>OX336396.1:219427806-219873096 GCA_946902985.2 Meconema thalassinum
TCTGTCTAATAACCGGTGTTAATTGTGATGGCTGTATTAGTGTGTGTTATCTGTATTTCAGGTAAGGACTGCAGACGATCAATTTCCTGTAATTCCTACTTTTGCTACCAAATGCTACCGTCAAAGACACCTAGCTGTGACTTGGCTACTAGATGCCATAGCAACAGGCACCTGGCGGCAAACTTTGGAACTAATAGAGCGTTAATCAAATCTAACCTACAAATTTAGCTTCACACAATTGTAGTTAGTGGAAGGTTCTATTACATGCCATAAATCTATGGCATGGGACCGCCGACCTTACATGCCCTCCGAAGTAAGGCATACTTAGGGATTTTCGGCCTATAACTCGTGTTCGAATGTTTGGAGCATCGTAAATTAGGTATCCATGAGACTTAATACACCAATCATTTATAAAACTCTTCACCGTACTTCTCATAGAAGGGTTGATATAGAAAAAAACATTTCAAAATACATGCTAAAATAGGCGAAATATAAACATTTTCCTAGAAGGACGACCAAAGCATATGTTGCGCTTCTCAATGTGAGACACAAAATTCGGGAGTCTATAAAGAGTCTCCGAAAACCACATTTTAAGGCCCTTAAATTAACAGAATCTGTGATATTTCCAGAAAACTAACTTCGCTCTGATAAACGTATGAAGGAATAACAAGCCCCTAACCATTGCAACAGAAGCTCAATTTATAACGTCGGGTTATTAATACCGAAGACCGTTCGAAGAGCGGGTACTTCTGCTAGTCATACATATAATCACACATTCGTAATGTAGTTATGTTATTTCCATGTTACCAACTACATGCATTTTCACTCACCCAATTATTAATCAGAGTTAGGAAAGGGAAAATCCACAGTCTGCTTCCAGTCTTCCGATCGGGTCGAAGTCTGTCGCACTCCCCTGGGGCAATGATTAAATGAATAGCAGATGAAATTAAATGATATTGGAGATTGTTGCTGGAATGAAATTGTGACAGGGAAAACCGGAGTACCCGGAGAAAAACTGTTTGCCTCCGCTTTGTAGGTAGGAAAGTGTGTTTATATATTGGAAATACATATCAGCTTCTATGTAGTAAAAGTTAGATAACCTTTCTTAAATATTGAACACCTATCGTTTAACGTCTTCATACTATATTTAAACATATAAACATTATGCTAAAAATACATCAAACTTGGTAGAAATTATCATATCCGCAGTAAGTATAATTGCGGAAACTACGTATCATGTCATGATAAAGAGTACAGTAACGAAACAAACTTCAATCATCCCAAGTATTAATAACAAAATCAGTTTTAATAAGAGATAAATTTTCCAAGTCTTGTGCGAGATTACGCCTAGTAAATCCGAGATGGTTCATCAGCGAGCTCTTGTGGTCTATTTGCGGACTACCAAAGGAGTAGCAAACTGCGCTATACCTCAATTCTTATTTAGAAGACCTCCGCTACTTTACGGCGAGAACTAAACGCTAAAACAGTCTTTAACCTCCCTATAAAGGCTCCCAAAATGATTGTATATTGAATTTCTGGGCTAGCAATTAAAACTCAGCAACTTTTCTAGGTTTACGCAGGGGTTTTGCGCGGGGTTTCATTAGCCGTGAAAGGCAAAATACCAACTTTATTGAAATAAGTTTGCCCAGTTCTGCAGTAAGATTAATATGGGCACTAAATGAACTAATGTGACAGTCGTCAGTCTTCGACACATTCGTCTGTGAATTTGGGTTTCTGATCATGGTAAAAAAACGACAAAAAGGAGATCAATATTGGCCAACAGAAATATTCAGTTAACAAAAACAAATCTATAAAAAGAAAAAAAGCTTACCGTGCAAAAGTAGAAAGCACTAAAACATTGTGAAACAGCGCAAAAATCCAAATACTCACATACAATAACCGGCACAAAGTGTATACAATTAGACTCAAAATCACGTCTCGTTTCAAACCCCACAAACTACCTCTATAAATAAAACAGTTCATGTAGAGACTAACATAGACTAACATCACTCGGCGTTGACCGTGTTTTATAGCACATATTTAGGTTTTACTCGCTAACCGTTGGAGATACACGGAAAGTGTTAAGGACCTTTCGGATAGAAAATTAAATTTTAAAGCTCGTATATGCCATCAAAAGTTTGCTATTTCTCAGCGTTCTCTTTTTATTTGAAATGGATATATGAAAAGAGTCGCCATTTTTTAGCCTACTTTTCACATTTTGCAAAAATGAGGAAAAAGTAGACTTATGAGATCGGGCAAATGTGTGTCTGTCTGTCTGTCTGTCTGTCTGTCTGTCTGTCCTTCTGTCTGTCTGTCTGGCTGTGTGTGTGTCCTCCCCTATCAACTCCTAAACGGCTGCAGCAATCGAAACAAAATTTGGTAGGAGTAAAGATCTATACCTGAACATCTCAAGGCCATATTTGAAAATGATGTCAGTGCTACCAACTGCTAAAAAATCGCAATTGAAATTTGAGCTCCATGTTGGATATCTTGGAAAGTATGAATGGGAGCGATTTCAAAATTGGCACACGTACAGATCATAATATTTCAGTTTAATTTCCAGGAGGCTAAACATGGCAGTGTTGCCAAAATGATTATAAGCCTCCTGATAGGTCCAATTTTTAAATGCATATAACTTCTATACTATCAATTGGAATTCAACCAAATTTGGTATGTTGTATGTGTACATAACCAGATATGACTGAGCGTATTCTTTAGACCTACCAGGGCTGCCAACTGTTAATAAATGCTCCTAATTTTTTTTTCAAATACCAATATATCAGAAAGTATGCAAGCCGACAGCTTTAAACTATGCACACGTATAGTACCTGACATTCTATATTAATTTGGAGTAACTTATATACGTCAGTGCTACCAACATGATTCTAAGCCTGCTGACAGGTCCAACTTTGAATACATGTAACTTCCATACTATCATTTGGATTTCAACCAAATCTGGTATGTGCTATGTGTACCATAACAGATATGACTATGCGTATTCTAAGGAGCAACCAGTGCTGCCAACTGTTAATATGTGCTGTCCCTATTTTTGTTACCCTAATATCAATATATCAGAAAGTATGCAAGCCAATAGCTCTAAACTTTCCACACGTATAGTACCTGGCATTCTAGACAAATTTGGACTAACTAATATACGTCAGTGCTGCCAACATGATTCTAAGCCTGCTGATAGGTCCAATTTTAAAATGCATGTAACTTCTATACTAACTAATGGATTTCATTCAAAATTGGCACAACAATAGATCATATTATTTCAGATTATTTCTGACCAATACATGCATGACATTGTTGCCAACATGATTTTACGCGCGCTGTTAGATCCAATGTTTAACTGCATGTAACGTCCATGCTATTCATTGGACTTCAACCAAATTTTGTATTTTGTACCTTAAGAGACGGAACTAAGAACATATTCAGTCATCAGGGCTGCCAACTGTAGTGCTCTATTAGGATACATTATGCCAGGTATACAGTATTTCGAACTAATTGGAAATTTCGATATTAGCAACTTAATTTCGTCATTATTCTAGATAGGTTCATGCACTGTAGAATAATCATTGGCATGAAAAGTAGGCTGTATAGTTCTTCACGGAACTTCTTGTTAATGGTGAAAAATATCGAACTCAAAAGTAGCCTATATGTAAACATGGTAAATCAGCTACGTCCATGCAACATTTCATTTAAGGCGGACCACTGGTTCTTGCGTGATTGAGTAACAGACAGGACGACAGACACACACCATCTCATTTTTAGCCTACTTTTCACATTTTGCAAAAATGAGGAAAAAGTGGACTTATGAGATCGGACAAATGTGTGTCTGTCCTTCTGTCTGTCTGTCTGTCTGGCTGTGTGTGTGTCCCCCCCCCCCCCTATCAACTCCTAAACGGCTGCAGCAATCGAAACAAAATTTGGTAGGAGTAAAGATCTATATCTGAATAGCTCACGGCCATATTTGAAAATGATGTCAGTGCTACCAACTGCTGAAAAATTGCAATTGAAATTCGAGCTCCATGTTGGATATCTTGGAAGGTATGAATGGGAGCTTTTTCAAAATTGTCACACATATAGATAATAATATTGCAGTTTAATTTCCAGGAGGCCATAAATGGCAGTGTTGCCTGCTGATAGGTCCAAATTTTAAATGCATACAACTTCTACACTATCAATTGGAATTCAACCAAATTTCGTATGTGCTATGTGTACATAAACATATATGACTGAGCGTATTCTTAAGAGCCACCAGGGCTGCCAACTGTTAATAAATGCTCTCAATTTATTTTATCCAAATACCCATATATTAGAAAGTATGCAAGTCGACAGCTTTAAACTATGCACACGTATAGTACCTGACATTTTAGATTAATTTTTAGTAACTTATATACTTCAGTTCCACCAACATGATTCTAAGCCTGCTGATAGGACCAATTTTTAAATACATGTAACTTCTATACACTCAGTTGGATTTCATCCAAATTTCGTATGTGCTATGTGTAACATAACATATATGACTATACGTATTCTTAAGAGCAATCAGGGCTGCCAACTGTTAATAAATGCTGTCTATATTCTTTTAACCCTAATATCAATATATCAGAAAGTATGCAAGCAAACAGCTCTATACTTTGCACACGTATAGCACCTAACATTCTAGATTTATTTGGAGCAATTAATATAAGTCAGTGCTGCCAACATGATTATATGCTTGCTGATAGGTCCAATTTTAAAATACATAACTTCTATACTAACAAATGGATTTCATCCAAAATTGGCACAAAAAGATATAATATTTCCGATTATTTCTAACCAGCACACGCATGACATTGTTGCCAACATGATTTTACGCGTGCTGATAGATCCAATGCCTAACTGCATGTAACGTCCATTGGACTTCAACCAAATTTTGTATTCTGTACCTTGTTTATTTATTTATCGTATGGCTTTTAGTGCCGGGATTGTCCGAGGACATGTTCGGCTCGCCTGAGTCTGTAGCTGCTTCCAGCGGACACCCTAAAGGGCGAGCTACAAGTTCCGTTCAATTTCAAGTAGTTCCAACTTTCGCCACCAGATATCAATGATACCTAGTGGTGAAAGTTGGAACTTTGATAGAGCGTTCTGACGAAATCTAACCTAACAAATTTTGCTTTACACAAGTTTAGTCGTTGAAAGGATCTTTTACATGCCATATATCTATGACATGGGACCGCCGGATTTACTTCCCCTCCGAAGGAAGGCATACTGAAGGATTTTTAACGCTCTTAAAAAATCCGACTTCGGCCGGGGTTGAACCCGCTATCTTGGGAATAGCAGTTCTGTACCTTAAGAGATGGAACTAAGAATATATTCAGCCACCAGGGCTGCCAACTGTAGTGCTCTATTAGGCTACATTATACCGGGAATATTTCGAACTAATTAGACATTTCGATATTACTAACTTAATTTCGTCATTATTCTAGATAGGTTCATATACTGTAGAATAATCATTGGCATGAAAAGTAGGCTCTTTAGTTCGTCACGGAACTTCTTGTATATATTAGTATTATAATATTTGCAAATGGGGGTAATTTCCGGATGGCAAATTGTACAGATACAGAAAATTACCAACAATAACACAATATACACAATTCGCAATTTAGGAACTATAGTAATTACATCGTGGTATTTTCACAAAATTTCAATCTTCTCTTAAACACATCAATATGTTTGGGGAAAGTCTCTAAGACTGAGGCAGGTAATGAGTTCCAATTATCAATACCATGATTAATGAAATAATATTTCCCATAATTTGTACGCTGTGGTCGGACCGTGACTTTATGTGGATGATCTGCCCTGCTCAGGTTGGTGGGATTTCCCAGACGTTTGCTTAGTTCTCCCCACGCAGGCCGATTAGTGTAAGTGTTAAACATAGTGTATAGCATTAGCGGCTATTCAGGTGAAGGGAGTGAAGAGCCTCTTCACTAGCCATCTCGTAAGATAAACATATTTTGTTATTTAAATGCAAATGTAGCAATTGTCTTGCGCTATTTTATCGTGTACTGTAATTTCTACTGTCCGTTGCTAGATGGTACGCAAGCGAGGTTGTATGACGGCCTTGTGTCAGCTCAACTCCCTGTCGCTAGATTGTGCTGTCGTAACTTTGAGGGGAATCTGCAGGAGACGAAGTAACGTGTTTACGTCAGCCACTTCGTCTCGTTGCCATGGCAACTTGCCATCGGGTGTGACGACATTACCTGCCGGTGTCTCCAAGGTAATACGTCAAGTCCAGTTGATGAATGTTGGCATTGCGTCAGGCTTCTTTTCTTTTATGCTGAAGCTTGTATTTATTTTCCCAATAAATAGTATTTATTTATAACGTTACTTAGCCTGTTTTTGATGAAAGTTGATGGCTTTTAGTGTAATAATATTTCCAGTGAAAGACACGGTATTACTTTTATTAGAAATTCCCTTCAGTAGATGGAAAGACGAAGACGAAGGGGAGTTATTAAATTGTGGACGGCCAAATTAATTAATTAATAGAACTGTGCACTAAAAATATATCAAGAAAACCGGCAAATCTTAAAGCCTTCATTGCAAGGGATCTTGGTTCGAGCAGTTCACATGCTTGTGCAGTAGTTGTATTCTTAAAAACAACCTGTTCTGTTAGCCTTGCTTACTTTTTAGTAACAAATGTGGTGTGTGGAATCTACAAGTTTCGGTGGTTTCCAAAACATTAGGCCTACGCGTGAGTTGAACAAACACAAAGACAGAGAGGAACATTTGAAGTGCCAGTTAGAGATTAGAACACTCAAAAAAACACTACCACGTTATCTGACGCCTTGAGGGAAAACGCAAGACTACAGTGGTTGCAGAAAGTTTAGGGACAGGTCTAAATTTTATTTGATAAACATTTGTCCCTAAAATAACAACATTTTAGTCATTGTTTTACATGATGTTATCAGACAACTATATGAGGGGTTTTCATTTGAAATTTCACTTCTCCAGTTCTAATACTTTTGGAGATGGAATGTTTTTTGTAAACAAGGCTAAAAAAACTGTTTTTCTTATTTAAATGTTTTCTTTCTCAAAAACTGCTAGTCCTACAGCTATGAAAATTTTACTGTTGTTTTACTACTATATAGCAATCATAAAAATAACAACATGGGAAAAAATACTACTTATTTGGTCGCCTCTCAAACAAACTTTCTTCCCCAGTAATTTTTGCGGCAAAATTGGTAAATTTCGTTGCGCGATAACTTCCGATTGAAAACACTTCGAGCTATTCTGACTACGCAGTTGTTTTCTCCGTGTCTTGTTTGTGATGGATCGGCTGTGGGTACTTTCTCGAAATGTTGCCAATAGGAAGTTATCATGGAACGATATTGACCAATTTTGCCGCCAAAATTACCAAGGAAGAAAGTTTGTTTGAGAGGCGATCAAATGAGTAGTAATTTATTTACCCTGGTTGTATTTTTATGTTTATGATTTATGTAAAACATCAGTAAAGATTTCATAGTTGTAGGATTAGCAGTTTTTGAGAACGAAAACATTTTATTAGTAGGAAAAACAGTTTTTTAGCCCTGTTTACAAAAAGGTAAAGCATTCCATCTCCAAAAGTATTAGAGCTAGAGCAGCAAAATCTTAAATGAAAACCCCTCATATAGGTGTCTAACAACATCATGTAAAACAATGACTGAAATGCTGTTACTTTAGGGACAAATGTGCATCAAACGAAATTTAGGCCTGTCCCTAAACTTTCTGCAAGCACTGTTTGTGGACTTAGATATAATGAGAATGTGACTTTAAATAGGCAGATTTTGAGACTTGTAATTAAAGTTGTTCTATACTTGAGGTCTCACTCTGGTCATGACCTCTAGAAGAGAGTTCCTATGAACTTTAAACTTTACTGTAACTCGTGGGAACTTTAAGGAATTATATTAATTCTATTAATGCAGGCAATGGCCATGCATTTTCTTTGCAGGGCGGGTCAGGGAAGGGATTTTGGAAGGAAATCGACCATGGACCTATTGAAAGGAACCGTCCCGGCATATGCCTGGTGGTGAAAATGAGAAACCACAAAAATCATTTTCAGGACGACCGAGTTGATATTTTAGCATTAAAATACGATTTTTTTTGGTCAATATTCTCAAAAGCAATCAAGCACTGCTGAAATTAGAGTTTCGCTCTCCACCTGATTTTTTATCTACGAGCCGCCACTGGCGTATAGTCTGGATTTCATCATTCTATGTTCCAGAGATTCCCATCCTAGTGTTTCTATCATTCGAGTTACACAACTTCTAGGATTAAAATCGTTGAGCACAAACCTAACAGCCTTCCTCTGTGCCATCCCCAGCTCATTGATGAGCCCTACCTGATATGGGTCCTAAACCGTTGAGCCGTATTCCAAGATTGGCCTCACCAGGGTCAAATATCATAATTCTTTTGCGTTAGAGCTACTGCCTTTTAATGCCCTCATTACAAAATGAAGTGATTTGTACGCTTTGGAGACGTCACAACCCACATGGCTACTCCATTTCATATCTTTCCTTACATGGATGCCCAAGTATTTGCACAAGTCTTCTTCTACATGTATTTCCAAGCCGATATTGTATTAAAAATCATGCCTTCGCCCTCTCCCTATTCTCATGAGACTACATGACTAAATATACAACAGCTTGCCACGGTGGGTGAGTGGTTAACGTGTCGGTCTACTAACCCCAAGCTTGCAGGTTCGCTCCTGGCCGTGGTAAGTGATTTTTGAAAGGCCGCAAAAATACGACACGCATGTCATACGATGTTGGCATGTCAAAGAACCCATTTGAATTCAGTAGGCCGTGTTCATAATGGAAAAATTAATCTCGGGAGTTTCCGCCAACACATCGTTCCTCATTTCTCTACTAGAAAGCGCTATAGTATTCAAGGAGCTTAGATATCTAACCTCCTTGACTTTCATAGTGCTTCAAGGAACAACGAAATTCGACGTGCATGCTACCCTCTGGGTGTAAAATAACGAAGCTTGTACCCGGCACCCAAGGCCATACGATATTATTATTATTATTATTATTATTATTAGAGCCAATACCAAATTATCTGAGGTGCGAAATGGCACACTTTGACGCCAAAATCTTACCAATACTCACTTATGGGATTGAGGTAGTATAGGACAAACTATGCGTTGGAGATTTCCTAACAGTTGAGAAGGTCAAAGTGAGATATCAGAAGGCGGTGCTTGGAGTTTCTAACTACACCCGCTCAAGGCTGCTATACGAACTTCCTAGAGGCCTTTCTAAGACACAAGTTCTTACTGTCATCTACGGACACCTGGAAGAGGTCAATAGAAGATCGAACCATAAGAAGTGAAGATATTTGGATGGAGTTCTACTCAACAGATGCCATGACATTACTTTTTTTTAATGTCGTGTAGCCTCCTAAGAAGCCGAGTGCAGGTCTTTCTGGTCGACGCCAGTGGGCGACCTGCGTGTCGGGACGAGAGATGGAATGGATGAAGATGAATGAAACTGGGCAAGGATGTGGAAGGAAGCGGCCGTGGCCTTTCAGAAGGTACTGTCCCAGCATTTGCCTGGTGTTGAAAATGGGGAAACCACGGAAAACCATTTCAAGGACAGCCGACGGTGGGGCTCGAACCCACGCGTCTACCGAGTCAGCAGAGAGCTTGGCCCCATGACCCAACACTGCGCTTTAGCCAGCGTAGCCACTATTGTCGATATGGCATTACTAAAGAGCCCGGACAGAAGAGAACCAAGACTTACGGCATTTTGTCAACCATCTAGCCAGCTGTGCGTGGTTACCATCACTTAATTTCTAAGATGAAATGATTCCATGAACCCACCCGATGTGCATCTGCGAATTCTGTGACAAAGAATGTGAACGCTACCATGTGTTTAACTGCACAAGCCGTGGAAAATACATCAACTTTTACACAAGTTATTGTATCCTGCATTTGTAATTAATAATGCTGACATCGCCTGAAATTACGATAATCTACTAAATAGAGCTCAAATACCACTCACTGACTGACTGACTGACTCATTCATTCATCACGAAATCTCAGAAACCACCGAACTAATTGGAATAAAATTTGGTATGCAGCTTCCTCAAGGGCCTCAAACAACCACTAAGAAAGGATTTTTGGATATTCAGGTTCTAAAGGTGGGTTAAGGGGGTAGATATGCATTTCATTGAATAGCAATATCTCCCGATTGGTTTCATTGGGGGATGTGATACCCGGCATATATGAAAATGAAAATCCACAGCCTGCTTCCAGTCTCCGACCGGGTCAGGAATGGAATGAATGAAGCCCCCAATCTAGCGGCGAGGATATGAAATGTGCCGGCTGCCGAAGCCTGACGCACTCCTCTGGGGCAATGATTAAATGAATGACAGATGAAATGAAATGATAGTGGAGAGTGTTTCTGGAATGAAATTGTGACAGGGAAAACCGGAGTACCCGGAGAAAAACCTGTCTGCCTCCGTTCTGTCCAGCACAGATCTCACATGGAGTGACCGGGCTTTGAACCACGGGCCCAGCGGTGAGAGGCCGGCGTGCTGCCGCCTGAGCCACGGAGGCTCACCCGGCATATATACTCATTAAAAATAAGAAGACACGTGTCTGAGGGTTTTTCGATGTGTATATTATGAGGTGAAAGGGGTGAAAAGTGGGGGTTGAAGGATTCCTAACGGAGCGTGTATCTCTTAAACGACATAGGCGAGGAGCTTGAAACTCAGCGGAAAAAATCAGCATAAAAAATAATGTTTTAATCCCTTGGTTGGGGGGTAGTTGGGATAAAATACGGTTGTGTCACTGTGCTAATTTAGAAGGCTATTCCTGGATGAGAGTAGCTTCCCGTGGCTGGGAGAGCTTACTAGTGTAGTGTGTTGGTGTTTAGTGTTTAATCTCCTAGGGGTGTCCCTGCAAGATGCAAGTATCTGCTAGGGGATGGATCTCTAAGTGCAGGCTACTATACTGGCCTGCCAGCTGAACGGAATGAGTAACTCAATAAATGTGCCGGGTAGCGGCTCGACGCTATGCAGTCGAGACGCGTGCTGTGAGTACAATGGAGTCTGACGAAGCAATTACTGGCTTCTACGGTCACGGGCAATTGTGACGAAGGTCAGGTGGGGTATGAGGATGTGAAGTGGAGTGTAATCAGTAATACAAGTGTAGCTTACTGACCATGTATTTATTGGTCAGTAGATGTAGTTTGGTGTCCCTCTTGGGGAGTTTAGACAAGTATGGAGTACAATTTGTGAGGTGTACAAATTTAGGGTAGGTGTTTACAAAATGAAGGAGTCTGAACACAAGCTGAATCTCACCTGGTGATAAGCTGGAACAGACGTCGGACAGGGCCGCTGGCGAAGCACAGAGTAGAACAGATAATGGCTCCAATCTGGACTCCATTCTTATACCTTTCGGCGCTGCTTGGTCAGCATTGCGTCAATGTAGCTGCCCCAGATAGTTGTCAGTGTAAATGTTTGTGTATGTTTTGCAAGCAGTTGGCTCACCTCCTAGGCTTAGGCGGCCGCCGCTTGCTGTGTACAGATAATGTCCTGGAATTATGGTGTTTCCAGTTGGGGTGGTTTTGGTAAAAGATGGGTGGTGGCTCTCAGGGGGTACTGCCCCCCCGGGCTGTACAAGTCCCCCTCATCGATTAGTTCGCGTCCTCGCAAACGGGAAGTAGAGTGGGCGTGTCGATGTGATGGTTTCTTCTTGTTTTCTCCTCGTACCTCTTCTTCTCCTTTGTCTTCCGTGTCGGTGTCGTGTAGGTGTAGCGATGTCGTGGTGATGTGAGTCCAGCGTGTGCTCAGAGGGGTAGGTTTTGGGTATACATAGTTATACATAGTTAATCTAGAATTGATCATCGTGAAAGTTGACATTTGAAATAGTAAAAATACAAAAAATACATGATTTTGACATTATATACATGTTGGTATTATCCAGGGAGGAAAAAACCATGGCTGGACGGGTGGTTGTGCCGTCCGGCGCTGTGTGGAGAAAAATTGCTCCCTGCAGTGTATTGTGTAAAAGATGGAAGAAGATAGAAAAAACAGGTGCCCCAGGGTATAAGTTAAAGGAATATATATTAAATGGTTTATTGTGTTGGGGTGAAACGGGACACCTTCACAAATTTTGTCGTTATTAGAATGGAAAGGAAGGAAACAAAAGTGTTTTACAGTGTGGATGGTGTTAGAATGTTGCATTTTGTGTGTATTCTCCATATGTCTTATGCTGTGATGGTTTTATAATTTGTTACAATTTTTATTACAATCCTTACGTTCTAGCCTTAATTATATTATTATTATTACGAAACCTTTTCTGCTCATGAGTACCTTGTATGCATGTGGCCGTAGCGTTTTCCATTCTTGGCCACCTGCACTTTGTGCCATTCATTTTGACCTGCCACTGTGGTTTAGTGGCTAAACCGTTTGCCTGCTCTCGTGAATTTCCCTCCGTTGGTGGAAGAATTCACCTTGATGGCTAGATTTGGCACTTACAAAGTTGTACCATTCCTGGCCATCGCATATCGCTCATTATTTAAGCGGTTTCATATCTGTAATTGCGTCAGCATCGCTCGGTGCCCCACGGTCATCTTACGTTGCTGGCCGCGGCGTCGACACCTTTAGGGGTGCGACTGAAACATGACGAAGAATGTATGTGTCTGTACAAGAGAGAGAGTGTGGTATTTCTGTGTTGGGAAATATATTTACAATAGATTTGTGTACAATCCTCGTCCTCTGTGAAGAAATGGATTATCGTATACATATATATATATATTCTTTGCTGGCCAGTGGTCTGTAAGAGAACGCATGACTGATTATGACATATATGGTGTCTCTGGATATACTTCACGATCGTGCCCAATGCCTGTATTTTACTATACCCTTTCTAATACTAACTTAAGCTATGCCGGCCGCACCTTATAGTGCTACTTATAGCTTATCATTCATTCTTGTTTATGTGTAGATGTGTGTGTCTCCTCAGTGTATACCAGTGTATGAGTGTATGTGTGTTCGGTGGTCCACCTTACCTTGTACCATGATCATTTTTGTCACTGGCACGTTGCTGAAGTGTTGGAGCTCTTATTTCTGAAAAAAAAATACATATTTCGTGAAATGTCCTTGGCCATAAATTTTCTCTCGCACCGGTGTGGCCGGTCAGCCTTGGTTGCTGTGCCAAGCTGTCGCATATATCGCTTTATCGTCCTTATCCTGGCAACGTCTAGCCGCCAGGTGCCGAACGCTGTGTGTCGCGTTCGCGTCGCATATTCGCGTTTACGCGATGTGTTGTCGGACGTTCTATCTTAATCCTATGTATTGTCGGGCTTACCCTGGTAACGGACTTTAGTTACCAGGTGCCGAACGTTCTATCTTAATCCTATTTATCCTATGTATTGTCGGGCTTACCCTGGTAACGGGTTTTGGTTACCAGGTGCCGAACGTTCTATCTTAATTTAAAAAAATTCACCTAAATTATATTAATTAATACTAAATGAAAAAATATCCTGTATATACATGCCGAGGTGGACCTTAACCTAATGCCGAAAATGTGGTGTAGCTACTGTTTTGCAACAGTGCTTATTAAATTTGCTTAAACCTAAGTTGCCTTTTAAATGGCACTGTAACTTATACGCTAGAATTTTGATGGAGGCTCGTTCGGTCGATTTCTCTCCCGGGGGCCCTTGTAACCTATTACTGGGACCGGAACCCAGCAATGGCTCGTAGTCCCCTCCGTCTTAATACTAGTTGTCGACATTACCTTATTAGTAATTAGTAAAGGCCTGTGCGAGGGCGTTGCGAAGGAGCAGACGCCTCGCTCGGATATCCTATTCGTCGCTGTTACACCTGCCTGTGTTGGCATTATTCTCCGTTTATCATTTGTTTATATTTATTGCTGGGTTTTCGCCGCATTCCTCATTTACATCTCTGGCTGCCCGGTGCGTGACCATTTAAGCTCTGGAGACCCGGTGTCATCCATTTATGAGGGGACGGGACCGAATGATCGCATTCATTCCATACGCATTATTCATTATTCATTTATTATCATTTATTTGTTAGATCGTCTTCACCTTGCCTCGCGGGGCAAGGACTTGGCGGATCTAGGATTGGTCCTGCTGAATCCTGAGATCCTTCTTCACTTCCGCGAGTGGAAGCCTAGCTTCCCGCCATAGAAGCTCTACTTAGATTACATGCTAACTAGGAGTCTAGTCCTAATGTGGTCGTCTCTAGGTTCGTCTCCTGAGTCTAGTGTGGAGCTGGCTAATTCTCCCACCAGCCGTCAAAAGTCTCCCCTGCAGGTTTTGGTTTCGATGACCGTAGCACATAGTGGGTGTAACTGTCTCCGACAAGGGGGGTAGTCTAGACGCACCCCTAGGTATTGACGTTTTCCCGCGCCAAGCCATCAATGCTTCAACCTTACGTCTGTCAGTCAGTCAACTGGGTCAGGCCTCATCATCGCCTTCTCCAGCTCTGTTCTTGTGTGGCGCCTCTGCCTTCCATTTACATCTCATCACCATCCAGTGTGATGTCAGACTCCTTTAAAAAAAAAAAAAGTGTGTTTTGTAAATAAGTGTGTGTGTATCAAGTAATTATGTAAAATTTTTAGTGTTCTGGGGTTGTAGGATCTTCTAAATGCATAGTCTACTTTAGGCCTGTAGTCGCCATGTCGGATTACCAGTGGTAATGCCTTGGTAATTTCCTGGAGGCGTTAGTAGGTTTTTATGGCGTTGGGTCCCTTGTTATTAGGATCCGGGGGTGTTATTTGCTGAATGGGCTTAAAGCGTGGTAGGAGAGGGTGATGCATCGTTGGGCTCCATGTTAGTGGTGGCCGGGAGCCGATGATGCTGCTAGGAGGTCTCTACAGTGAGTGGATGGGGTAGGTTTTTCCCAAGTGTGCAAAAAAATTTTAAAAGTGCCATGCAGGTGTAATAATGAAAAACCCTGGTATGTGGGTGGGATATTCCATGCATGGGGATGGATATGAGGCGTATCCGCCCTCATTTGAGGATTAAGTATGGGTCAAGGTATAATAATTCTATGTCCCTTGCATGCGGGATTAGTTAATAAAAAAAACTTGTTAGTGTAAATGTGGCCTGATCTCTTTACATAGAGATGTGCATTACGTTTGATATTGTTTCCGACTCACCCCTAATACTCGGGTGTAGGCATTTGGGACCAAGGTGTAGCATACCTGAATTTTGGGTAGCCGCATGAAGTCTATCAACCCCGATGCATATTTTGGAATGTAGTTTAGCTGTTTTTATGTGTCTGTATGTTTGCGTTGGATAGTGTTGTAAGTGACAGGTTATGTAGGGAGAAGGGTGCTAGAATGGTAGCCCGTAGTCGGTACCTTGGCCATCCTGATGGCACTATCCATCTCTGCTCCTGTCATCCTCTCTTGGTTGCGATGTGTTCTCTATCTTTCCTTGGGATGTGCACTGGTGAAATTGAGATGCCATAAAGCATCTAATATATTCTAGAATAGCAGTCTGTAGAATGCCTGTGGGACTGTGATAACCACGTTGTGTATAAATGTTTGAGTCTGTGGGAGCCGCCTTCGGGCTGCCCTTTGGGATGGTTAAGTGCGGTGACGCTATGACATCACGGCCTAATCTGGTCTCCTAGTCATAACGTTAGGGTAGCAGGTGATTGTAAGTGTAAATGGTCATGTCCTGATCGCCTATGATGGTTTTTAAAGATAAAAAAACGAGAAAAGAAATTATTAGGGGGGGTGGTTGTTCCCTCATGGAATCAGTCTACAACCGCCCCTGAGTGTTGGGCGCGTATAGGCAGGAAGTGTCCGTGGCTGTAACTAACGCGGCTGCGTGTGTGTGGTCTCGTACCGCTACCGCACGCTGGCGCGTGGGCCGTTATCGGAGGAGGCCTATCTCGTGTCACGTGGCTAATCGTCGGGTGTCGCTTATTGCGTGTTAACATCCTTGTATACATGCTCCTGTGTTCCTAAGATGAATCCGGCCTATAGTATTTGTACATTACTGAATGCCAGGCCTATTGTAATAGCGCTGAATCCTGTGTCAACTGTATGCTATTATTATTGTTTGTTTTTATGATAGTGTCATCATGTTTGCGTGTCATTGTCACGTCTGGCTACGGTGGGAATGTCTACCGGCAATAATGTGTTGCAACGCGCTGGAATTCGCTGATCCGCAACTCAGTGTTTTGTTGTATCCGTTTTTGTGTCCTTGTTTGTAGGAAGTCTCTAATGTTATGTATGAAGGCTAATGAAACGTGACTTTTGTCATTGTTCGTATGTTGACATTGTTTGACATTCTGGGAGGGCCAATGTGTTAACCTGTCGTGTTTTCGTTACCAATGTTGTGTGGACTTTTCTTCCGCAAGACCTCTGCCTTGTGTAATTGTCTATGATTTGTGTCTAGCAAGTCTATTGCCTATGTTCGGGGTAATCCAAATTTGCCATGATTTTTGCCCTTAGAAATGTGGTGTTACCTGTTTTGTGTCTGTGAGAGTGGCGTACCCTGTATTTGGGTTTCGGGCGCTATGGTTCAAAGAAAAGTGTCTTGTGGTCTCCGTAGAGATCTAGCGTTCTCGGTACGCCCCCTATTGGTAGTCCCGGGGTCGCTAATGCCCTAAGTAGGCTGTTGTAGCGAGTACCGTGGAACGAATCTATGCTCCTGTATGTATGTTAAAAAACCTTCCCGTGTTCATGATTGTGTGGCCCAATCGTTTATGTGCTTGTATGGGGCACTATTGCAATGCATTTGCCACCTCTAGTGCATGTTTAAAGCGTGTACAGTAATAGTATGCCATTCATATGGATGTAATTTAAATATTCGTATGCCTATTTTCACTCTTGGCTCTACTCTATGGGGCACAGTGTCTGTATGGGACCCTATGTTTTTTCCTGTAGGTGATGGTGTATGCATGCTGTTTGTGGGCTGCTGCCCGTGTAACTGTATGTTCCCGCGGCCATATTCCTGGTTTTAATTTGGACGTAAATGCGGATTGCCTTAATTTTGGCCAATTTCCGGCTGAGTGGGAATAAATTTTCCCTCGTGAATGGGTCTATCTCGATTGTTGTTTTCCACGGCGTCCGTTTTTATTGGGCATTCGGACCCGTGATCTCGTGTGGCGCTCCGTGTTTTATGTCTGCGTTGTCTGTTGGGATTTTGTGCGTCCCTAGTGTGGCCTCTGATTGTATTGTCGTGCCAAAAATGCCATTGGCTAGCTTCTTTTTTGGCACGTTTGTATCGTGTTTCTGTGTGTTCGCCCATGCCTTGGTCTGAGGCCTCGGTACTACAATTTCTGTGTTTTATGTACCATGGCGCGTGCATTGTGTGTTTGAGACACGCGTATGAAAATATACGTTAGTGTGAGTGTTTTGTGTGTTTCGGAACGTCCCTCGTATTTTAATTTCGGGAGTTATCCGGCTTTGAAAAATGGCGTGAATGATTGTGTGTGTACCTTCCAAAGCGAAAAGTGCTTCTAGGCTGTCTTCTGCTGGTGAAGGTCGCCTGCTCATATATGTGTTATCTCTGACGGGCGATAGTATTAAGTTTCAATTGTGTAGGAAGTGCTTGCTTGCCTGTCTGGCGGCCTGCTTGCCACATGTGTCGAGACAATGTGCGTAGGTTTGCTGACGTGCCTTTCTAATGTCTGCATATACAGTGTGCCTTGGGTTCCTCGTAATGGAAAAGAACCTACCTCTGTTCATATATTGTGTCCCCAATTTTTGTGATATTGTATGCCTGGGGTGAATATATTCGTGTTAGTGTGACTGTCCCTTATCGCTGTATCCTTCAATTGGATGGCTACCCGACCTTGCGCTCCTGGTATTCAGAAGGTCGCGGGTTCGAGACCGTCTTTGTTCAGGGTAATCATTCCTGTTGCCTTTTGGGCCTGTGTCTCCGGGACAGTTTTGTCAGTGTTAAGTTCGTATCCCGGTGAGGTCATAGGGGTTCGAAGACTATTTCTTGGCTTTCTTTTCACGTCTGCCAGTGGAGTCATTTCCCTTTCTTTTGGCAGTGTTCCCGCCTTTACGTGTAGGTGTTGTTTTCCGGGTGTGATATGCCTTCATACGGCGGGCGTGTATAGTGTCCTTGATGAGTTTGCGTCCATGGCGCACGTTTACTATATAGTTTAGGTCAGATACCTTCCTGCAGACTTTGAAGGGACCTGTCCAACGTGGTAGGAGGAACTCGGACACATTTTTCTTACGGGCGGAATTGGAAACCATAACCAATTGCCCGGGTGGGTATTGTACGGTCTTCCTTTGCCGATCGTACCGTTCTTTTTGTTTTTTCTGTACCGCGGCTATGTTCTTTCTGGCGTCCATGCGAGCTATCTGCAAGTGCTCTAGCCGGGCTGCGTTGTCTGGGAGAGTGTCCTGTGGGATGCATATGTTGTCTATGGGACTTCTGGGTGTATATCCGTGCAACAGGAAGTGTGGAGAGTGTTTTGTGGCCGTGGATATGGAAGTATTGTAGCTGAATGTAATGGGCTGCAAATAATTATCCCAGTCTGTCCCTGTGTCCCCCGTGAACTTGGCTAACGCTCTTCCAATTATTTTATTCATACTTTCCGTGAGTCCATTGGTTTGTGGGGAAAAACTCGTGGTCGTGTATGCCCTTATCCTTAGTACTGAACCCGAGGGGGTCATGCTGACTGGTATCGAACGTGGATCTCGGAGATAAGTTGAGCTCAGAATGAAGGTTCCACCAGGGAACGAACCCGAGATCTGTTGAGGGAGTTTCGTTGTAAAAACCCCTAGAGGAAAGTATATATTTAATCACTGGAGTGATATCAGTTGATACTGACATTATTTATTGAAATAATGCAGGGGAAATGAGTGGAATACAGCATTATTGGACTACATGAAGTAGGCTATGCTGGACTTGGAACACAGAAGTGGAGAGTTTGGCAGTTTACTAATGGCCCCAGAATTGTAGGAGGAGACTCATGGAGCCATGTCAATCTCGTTGACCTACTTAAGTCGTCTGCAAGAGGTCGGGGGGTTGAATAATGACCCTGTTCTTCCCCGTTTGAGAATAAAAACGAGATTGGAAGGGGAAGATCCCAAGGAAAATCATTGATTACTCGTGATTGGAGCAATGCAATGATATGAGAGTTGCACACAGGTGAATCTTTAGCCAGGAGGCTAATTTTAGAGCAATTAAACTGTGAAATCAAGGCATATTTAATGGAGTGCGCATGCACACAGGACGATTGGTGCTCGCGGCATGGTTTGACTAGGTCGCAGGGGATTTTTAAGTGACGCCGCTTCCCCACGCCATGGAAAAGGCAATTAATATTAATTAATTGGCCGATCGATCCTCGAGCACGCATGCATTTTTGTGACCTGCGAAGAAAAAGGAACAATATGAATATTATTCCAAGACCAGAATCATCCTGGAACAGAAGATGACACTGCAAGGGAATCTGAGTCCTACCCTTTCGTGTGAAACGGATATAAGGGAGTAGACCCTTGGCAGAGGTCAGTTGTTGGCAGCAGTTATCGGTTGGCAGTTGTGTTTGGAAGTTGTACCAGAATCTAGCGCGGAGCGCCCAGGCGCGCACACAAAGACTTAAACATTTTACTGGTGATCAGTATATTAGCCGTGCAGTGTAATGCACCAGTGATAATATAATCATGCATGGTCATGAAGTAAGAATGAGTACGGTAATCAATATACTTGATTATGCGAAATGCATATTACCGAAGTTAAGATAGGAGGCTCGGACTTCAGTTTGGGAAGCCATGCAGTAAAACTGTTATATACTTTTTATTAAGGACAGTCGTGCCGTATGTGTGTAGTCGGCAGTACGAGCAATTGGTAGTGTTCACATAGGAAGTACCGTGTGATATACTAGGCAGAACTGTTGAAAGTAATAATTTGTGCAAATACAATGTACAATGTTGAGCGCAGTGTAAAATAGTGATTGGTTATACATATCTTGAGTATACCAATAATTAACGTTCATGACGATATGTAAGCATATTAATGCAATATCAGGAAGGTTATCAAGGTATAATCGATAGACTGTTGGTGAATCCGTAGGCAGATGATCGAGATGTTCAATCAGGAGGTAGTAGGACCGAAGAAGATTCCGTCCGCGCCTGCAATTCTGATATCTTGCCAGGAAATTTCAACCAGTCAGGAATATAAATTGTGACGTGTGTTTGTGCAGTGATCTTATGGAAAATATCTTTTAAATTAATAATATAACAAGTGTTATAAAGTGTCATGTGTTTTGG
The DNA here is from genome assembly GCA_946902985.2 of Meconema thalassinum. Classification (NCBI taxonomy): domain Eukaryota; kingdom Metazoa; phylum Arthropoda; class Insecta; order Orthoptera; family Tettigoniidae; genus Meconema; species Meconema thalassinum. The sequence goes on from OX336396.1 coordinate 219,448,049, forward strand.
AAGCATTAGCTTCATCATAGAAATGGAAAAGTGTCGTGTGTTCATGAATCAAATGTCATATAAGATGTGTATTAGCAGTATGGAAATGTCTCGCTAATTATGCCAATGGCAGGCGACACTGGAAGATATGGGTGGTTGGAGCCACCTGGATAAGCCTATGTAAGTACCCCACAAATCATGTTGTTATAGGAGTTATAGCCACTGCATTTAATGTGATTTCGGAATTATAAAATATGCCAGTAAGAATCAATATTAGGAGGTAGACCCTCAAGTGTTTATGGTTGTTTTGATTTCAGTAAAGTTAAGATGTTGGTATACATCAGTGAGTGGATTAATCGTTACCACTATTAATAAAATGGCAATTCATTTATGCAAACCTTAACGTAACGAACACGGATGTTCGATTATTGAAACGGTTACGTTGTGTCGGGTTAAGGTAATTTATGTCAGTAATAATAATAATAATAATTATAATAATGATAAAAGGTATAATTGAATGCATCAGGATAAAAGGTTGTAAGCAAGAAATATTTACGCCAATTGGAATATTTATCTAGCCAAGCAGTGGATTATACATTAAGGGATGAGAAAAGAGTTAATATCAGAAGATATTGTGTTAATGGGAATATAATTATGCAAGGAAATGGAAGAGCTTAATAGTGAATTGAATTTGTAGCTTGTGTATAAGCTTGTAGAGTAACGGATAGAGTTCTCTTAATAATTAAAGGGCGAGATCAGAGCATCGGATTATGAAGCCAGGTAATCTAATCGACGTGTGAAGTCTCGTACAGCCTTGGGCGTACAGAGATATTAATTTATGCCGGAGTGTATTTAGTGTGATACCCTAACTCCGATGATGGATATGGAATGTTCCGGGTTCGAATCCTGTGGTAGGTGAGGGGAGAACATTGGAAACCTCTGCACCATACCTGATCGACCGAGAACTTGTTATTGAATGATTCGGCTCTTGTGAAGCGAATCTTATTGACGGCAGCGGTTGACTGACCGTAGCATTTATTTAGATACCGGCTACCCAACTAGACCTGTGTTTGATGAATCTCGTGCCTTCATATAATGATACGGACCTGTTGAGGCCGTTATTAATATCCTAAGTTTAGGAATAAATATTTAAGCTCATCCAGAACCTATTGCATACCATTCAGTTTAAATCATATGGGATCACGTGGAACATTGTGACCACAATATTGTATTCAGAATCGTGATACTGCTTGGGAAGATGAAAGTTAGGAATCAGGAAGGCGAGGGACGGTTTACAGCTGTAACCACCCCACTCCATTCCATTGTATACAGGCAGCTCCAGGGGGCTGAGTTGTCAAACGAACCGTGAAGGCTAGCGTTTTGAAAGGACAGATTTGAGACCTTGCTTGCAATGATAGGAAGCATTGTTATATTGTGTAATGAATGTGTGTGGTTTAGAAACACATTGGTAATCATAGATCACCCTGATGATATAAAATTTTAGCAATCTTACGAATGGTCGGAAGTTGTATTTTGTACTGACACTGACACAAGTTTATGAAGTTGGGCACTTGACGCCACAGGCTACGCTCGCAAGGGTAGCTTAATAATACCATCCGACACAGCGATAACATAAGTTGGAATTGAAATCACAATGGCATGCAGTGGAACTTAAAAAAGAGGGAAATGGAGGGGAAAATTTACATAATTGTGGAGTTGCAAGTAGATTGTAGTGCAACCCATGAGTTGGCTAATGCATGATAAGCATTTGGTGGGAGAGAGAGATATAACACAAACAGTACACATGATGTAAATTAAGATGTGTTGTAAGAAACAAGTAATTTTGTGAATTTAAAAATGTCACACTAGGTGACATGAGTGTAAAAGTACAGTTTTTGTGAAACGTTACATGTGCATCAGCGCACTAGAGTGAAGTTTGAGGTCCACCTAATGGTAAAGGATTGAATAATGATATGGATTTAATTTGTTAAACTATGTGAATAATTAGTGGATTGTGGGAGTAACTTTGTTTGCTTGTGTATTATATTTGTTGGGATTCTGTTCTTTTTATGTTTGAAGCCATGATTTTTATACTGAATTAAAGTCTTTAGAGTAGAGTTGTGCCTTATCATTGTAGAGTTGATGCCTTTTAGTCTCAAATCAAAAATATGCAACTGCTCTGTGGGAGAACGGTACACGCCGAGACCTGAAGCTAGCTGGAGGCAGAAGCATGTTTTCCATGGAAATTACTTACATGGGTACAGTACCTCCAAAAACTGTTGGAGCACTCTCGAGGTGAAAATAGTCCCTCTATCGGATAGTAGGGTTTGGAATAGGCCATATCGCATGACTATGTCAAATAGGAATTCGACTATGCTGTTCGTGTCTGCTTTGGGATCAGCCTTTGTAATCATGTACCGGGTGAGATACTCTGTGGCCACAAGTATATATTTATTACCTTTTTCGGATGTAGTGATGGGGCCTTTCACATCTATCCCGACTCTATGGAATAGCTCTCCTACGGGAATAGGGTTGAGTAATCCATGAGGCTTGCCAGGTCTTGTTTTAAATCGCTGGCAAGTGTGACATGTCTTTACGAAGGTGTCTATGTCGGCCTTCATGTTTACCCAGTAATACTTGTCCCGGATTCTATGGTATGTTTTATCCGTACCCAAATGTGCCCCTGCCATTGGGCTATTATGGTGTCCGGTCATGATACTCTCTTTCAATGAATCCGGAACCGCTATTGGTGCATTATCGTGCATGGCTGTGGGTTTAAATTTCAGTACCCCGTCTTTGTCTAGAAAAAATCGCCTAGACAGCCGTGCCGTCTTGGAATCCACCTTATCCAAGTTTTCTAGTGCCATTAGAATCTGTTTCAAGTATGGATCACGTTCTTGCTCCTGCTTTATGTTAACCACCGTCAGGGCAAAAGTGGGCATGTCGTCCCATTCGTGGTCCTTACTGTCATCTGGGGGATCGGCTACTGGCAGCCTAGACAACCCATCCGCATCTAGGTGTGTAGCGCCTTTCTTGTGCTTGACCACGAAGTTATATTCATACAGGCGGTATATAAAACTATTGAGCCGCGAATTTGGGTTTTTGAATTTGTCCCAAAAAAGCAGGCTCGCGTGGTCAGTCACTACCGTGAACTGGATACCATAGAGGTATACCCGGAAATAGTTCTCTCCCCATGAAAATGCCAGCATTTGCCGCTCTGTGACAGAGTATCTAGTTTCGACGGCCGTTAATTTTCTGCTAGCATAAGCTATGGGCCGTATGCGCCCTTCTGCATCTTCCTGTAATAGGGCCGCTCCCAGTCCATACTGGCTGGCGTCCACGTGTAAAAATGTGGGCCTATCACTATGGAAGTGTTGCAGTAATGGTGGTGTGGTCAATAGTTGCTTCAGTGTGTTGAAGGCATCTATATGTTCCTGTTTAATGTTGAAGGGCGTCTTCTCACGTGTGAGTTCGGTTAGGGGATGGGCGATGTGCGCGAACCTGTGGATGTACTTTCTGTAATAAGAGGCGAGACCAATGAAGCTGCGCAATTGTTTCAAATTTGTGGGCATTTGGATGCCCGTTATTGCGTCAGTCTTCGCTGGGTCGGGAATAATGCCCTCTCTATTGACAATATGGCCCAATATGTTAATCTGCTGCATGGCGAATTGACATTTCGCAGGTTTAAGCCTTAATTTGGCCTCTCTGATCCTTGCGAAAGCCTCCTCCAAGTGTACGAGATGCTCGTCAAAGGTGTTGGAGAAGACCGTTATGTCATCCACGTAGACTAGCACTGAGCGCCATTTTAGCCCTGAAAATGTTTTATCCACTAGCTTTTGGAAGGTCTGGCTGGAATTACGGAGGCCCATTGGTAACCTTGTGTAGGTATAGAGGCCGTTTTCTGTAACGAACGCCAGCTTGTGCCTGTCAGGTTCATAGACGGGGATTGAATAGAATCCACTATAACAATCCATCGAACTGAACCAGCTAGCCCCACCGAGGGCATCCAAATAGGTGTCGGCCCTTGGTAGTGGATAACTGTCATTTTCGACTAACTTATTGAGCCTACGGTAATCAGTACATAACCTGTGGGAACCATCCCGTTTCTTGGTCAGCAAGACCGGAGCACTGTATTTCGAGATCACTGGCACTATGACCCCCGCCTCGAGCATCTCTGTGATCTGAGTGTCGATGGCGTGCCTCTCCTTCTGACTCACCCTGAAGGGGGGGGGGGGCTGGTGGACTGGTCGGTCACTGGTGAGTGTGACATGATGCTCGATAAGGTCTGTCACTGCGAGATCCTTCAGTGAATGGGCAAAAATATCCCTATTGGCTTCCAGGAGCTCCGCGAGCCTTTTATTTTGCTCCGGTGTCAGGTCCTGTCTGTGAGTCTGATTGACCGTCTTATCTGTGTGTGTGTCTGTGTGTTTGCTGATTGTGTTCAATGTAGAGACCTGGTGCTCGTGGATTTCTCGCTCCGCTCGAATCCCATCTGTGTTTCTGGTGTATATCATGGGATGTGTGGTGAACCTTTCGTCATGCATTAGAAGCATCTTGCCGCTAGCAAAATTTATGCTAGCTTCATACTTGGCGAGGAAATCCATGCCAATTATTGCGGACGCAGAAAGATGTTCTATAACGAACATGGGGTGTGTTGTGGCAAAATGGTCTAGCCTGAGGTGTATGTTTGCCACCCCCGTGTTTTCTAGCGTCTGAGCATTGGCCGCTACCAGCCGGATGTCGCCCGTGACACCGTGTATCTGCCCTTCGGTAACGTGCTTTCTGTTGACACAGCTTACCGCTGCGCCAGTGTCAATTAGGGCTTGCACCCTGTGGCCATTTATGCTGGCGTGTACTGTCTGTGCCGATAACTGGAGTCCTTTGCCCTGCAAATATGTGTTGTATAGGGTGTATGTTGTTGTTGTTGCTACTGGCGTAATGTCCTTGTCATTGTGTGCGCCAGTGTTGATGCCCTGCGTAACATTTGTGCTGAAAAGGCATGGAGCTGGCCGCTTATTGTACTTGGCACGCTTGGCCTCTCGGCTTACTTCCTGGCTCGAGCTCTTTGTCTCGGTCAGCGAAATGTTGCCATTCAGTACACTGTCTGCTCTCTTCACTGCCCGCGCTGTGAAAATACAGCGATTCTGGCGAGCGTTTAATGTGTTGACAGTTCCCAGTTTTTGTGTAGATGTGTTGTTCCTTTCTCCCTCCTGGAAGGGTGTGTCTGCAAACCTAACCCTACGTTTGCACTTGTGACCTCGTTTTTTGTTCCAGGCGGTCGCGAGTTCGACTCCTGTTGCTGGCTCCCCTATGCCGAGTGAGCTCGCGTCCTGCGCCTGTGTGGGGTCACTTCCCGCCCCGTGTTGTGGTGTAGGGGGTATGGTTTCCCGTCTGGAGGGTGTGGATTTTCCTTCGTCTTCCTCGCGCGTGATTGTGAGGGGCGTATAGTGATCCCGCCCTAAGGTTCCCCGTAAATAGTATGTGCAGGGCCCTGTCAAATCCCGCGGTTGTGAATAGTGGGGGCGAGTGTACGTCAGTGTATACGTGTATGTTTGTTTCAAGTACCTTGCCGAGAGCGGTCACCTCTACGGCGCCGGCATAGGTACCATCCCTACCCATGTATCTTTGGTAGTCTGCCCCGGTCTGGAAAGGTTTCCCGCTCGTCCGATACAAAATCCCGGTACTCTTTCCAGTTGGCCAGGATATGTTGGACCGTTTTCCGTCTGTAGTCCTTGTGATGATCCTCGGTATGGCGGACTAAAAAACTAATGGCCCTGAACAGACAGTTGCCGTCCCCTTGTACGGGGTGTGTTTGGAAACGGTCCGGGAGCGGATCGTCAGCCTTGGCTTTAGTTGGCTGCTTCTTCCCCTTGCACTTACGAGTCTGTTTAGGTGAGGGGCCTCTCTGGTGTTGTGTTAGGGGAGGAACCTCTGCCGCTTTTTCAGCTGGCCGAACCTCCCCGTCTAGGCGTTTTTTTGGAAACGTGGGCGTTCGTCTCCCTGTGCTGTATGTATGCCCCCCCCCCCCTCGGGGCGGCTGCGCCAAATCCCCGCTTGCGGTGGGTAACTGGGTGTGGGAAGTATTGCCCCCCTGTCTGCCCGGCGGGGTGCCTCATCCCTAAACTCCCTCGGGTATTCGTCGGGGAGTGGATAGTGTTCTGGGCCCTTTGTGTACGTGTCCCTGGTTTCCCGTCGTTTTTGTGGGTTTGTTGTCTTGCGGTTATTGCCCGGCGGTCTGTTTCCTTGTCTCCGCCAGGGTGGGGTGTACGTCTGCTGCTGCGGGGGCGGGTTTTCCCAGCGATTCCCCTTTTCCCTGTACTGGGAGGGTGCATATCCCTGTCTGCCTGGGGGTGGGTTCTCCCGGTACTCCCCGTTTCCCCTGTGTTGTGGGGATGCCTAATCTTGCCTGATTGGGGTGGGTTTCCCCGATGGTCCCCATTTCCCCTATACTGTGGGGATGCATAGCCTTGCCTGCGTGGGGGCGGGTTCTCCCGATTGTCCCCATTTCCCCTATATTGTGGGGCTGCATAGCCTTGCCTGCTTGGGGGCGGGTTTTCCCGATACTCCCCGTGTTCCCTGTATTGTGGGGCAACATAGCTCTGTCTGCTCGGTGGCGGGCTGCTTCGCCGGGGGATGCTGTGGTTGTACTCTTCAGGGTAGTACTCCGGTGTGTATGGGGATGATGTTCGCCGTGAGGGGTATGTTGGCTCTACGTCCGCGTATGATACCGGTGAGTACCGCGGAGGGTAGTGTGGCCTGTCCTGTGTATGTGGTGTTGTTGGCCGCTGTGGAGGGTAGTATGTTTTCTCCCTCTCGTAGTGTCTCCTTTCCGTGTACCCCCTGTCCCTTTCGGTATAATAGAGTTCTTCCGTGTCCGTGTGTTCATCCCTAAGCGGTCTCCCGCCTGCTTGGATGGCAGCTATCGTTAGCTTCTCCATCCTGTCCACTAATTCATCAATCTTCTGGCTGGTATCGTCCTTTTGTGGATGAAAATGCTGATTCACGGCTTTCTCCGTAGCTTTTTCCGTGATCTTTTTCCGTGCCTCTATTGTTTTAATATTGTTTAGCATGTGTTGGACCGTGGGGTTATTCATGATGCATAACTTGTCCACAATGGATGGTCTAAGGCCCTGCATTAGCACCTTAACTTTTTGCTTATTCGTCATGGCTGCGTTATACTTGTCGCACATCAGCAGTTTTGCGTTTACGTATGACTGTGCGCTCTCTTTAGGTCCCTGTGACCTCTGTCGAATTTGGTCATACAGGTCCTCATCATCAGGTATGAGCTGGAATTCACTTTTCATCAACAAAGTGATTTCCTCCCATGTGGCATCTTCCAGATTGTCCTCATGGAGCTCGTACCATGTCATGGCCGCCTTCGTGAGGTATGCAGGGAGGAGCCGTTTCCTGACTTCGTCGCTCCAGCCATTGATCCGAGCCGTTCTATTGAAGGCCTTGAGGTATTCCTCGGGATCCTGGCCTTTCCCCGTGAACTTTGTGGGGTGGATCATGGGGTATTCTGTGTGCCTGTTCATTTCCTGTTCGTTTATCTCTCGTTGGCCGTGTAAGGATTCTAATCCGTTTACGCTGTTCGCACTGCTATCGTGTGACAAGGTGTTTGTGTTGTTTTGAGGGGAATTAGCCTCACTCCCCGTGTATGACACGTGTGTTACGTTACCAGGTGGCTCGTCACCTGATATATCGTCACTGACCGAAGGTGTGATGTCGTACTGTGTGGACTTCACTACTTCTACTGTATTGTCTAGATCCTGTTTCACTGTTTCCAAAATAGTGTGTATATCTAAGACTGCCTCTGTCGTGTGATTGTCTGCCTTAACAGCGGCTGTGTCCAGTAACTGTGTGATGCGTGCGAGCAGATTATTAGTCTTCTGCTCTGTGATTTGCAGTTGCTGCAGCAATAGGGGGTGGAGTGTTGGCAAGCAATCTGCTTCACTAGCGCTAGATATTGGTGATTCTTGTCCGTGCGCTCTGGCCTGGGATCGTGTAAAATGTGTGACTTGTGCTGCCGCTGCAGGGTGTTGAGCGCGGATTTCCAATGCCTTTAATTCGAGGTCCTTAAGGAGTTGTATCGCAGTCTGTTCAGTTATCAAATCACCGTTCTTAATTTTTAACATCGGCAGGAGTGGAGTTTTGCTAGCCGACAAATGGTGCGCAAAGTCCCTTAGTGTGGTTCTGAACGTGGTCATTTAATTTCCACCGACCTTGCACTATGTGTAGGGTGGGGGTGGGTGTAATAATACAAATCCACGTGTAATAAAAAGGGGGTAGATAAAAAGAAAAGTGTGGGACGTATTTTGGGAGAAAGAAAAAAAAATAGTCTCGCTTGGCTATTTGCGGTACGGATCGTTCTACCATGAGGGCTCGTTGTTTGAGTCCTACCCTTATTGTGCGTGGTAGCAGCGCCTCCACCAAATATGTTTTAATCCCTTGGTTGGGGGGTAGTAGGGATAAAACACGGTTGTGTCACTGTGTTAATTTAGAAGGCTATTCCTGGATGAGAGTAGCTTCCCGTGGCTGGGAGAGCTTACTAGTGTAGTGTGTTGGTGTTTAGTGTTTAATCTCTTAGGGGTGTCCCTGCAAGATGTATCTGCTAGGGGATGGATCTCTAAGTGCAGGCTACTATACTGGCCTGCCAGCTGAGCGGAATGAGTAACTCAATAAATGTGCCGGGTCAGCGGCTCGACGCTATGCAGTCGAGTCGCGTGCTGTGAGTACAATGGAGTCTGACGAAGCAATTACTGGCTTCTACGGTCACGGGCAATTGTGACGAAGGTCAGGTGGGGTATGAGGATGTGAAGTGGAGTGTAATCAGTAATACAAGTGTAGCTTACTGACCATGTATTTATTGGTCAGTAGATGTAGTTTGGTGTCCCTCTTGGGGAGTTTAGACAAGTATGGAGTACAATTTGTGAGGTGTACAAGTTTAGGGTAGGTGTTTACAAAATGAAGGAGTCTGAACACAAGCTGAATCTCACCTGGTGATAAGCTGGAACAGACGTCGGACAGGGCCGCTGGCGAAGCACAGATTAGAACAGATAATGGCTCCAATCTGGACTCCATTCTTATACCTTTCGGCGCTGCTTGGTCAGCATTGCGTCAATGTAGCTGCCCCAGATAGTTGTCAGTGTAAATGTTTGTGTATGTTTTGCAAGCAGTTGGCTAACCTCCTAGGCTTAGGCGGCCGCCGCTTGCTGTGTATAGATAATGTCCTGGAATTATGGTGTTTCCAGTTGGGGTGGTTTTGGTAAAAGATAGGGGGTGGCTCTCAGGGGGTACTGCCCCCCCCCCTGGGCTGTACAATAAGTAAATAGTTGTTTGACCGTTTTTTTCATAAATCCAATTTAAGGGGCCCATGCGGAGGGGTGCCATTCTGGAAGAAAAACGTCCATTGAGGATGGATTTTTGGATGTTCACTCTCATCGACCAACCCAAACTATTAAAGGTAGAAGAATGATATTTTGGGGATTTGTTTGTTGTGTGTCGAAAACGTCCACTAAGGAGGGATTTTTGGATATTCAGGTTCTAAAGGGGTGTTAACGGGGTTAAACCTGCATTTCATTGAATAACAATATGACACGACTATGACGCGAGCGAAGCCGCGGGTACCTGCTAGTACAATATAAATAAATAAAACAACTAGACTCGAACATAGATATATAAAGTAATAAATCAATAAGTAGGCTCATCATCATCATCTTCATTTCCCCTTTTCCAGCTGACACTGGGTGGGGGCAAATATGGTTCCCCTCCACTTTGTTCTGTCGTTCTATCATTCATCTTCCGACACGGTGTTCCAATCCAGGTTCCGTTTTCTAATGCTATTCTTCACCGAGTCCACCCAACGCATTCTTGGTCTTCCTCGTCCTCTCTTCCCTGTCATCCGTCGTTCCAATGCTCATCTTGGTATCCTTACTTCATTCATCCGTTTGGCATGTCCAAACCATCTCAATCTGTTTTGCTCCAGTTTGTCATTTAGTTTCTGTACTCCCAGTTCTTTCCATATATCTTCATTTCTCACTCTGTCTCCCCTTGTTTTCTGGACCATACTTCACAGGAACCTCATCTCATCTGCCTGTACTCTGCTCTCATTCCTCTTAGTCATAGTCCAAGTTTCTGCTGCATATGTCATTATAGGAACATAATATGCTTTGTACATAACTTCCTAAGCTTTAATTGGTATATCCTTGTTCCATAGTAGTCCCCGTACCTGTAGGTACTCTGGAGTTGTATTCTTCTGCTCATTTCCAAATCTAGTCTTCCATCTTCAGTCAGTTCACTTCCCAAATATTTGAAGTGTTTCACCACTTCCAATTCCATATCTCCCACTTTGATTACTCCTTTTCCTTCTCTCTTACCTCTATAAGCACAAAGTGCCCAGACATCAAAGAGGTTTTCAAGAGGAAAGTAACTATCTTACAATACCATTCAGTATGGCAGAACTGGAGAAGGCTATCAAACAGACTAAAAATGGAAAATCAGCCGGCTTGGATGACATTCGGACAGAACAAATTAAGCATTTCGGCTTAAAAACAAAGGATTGGATACTCCATCTCTTCAATAACTGCATGAAGAATTATCAAATTCCAAAGATATGGCGGAAGAGCCGTGTGATAGCTTTGTTGAAACTTGGCAAAGAAGGGGACAGTCCAAAGAACTTCAGACCAGTTGCACTCCTGTGTCACCTCTACAAACTACTAGAACGAATCGCCTTTTACCCGTAATTGATCCTCTGCTCATACCTGAACAAGCTGGATTTCGTCCCGGCAAAAGCTGTACTGGGCAGTTGCTGAACCTTACGCAATTCATAGAGGATGGTTTCGAAGCAGCTAAGGTAACTGGAGTGGCATTTGTCGATTTATCGGCAGCCTACGACACTGTTAATCATCAGCTTCTATTTGCTAAGGTCTACACGCTGACTAAGAACTCCAGCCTAACCAGGTTCATTGCTACTCTCCTGCAGAATCGGAGATATTTTGTGGACTTCCAGGGGCAACGCAGCCGTTGGAGACTGCAGAAGAATGGCCTACCCCAAGGAAGTGTTCTCGCTCCATTTCTGTTCAACGTGTATACAAATGACCAGCCGATAGCTCCCAACACTAGGAGTTTCTTGTACGCTGACGTCTCGCTCTTGCTACACAGTGTAAGGATTTTGAATCAGTGGAGAACAACCTCACGAGTGCCCTTAAGGATCTGTCCAAATATTATATCGTAAATCAACTGAAACCAAATCCCTCCAAGAACCAAGAAAGTGCCTTTCACTTGAGAAACAGGGAAGCCTTTCGTAAACTGAAGGTAATATGGTCAGGAGTTGAACTGGAACACTGCTACACCCCAAAATTTCTAGGAGTGACACTGGATAGAGCTCTTATCTACAAGAAACACTGTTTGAACACCAAGTCAAAAGTTCACACCAGGAATAATCTTCTGAGGAAACTGACCGGATCACAATGGGGTAGTCAACCTGACACTATTCGAACATCTGCTATGGCATTGTGTTATTCCGCTGCAGAGTACGCCTACCCGGTTTGGTATAACTCAACTCATGCTAAACAGGTAGACATAGCTCTCAATGAAACGTGTAGAACTATAACTGGATGCTTAAGATCAACACCAACAGAATGCCTCGACCAGCTTGCAGGAATAGCACCACCCTATATTCGACGAGAAATAGCTGCAAACAAGGAAAGGCAGAAAGTTGTCCAGGAAGCAACCCATCCTCTACATGGGCATGAACTAAATGCTCAGAGGCTGAAATCTAGGAAGAGTTTCCTAAGAACATTCAAAGAATTGAAGACTACATGTGAAAAAGCGAGGCTAGAATTATGGAAAGCTAAGAAATCTCCTCTCCTGGGCTGGAAAAGGATAGCCGAAACTTTACCTCCTGGTCATGATCAAGATTGGGTAACATGGAAATCCTTGAATAGATTAAGATCAGGATAGGGCAGATCTAAGATCAATCTTGCAAAGTGGGGCTACATTAAGGAAGACAGTGTGACTGTGGAGAAGATCAGACTGTGAAACATATGCTTCAGTGTAGACTGTGCCCAACCTCCTGTACAGAAGATGAACTTTATGAAGCATCACAGAATGCAGTGGAAGTGGCCAAGTTTTGGTCAAATATTATATAATGTTTGTAGTCATAGTATTTGTATCTGTGTTTTATTTGATGTTTTCTGACTCGAGAATAATAATAAAAAATCACCACGGTTTTACTCTTCTCTCCACATTTATCTTCAATACCCATTGCTCAATCTTTTCATTTATTACGTCTAACTGTTCTTGAACCTCCATCTCATCCTCGCCCCAGATCACAACATCGTCTGCAAACAACATTACCTTCATCTTTGCCCTACTATAGTATTTCATTGCTGCCTTAATGATGTCATCCATCACCATTAAGAACAACAATGGTGACAACACACTTCCTTGCTTTAGTCCAGTGTCAATTTTAAAACATTTTAAATCACTAAGTAGGCTAAATAAGTAAATAAATGAATGAATGAATGAATGAATAAATAAATAAATAAATAAATAAATAAAACAAACAACTAGATAGATATACAGATGAATTAATAGTTATATAAATAGATAGATAAATGGATAGATGCTTCGCCCGGGAACAGTTATGAATGCATTACGTGATAAGCGCTTCTTTTTCGATGTCAATGATCTACGACCTACGTATATCCGTTTTACGTCTCGGCAACCTAAGCGACCGTTCGATGAGGCAAAGCTAAAATACAAGGAAGTAGAAAATTCATTCGTAATCAGTCTTAACAATTAGATTCCAGGCACTTCAAAATCTACCTGATGTTGTTGAAACGCAATGGTCTCTATTCAAGGATTCTGTGAGTACATGTGCTGAAGAGACTGTTGGACGACGGAGAGGAAAACAGAAAGAGCGATGGATTCAAGATCGAACTTGGCATCTGTTAGATGAAAGAAAGATGGTAAAGCAACGGTGTGAACAAGCTAAAGAACAAGAAGAGCTTCAAGTAGCTAGGCGAAAATATTCTTAGTTAGACCGCCGAGTAAAACGCAGCTGTAGAGACGACGAAAAAGAGTGATTTGAACGGACAGGTAAAGAGGCTCAAAATGCTGCGTCTCGAAATGACACCAGAACATTGTACCGTATTGTCCGAGAACTTACTGGAGCCTATAGTTGTTCAAACAGCCCCATAAAGGATAAAAATCGCAAACCTCTGCTCACAAGAGATGAACAATCAGCACGATGGGGAGTACTTCAAAGCAACCTTAAACCAACCCAACCCACTTAATGCTTACAACTTCGAAAATGAGCCAAAAATGCAAGAGCTAATGATAAAAACAGGTGATATTACAGAAACAGAGGTGTGCGCAGCAATCAAAATACGTAAAAACAACAAAGCAGCTGGTTTGGATGAAATCTCAGCAGAGATTCTAAAATATGGAAGTCCAGCATTAATTCATCACCTTACTAAACTCAGCAATATCTGTTGGAAAACAAGGCAAGTTCCAGAAGACTAGAGACGTGTCATCATCGTAAAACTACCAAAGAAAGGAAATCTAACTGAATGTACACATTGGAGAGGTATCACGCGACTCTCGGTGCCAGGTGAAGTCTTCTGCCTCATTCTTCTAAAACGGATACAAGAAGCAGCAGATTGTTGACTGCGAGAAGAACAGGGTGGCTTTCGAAGAGGGAGATCCTGCTCTGAACTAATATTTATTCTACGAAATGTAATAGAACAATGCATAGAATGTAATTGTCCGTTGCACCTAAACTTCGTTGATTTCAGAAAAGCTTTTGACAGTATACACCGAGAATCGTTGTGGAATATTGTGAACTTAAATGGAATTCCCTACCATCTCATCGATGTATTCAAAAACCTCTATTTAGACTCAAGCGTATGTACAGTATAAGAACAGGAGATGGGAATACCCCTTTCTTTACCATTCTCACAGGCGTCAGCCAAGCATGCATTTTGTCACCATTCCTATTCATACTAGTCATAGATTTTGTAATGAGAAAAGATATGGACAATCCCAATACGGTGATACGTTGGAATGAGCAATCTAGGCTTAGGATCTGGATTTTCCTGATGACATCGTCCTTCTGGCAGAAACACCACAAAGTTTACAATTAATGACAACCAAGCTGGATGGAAATGCCAGTTCTGCTGGACTACAGATAAATGGTGACAAGACAAATACAATGTGCATAAAAAGTGGGAATGTATCTACACAAATGATAGTGCAACAGAAGATTCTACACGATGTTGACCGATTTGTATATCTCGGCAGCCTTATCTGTAGTAATGGGGACGTAGATGCAGACATCATCAGCAGAATTGGGAAAGCTTCGGCAGTCTTTCAACGAATGCGATCCATATGGCAATTAGACTCTATAAATATGTCCACAAAGATTCGGCTATATTCCTCTATTATCTTACCGATCACCATATATGCATGTGAGACCGGGAAAATATTAGTAAAATCAGCACACAAGCTCAACGTTTTTCACCAACGAAGCTTGAGGCGAATTTTGAAAATCAGTTATCGTAACCACATAACAAATGATGAAGTACTGAGAAGAACTGGTCTACGCAGCCTGCGCAAAATCGTTGCTCAAAGAAGAATGAAGTTCGCGGGACATTTTCTACGTATGAATGACAGAAGGATACCCAAATCAGTACTGTTTTGGAAACTAACGGAAGGATACCGAAGTAGAGGAAGACCTCGTAACACCTGGAAACGAACTTGTTTGTGCCTCTCTATTCTTTGATTGTTAGATTGTCTTTTGTTTTTATTCATGTTCTTAGCTACTTCTATAGTCAGTCTTGTCTTTATTACTAACGAGCATCTAAGAGATGAGATCCAGTGATCCACGCCGCGTTTTATTTTAATATACAGTTCACTTGCCCAGCTTCATGGGTCAATCAAACATTTTTGGTCCTCGTGCGATCAGGATGTTCATTTCTAAACCCATCATGCCGGGACGTAAAACAGATATTGGTCGTTGTTCATTGGCATTGAAAGAGAAAAACGCTTATCACGTAATGCATTTATAACTGTTCCCGGGCGAAGCCGGGTCGGGTTGCTAGTTCTTTATAATTTCATTATCATAAGCATATTTTATATTCATACGGATAAAAGTTAGTGTGAAACTCGCAAACAAACCACCATTGTGATATGCGCGAGGCACAGTTCAAATGTTTCCCGCCACTTTAACGATGCTTTAGAGAGTTGAGTGGCGGCTTCGGTGGCGTAGTCGGTAGCATGCTGAGCTTCTATGCCCAAGATAGCGGGTTCAAACCCGGCCGAAGCCGTCGGATTTTTTAAGAGCGCTAAAAATCCCTCAGTATGCCTTCCTTCGGAGGGGAAGTGATGATGATGATAATTGTTGTTTTACGGGGCCTAACATCTAGGTCATCGGCCCTGGAGGGGAAGTAAAGCCGGCTGTCCCATGTCATAGATTTATGGCATGTTAAAGAACCTTCCACTAATTGCACCTGTGTGAAGCTAAATTGGATAGGTTAAGAATGTAAACAACGCTCTTAGGTTTCTACGTTCGCTGCCAAGAGCCGACTGCGGTGGCGTCTAGTAGCTAAGTTCTGAACTTGGCCTAGTAGTCGTTGACGGTGGCGCTTGGCGGCAAAAGTAGGAACTATTTGAAAAATTCTAAGTTGCAGTACTTTAATTTAAAAAAAACAGATAACACACACTAATACAGTCATCACAATTAACACCGGTTATCAGACAGATTCTACACACACCCAAAGTACACGGAGCTACATGACCGCGAAGTCGCAGCCCCCAAACTTAAGAATCAACCAACCAGGGATTTGAGTGGCCAGATTTGGCCAATTAACGTAATTCCTTGTTAGTGGTAAGTTTACGAGCATTTCTGTTTGGTGAAATGCTCATGCAAAGTTAAATAACCTTTAATGATGAATTAAGATACAGTATAATTGACATTGGTGAAAACGGCCCTGAATCCTGTGTGTAATTTAACTCTTGGCAGGATGACAGTATTAGTGGGCAGCACGGATGGTTCACCCTGTCACGTTCAGATAACACACAGTGCATGATTTGTACATTTACCGTCCACATTTACATTCATTACGGGGATAAAACACTGGCATGAATAAATATTGCCTAGGTAATAAAATTAAAATATTGGTGATAAATGGATGTGAACGTGACATTTGTTGAAACGGAGCTAATAACGTCAAATTTACATGAGTTGGTTGGTTGGTTGGTTCCTCAGTTTAGGGGCTGCGACAACGCGTCATGTAGCCCCGTGTACTTTGGGTGTGTGTAGAATCTGTCTGATAACCGGTGTTAATTGTGAGTATTAGTGTGTGTTATCTGCTTTCAATTCAAGTGAGGACTGCAGGCATTGAATTTTTTCAAGTAGTTCCTACTTTTGCCGCCAAACGCCACCGTCAACGACTACTAGTTCAGAACTTGATTAACAGATGCCACCGCAGTCGGCTCCTGGCGACGAACGTCTGAACCTAAGAGCGTTTGTCGAATGTTTAACCTATATTATAATTTACCTTCACACAGCTGTAATTAGTGGAAGGTCCTTTAACATGCCATAAATCTATGACATAGGACCGCCGGCTTTACTTCCCCTCCGAAGGAAGACATACTGAGGGATTAAATTTACATGTTAATCGAGCAACAGCGGGTCAGAAAAGAATAATTCCTACCCAGCTGAGTAGCCGTAGGTGTTAAGTTCCGCTCCCTAATTGCAATACGTAGCTGGAAATCCGGAGAATGAAGGCGCTGACAACGGCATCCTTAGCGAGATTTTATCCCGGTTTATCCACACTCCCCCCAGGCAATTGCCGAGATCAGGCGAGGCTGGTGATTGAAGCCTCTCACTTACAGTCGCCTTCTGTCGGGTGAATTCTGTGCTGTTTGCCACGGGGTTTCGTATGTCTATACTGGAATTACCTTGATGCCATTTGTTCGAAAGATATAACATAGTTGCCATGAATGGAATCACCCTCGTTTAAATAACTACACCACTCGCTCCAAACTACTTCCAGTTTTTTGCTCCCACACCACGAGCTGCGACTGGCCGAGACGGTACCTTATTTCAGGTCAAGGAGAAAAACAAAATACCCCTAATTTTCTTATTCACAACCTCTTTGGCATATCTATTTTCAAATAGGCTACTTTTCTCTTAGCTTTGTAATATCATTTTCTTATCTTTAAATACACTTGTATGTTTGACCTCGCTAGGACCACTAGTTCGAAAGATATGACCAAGAACCGAAAAATCCATGATGGCGGCGTCTTTTTCAAGATGGCGGCTTTTCCCCAGATCGGATTTTTTGGGACTTTTGGGATTTGGTTTAGGACATTTTTCTTAACGTTTCCACCAATTTTCAGCTTGTTATTAATTTTGTCAGTGTCAGAGGTCAATTTTGTCTAATTGCACTGGACTAAAACTGAAATGTGAACATATTAGAGAGGAAAATTCAACATCATTTCACCAATATGAACAGATAGTACAGACCTTGAGTGACTTTTGCTCCTTTATAAGCTGTACAGAAAAATGAAATTTCCCATTCTGCTTTAGAGGCTGCTGCTTCACCACTCCATCTTTTTTTATTTGTATGATGTTCAATAATGGTAACTAAGAAACTGATTTACTTACACGCGGTCAACAAAGCGCATTGGACTAGACTAGCAACTGATGGATCGGCTGCTCACTCCGGCGTGGCGGGCAGACCGTGTGCTCAGCCAGTCAAGCTCCTCCCACTACTAGCAAAACTACCTTGCACAAAAGCGCTCGGAGTACTGGCTTAGAGCGTGGCCAGAGCGCTGTGTGGATGGCCCTGGTTTAGGCTAATGTAGCCTATAATAAATAATGTAATTCAATTATATCCAATTGATTTTTGGAATGGATCCTCTGCCGATTCGTGGGATATATTGCTATTGAATTCTATGTACAATAGAACTCCAATTATACGAACTCTGACCATCCGCATCGCTGATTATCCGAATCGCTTTCAGAAAAAATAATTTAAGACGGAAACGTACTGCGATTCGCAAAATAATGATTCTGTCTATGCGCGCCATCGTCCTTCCCTCCACGAAGCTAGTGTAGGCGCAGCGTGAACATTATTGCGAAGATGAACTTACTTTGACCGAGATGTTCAGCAAACAATGGCTTTCATTTACTACTGTTGTACAAGAGCTTGCCACGGTGGGTGAATGGTTAGCGTGTCGGTCTACTAACCCCAAGCTTGCAGGTTCACTCCTGGCCGTGGTAAGTGATTTTTGAAAGGCGGAAAAAATTACGACTCGCATGTCATACGATGTTGGCATGTTAAAGAACCCATTTGAATTCAGTAGGCCGTGTTCATAATGGCAAAATTAATCTCGGGAGTTTCCGCCAACACAAAGTTCCTCATTACTAGAAAGCGCTATAGTGTTCAAGGAGCTTAGATATCTAACCTCCTTGACTTTCATAGTGCTTCAAGGAACAACGAAATTCCACGTGCAAGCTACCCTCTGGGTGTCAAATAACAAAGCTTGCACCCGGCACTCGAGGCCATACGATATTATTATTATTAGCACTTGTAAGTACGTACCCTATATAACAATAAGTAAAAGTGTTGCTTTTCATTTAATTACATAATTAACAAGAAGTTCCGTGACGAATTAAAGAGCCTACTTTTCTTAAAATGTTAGATTCATGCCAATGATTAATCGATATGGATCTATCTAGAATAATGACGAAATTAAGTTGGTAATATCGAAATTTCTAATTAGTTCGAAATACTGTATACCTGGCATAATGTAGACTAATAGAGCACTACAGTTGGCAGCCCTGGTGACTGAATATATTCTTAGTTCCATCTCTTAAGGTACAGAATACAAAATTTGGTTAGAGTCCAATGAATAGCATGGACGTTACATGCAGTTAAACATTGGATCTAACAGCGCGCGTAAAATCATGTTGGCAACAGTGTCATGCATGTATTGGTCAGAAATAATATGAAATAATATGATCTATTGTTGTGCCAATTTTGAATGAAATCCATAATAAATAATGTTATTGGTTTTACGTCCCTTTTAACTACCCTGGCTTTTAGAGACGCCGGGGTGCCGGAATTTTGCCCCGAAGGGGATCTTTAACGTGCCAGTAAATGTACTGACACGGCTCCCTCGCATTTGCGCACCCTCAAATGCCAGCTGACTGCGCCTGGTTTCGAACCTGCAACCTTGGGCTCAGCAAGCGAGAACGTTACCCCTGAGCCACGCAGCCAGACAGAATGAAATCCATTAGTTAGTATAGAAGTTACATGCATTTTAAAATTGGACCTATCAGCAGGCTTAGAATCATGTTGGCAGCACTGACGTATATTAGTTACTCCAAAATAATCTAGAATGCCAGGTATTATACGTGTCCAAAGTTTAGAGCTATTGGCTTGCATTCTTTCTGATATATTGATATTAGGGTAACAAAAATAGAGACAGCATTTATTAACAGTTGGCAGCCCTGGTTGCTCTTAAGAATACGCATAGTCATAGCTGTTATTGTACACATAGCACATACGAAATTTGGTTGAAATCCAAATGATAGTATGGAAGTTACATGTATTTAAAGTTGGACCTCTCAGCAGGCTTAAAATCATGTTGGTAGCACTGACGT
Organism: Meconema thalassinum; assembly: GCA_946902985.2. Lineage (NCBI taxonomy): Eukaryota > Metazoa > Arthropoda > Insecta > Orthoptera > Tettigoniidae > Meconema > Meconema thalassinum. The sequence continues at coordinate 219,467,706 of OX336396.1, forward strand.
ATATAAGTTACTCCAAATTAATATAGAATGTCATGTATTATACGGGTGCATAGTTTAAAGCTGTCGGCTTGCATACTTTCTCATATATATTGGTATTTGGATAAAATAAATTAAGAGCATTTTTTAACAGTTGGCAGCACTGGTGGTTCATAAGAATACGTTCAGTCGTATCTGGTTATGTACACATACAACATACGAAATTTCGTTGAATTCCAATTGATAGTGTAGAAGTTATATGCATTTAAATATTGGACCTATCAGTAGGCTTTTAATCATTTTGGCAACACTGCCATGTATGGCCTTCCGGAAATTAAACTGCAATATTATTATCTATATGTGTGCCGATTTTGAAATAGCTCCCATTCATACCTTCCAAGATATCCAACATGAGGCTAAAATTTCAATTGCAATTTTTCAGCAGTTGGTAGCACTGACATCATTTTCAAATATGGCCGTGAGATATTCAGGTATAGATCTTTACTCCTACCAAATTTTATTTTGATTGCTCCAGCCGTTTAGGAGTTGATAGGGGGGGACACACACAGCCAGACAGACAGAAGGACAGACAGACAGACAGACAGACAGACAGACACACATTTTCCCGGATCGATCTCATAAGACTACTTTTTCCTCATTTTTGTAAAATGTGAAAAGTAGGCTAAAAATGCATACTGCATCGAAAATAAGCTCCTTTTTAAATAAGCCTCCGTGGCTTAGGCGGCAGCGCGCCGGCCTCTCACCGCTGGGTCCGTGGTTCAAATCCCGGTCACTCCATGTGAGATCTGTGCTGGACAAAACGGAGGCAGACAGGTTTTTCTCCGGGTACTCCGGTTTTCCCTGTCACAATTTCATTCCAGCAACACTCTCCACTATCATTTCATTTCATCTGTCATTCATTTAATCATTGCCCCAGAGGAGTACGACAGGATTCGGCAGCCGGCACAGTTCATATCCTCGCCGCTAGATGGGGGCTTCATTCATTCCATTCCTGACCCGGTCGGAGACTGGAAGCAGGCAGTGGATTTTTTCATATATACATATGTATGTATATGTATGTATATATGAGTCGGTGACTACAATCCCAATACTTGTATCGTGTACTGGTGTTATACCCAAAACTCTCCACAGTAGTCTATCAATATTAAATCTGCATCCGCCTGACCGAGGTAGAGTCAGGCGCTCTGTTGCTGATTTCGGATGGTGCATACGATGGCGTGATAAAGGCACCGATGTTTTTCTTTGCAGACCATGCTGCTCAGTTTGAGTCCACCTGATGATACCAAAGGAGTATGTAACTACGGGCATTGTAAATGTGTTAACTGCCTTAATGATATGTTTAGCGCTAAGTTTTGAAGAGAGAACACTGCGAAGTCGTGAAGTATACTGCTCAGTGATGTTCTTTTTGATATCACCATGTCTGAGACGGGTACTCTGGGGGAACCAAAGATATTTGTACAATGCGCCTTTCTCAAACGGCTGAATACTTCTCTGTCCCTCTCCAACAGGAATTCCATGTGAAGAGTGTGAGCCTCTAATAACAGTCTGTGTTCTGCACTTATCAAAACCAAACTGCATATGGATATCAGAGGAAAATCTCTGAGTGATAGAGATGAGGGATTGTAGGTGCACTTTAGTTGATGCATACAGTTTAATGTCATCCAAGTAAGGAAGATGGTTCATCGTGTACGCTTCACCATGATTACCCTTAATACTAAATCCGTAGTTGCTACTGTTCAGGATTTGCGAGAGGGGATTCAAAGCCAGACAAAACCAGAGTGGGCTTAGTGAGTCTCCTTGGAAAATTCCTCGGCGAAATCGGAGATGTTAAACGAGTGCCACCCACTGTAAGTTAGAGGGCAGTGCTCCATGAAACCATTACGCTCTTCAGGAAGTTCACTATAATAGGGTTGACCTTGTAAATCTCCAAAATCTGTATAAGCCATGTATGAGGCTCGGAGTCGAAAGCTTTTTGGTAATCAATAAAGCAGGTATAAAGGTTTCGTGATCTACGCAGGCCTGCTCTAATGCCACGGCATCAATAGTGAGCTGTTCCTTACATCCTTGAGAATTCCTTCTGCAACCCTTTTGTTCCTCTGCGAGAATGGCGTTTTCCTCACAATGCACACGAATTCGTTTTGCAATGATGGATGTAATGATCTCATACAAGTTTGGCAAGCAAGTGATGGGGAGATATTTGGATGGGTTTGTAATTTTTGAGTCCTTTGGCTTGAGATAGGTTAACCATCTGGTTAGGAAAAACGGAAATGCAGCAGGATTTTCCAGAAACCATTGTATGTGGATAGCCAGTAAACGGTGGGTACGTGTGAGCCTTTATTGTAGTAGTTATGGATCCGGGCAATTTCAGGTGCTTTTCAATTCTGTAGGCTGCTGATGACTTGACGAAGTTCTTCAACGTCAACGTCTGTATGTGCCATTTGATTTATTCGTCTGGTAGCATTCTCTATTTCCTTAAACCACGGAGCTTCATTGTTGTGTACTTCCGGCCTAGAACATATGGATGACCAGTAGTCGGTAACACTCTCCGCACTGGGTCATTCTGGAGGATCATTCTGAACTTGTGGTGTCTTTTTCAGGTCGTCATAGAACTTTCTCTCATTTCTCTTGAAGTCATTGTTCTGTTTCTTCCGTTCGGTAGTGTTCTGGTATCTCTTAAGACTCTTAAAGAGGGCTGAAAGTTTTTGTTTATAAGTATCAAGTACTTCTGTTATCACAGCGTCCCCGGAGACCTGCAATTCTTGTTGTGAGGAGTCCTTCATGATTCATCGTATGCGGTTGTTCAGACGTCTGCTTCTCACTCCATTCGTATACTGTTGCAGTCTGTTCACATTCTGGCGTAGTTGTTCAATGTGTTGTTTCAAACGTTTTGCCCATGGTGGATCGCTGAGTTTCCTTGTAGCAGACTGTTGGTTTGGAGGGCGTGGCCTACCCCCATTAATTCGTACTGCTGCTAGTGCTGCACAATAGATAGCAGTATGAACCTCCATGAAAGATTGGTGCTCTTCTAAATAGTTAGGAAGTACGGTTTCGTTCTTTTCTTTCAACACCATGGCAAACTTTCGGGAAGACTGCTGCCTCGGAAGTATTGGACGTTGGGTAGGGTCGGTACCTGCATATTCAAGCAGAGCTGAATTAAATTCGTCTTGGATCTTGGAATGATGGCTTGTTTCCCCATTCTGAAGTTAATTTACGTGAGTCGATTCATTCATGGTGACCTCATTATCAGTATTTATTTGGTTACTTTCACCAATTGCGGCTGAGGGATATAGTTCTTGAGATATCTCCTGCCTGATTCGATCCAGAACAGAGTCAGGAACTAAATAATTCTCACAATTGCTCTTCTTTGATCCGACTCGTTGCTCAGTGATGTTAAACAGTGGATACTGCTGCCTGAAAGCCGTATACAGTGCTTGGCGATAGTTTGTGATATCCGTTTCAAGACGAGTTATTCGATAATATGTCCGCATGATTGATTCATTCATACGGGTTCCCCATTTCATGCGTTTTCTGGGCTTACCTGCGAGAGTGGTTGTATTTAATACAAAGGCACTGCTGCCAGGTGCGGTGCGAGACTCGAGATTTTGTGTACCGCCAATATCGTCTTGAGCTGCTGGAGCTTCTTCGGGTCTACTGGTGGGGGGACAGCAGCTTGTCATTCAACTGCTACCGGTTTGCGTATTGTCACCTCTAGCGGTGCCTCAAGAGGTAGCCTGCCGTATCACAGGCAGTGACATTTCTTAAAGCAAATTTCTATTTTTGCCTTTCCTGTGTGCTTTTTATACCTTCAGCCTGGTGTTATTTATTATTATTATTATTATTATTATTATTATATTTAATTTCTCATAATTATGGTACAACTCAGTTTACAAGGTACGGATTTGTTAATCAAGTACCCTGTAAATCTATTACTGAGATAAAAAATAACCTGACAATATGGCACGTATCCAGCAGCACTGCCTTCTGGCAATCAGGTGTCACATTTCCAGTTCCTCCGAAGCCATTGCCAACGTCTTTGGAACAACTCCCGTGGAAGAGATCACCACTGGCAAAATCCTCACGCATTTTAATCCCCATAGTTTTCGTATTTCTTCCGCCAACGGTGCGTACTTCTTTGTCTTTTTAGCTTGGGTAGTTTGCATATTTTGGCTAAGTGGGACAGCAACGTCTATCAAGTAGGCCTTTTGCATTCTTTTATTGAGATAGACTATATCAGGTCGATTGGCCAAGATTTTCTGGTCGGTTAAAATAGGTCTATCCCAATACATCTTATAATGCTCATCAAGCACGTTGGCAGGCTGGTAATTGTAGTACACAATGATCATCCAGAAGTCCAGATTTTACAGCTAACTCTTGATGTAAGATCTTAGCAACATCATTGTGCCTCTTGGTATACTCTATACCAGCCAGCGTAGAGCAGCCACCGATGATATGATCGATGGTTTCCAGCGCTGTGGTGGATCTACGACATCGATCATCTGCTACATTCTCTTTATGGATGGGCTTTCTATAATTTTTTGTTGCTATTACAGGATCCTGTATCGTAATTACAAAGCCCTCAGTTTCACTGAATAGCGAGCCATGCTTCAACCATAAGTTCAACGATGATCGATTGACATGATATTGGATGAGCAAGTGAGGGTGTACACCATGCAGTTCTTTTCGTAACCACATAAGTGGGCCAAATCAACATATCATCGGCTTATTTGCAAGATGGTATGACAACTTCTTTTAGGATGATACATTGAGAAACGAGTGAACTATAGAACAGGTCTCCAAGATGACGGTCTTCTGCATGGTGATATGCAGACCTGGATGTATTCCCAACATTTCTAGATTGCGAGCCAATGATTTAGGGATGATGCCAGTAGAAGAAATGACTATGGGCAGAACCACTACACTTTCCTATCTCCACATTTGCTGTATTTCCTCAGCCATGGGCAGATGGTGATCTTCTCACAGCAGGTTTGTTGCAGATTATGGGAATTGGGCACTGCGATATCAATGAGATAGGATCTCTTCCGCATTTTGTCCACAAAAAATATCTGGCCAGATTTCTGGTATGGTTTTATCAGTATTATTATTACTTATTATTTGCGTACATCGCCTTTAAGCAGAGCGCGAAAAACACAAAAATCTAGGAATTTCTGTTTCGCGGGCTTATAGGCCGTGTTCCAAGGACATTTTGTCGTCCTACAAAGTGTCCTTGGAACACGGCCTGTAAGCCCGCGAAACAGAGATTCCTATTTCAACGCCGGTCGTGAAAGTCTAAATTTTTACAAAAATCTAGCTTTTGGCAGTGGCTCTTTTCTTCTTTTTATCTTCCCAAAAACCTTTCATCCGTTCACTGTGTGCCTTCTTCTCTTAATCTGTCCATTTACGCCTATTTCTTTTGGCTTGTGATCTAAATTCAAATTTCTGGTTTCTGATTTTTCTCTACAAATGCTGCGGTCGTGAATGTCTTCTATGGTGATATGCATTTGTTGAAAGTCTTCCATAGTTTCTTTGTACCAAGAACTACCCAATGTCGCCGTAGAAATTATGTTGAATATTCTTTTAGTTATTCTGGTGTCGTTCATTCTGGCGATATGGGTACAGAACTTCACTCTGCGTTTTCTGATGAGTGTCGTGATAGATTCAGTATGTCTGTATAATTCTTCTGTGGGTCTTTCTTGCTAGAAATTATCTCTGAAAACGTCGCCGTAAATTTTTCTCTGAAATGTCCTTTCTTGTTTTTCAATGTCTTTAATTTTGGCTATTCCCTTAGTGCTTGTGGTTTCTAATGCGTGTAAGGCTCCCGGCAAGACTACCGTTTTATTATTATTTATTATTATTATTATTGTTAATGAAGAAAGGAGATTACAAAAGATGCAGAATAGTAGAATTCCAACTTTAATGTTACATTGGCAAGCTGAAGGCAAACGGAAACGGGGAAAACCAAGAGAACAATGGATGGATGGTATAAAGAGATGCATAGCTACCAGAGGCCCGAGGTAGATGCTGAAGACCGAAATTTGTGGAGGAGCAGAATATTTTTGGCTTGAAGGGAAACTACTGTGTTGTAGAATATTCCTAATAAATAGGAAGATTATTATTATTAATATTATTATTACTATAGATGTTGTTGCATTTATGAGCTTGGATATTTTATTTCAGTCTCGAGTGTTTTGGGTGTTTGTAGAATCTGTTTGATATCCTGTGCCATTTGGTGTTCGTTGGAGTTGTTTGTGTTTGTAATTGAGGCGAGTTGTGGCTTTATGTTAGGAAACCATCCTGGTATTTACTTGGAGTAGTAGTGTGAACCCAAGAGAATCCTCTTCTTGGATTGCTGATGTGAGAATCGAACCCACCTCTTTTCTGTTTTGCCTAACGTGGCTGAATGCACTTCGTTCCAACCCTCAGACCAGATTTAACCCTCTATGGGATAGTTTGTAGGCTATTATCAAAGGTGCTAATAGTTGAAACGTTCAGCCTAATTACAACAAAATTGCTTGTAGATGTAATATTTCTGATAAGCAAATATTACATCTGTCTACTTTTATGGTGCTGGATAAAATTTCAACTAGTTAATATATTCAAATCGCCTCCATAGCGTAGCGGTTAGCTGCCGTCCCGGAGGTGCTGGGTTCGATTCCCGGCTCTGCCACGAAATTTGATAAGTGGTATGAGGACTGGAACGGGGTCTACTCAGCCTCGGGTGGTCGAAATGAGTCGAGAGGGTTCGATTCCCACCTCAGACATCCTCGAAGTGGTTTTCAGTTGTTTCCCACTTCGTCCTTGAGCAAATGCCAGGATGGTCCCTACTGTAAGGCCACGGCCACCTCCTTTCCTCTTCCTTGCCTATCCATCCCAATCTTTCCTTCCCTTCCCAACCCTCACGAGGACGAAGTGCTGATCACACTCCCCAGTTGTATCCACCCCGACCAGATGTTCCCAGCTCCAGGACACTGCCCGTAGCGGCGGTAGTGGTGAGTTCCCTCGCTGAGTCCGGTCCCTTAAAACAACAATAACTAACCTACACCCCCTACCTATAATATATACTTGCGACGGTAAAGGAATAATCCCTCACAGAGGTCGAGCTGGTAGGATAGGCGATTTAAAGAAATCATTGTACGCCGCACCACTTTAATAGATCTCAATCAGCTGATTTTATAAATGAACCTCCGAAAAGAAATCCGAAATGGTGACGTGAAAAGAGTTTGACATCTACTGTCAATGAGTCCATCTATTTAGACATTGTTCACTCCTCGTGTGGTGTGGTGATTTACGATAGGCTATTAGCTGTCAATCCGGAATTCCAGTTTCGATCCTCGATTCTATCAATAAATTTAGTTCTGGTTAAAGGTACTGGAATGGCATCGCCACCCATTGTTGTTTGAGTCTTCACTCTTTTTACTGGTTTGATGCAGCTCTCCACGCTTCCCTGTCCTGAGCTAATCGTTTCATCTCTACATAGCTACCACACCCTACATCCGAGGCAATCTCTTTAACATATTCTAACCTTGGTCTACCAATACTGTTCTTATCCTCGACCCTTCTTTCTATAACTAAGCTCGCTATTCCTGGGTGTCTTAGTATGTGTCCTACCAACCTATCTCTTCTCTTCATTAGCAGTCACCAGAAACATCTCTCCTCTCCCACTCTTCTTAATACCTCTTCATTCGTAACCTTATCTACCCATCTAATCTTCATCATTCTCCTGTAACACCACATTTCAAATGCTTCAATTCTCTTCTTTTCTGTTGCACCAATAGTCCAAGTTTCACTTCCATAAAACACACTAAAATTAAAATAAAATTAGGATTATAATATTAAAAGGTTACAATTATTATAAAATTAAAAGTAGACCTAATAAATAAATAGATAATTTTAATAATTTATTAGAAAAAATATTGAATATTAAAAATCGAAATAAAACATAGAGCTGAAATGAAAATGTAAATAAAAAATTAAAGTAAAAATTAGAAAAAAATTGTCTGCCCTAAAAAGGGTTAAAGTTATTGTCAAAATCGAAGCTGAAATTCAGGGGTGTCATATGCTAGCCACTACACACGAGGGTGTAGTTATGTGTGACGTAGCGATGCCAGGAGTGAGCACCACAGGTGGTCACATCACGACTGTGGAGTGGTTTCAAATATTAATGGCTTCATTACGTGAGACACTGTACGTGTATTAGCGTCACACAACTGCTGTTAGCTGATGGAAACTTTAATATCAGAAGCTTTAGAGACCAGAATTACAGTAGACCACCTCGCAGAGTAATGGCTAGTTTTCTGACTATCATCCCTGAGGTCGGATTGGATTTCCAAAATTCAATTCTTGTGTGAGCGCTGGAACGATGTTCATTCAACCTCGCGAGGATAATTGAGTAGAGCGAGGAATCGATTTCCCATCTCCCCCCAGTAAACAAAGCATCTAAAATTGTGGAGGTAAATACATTATCAGTAGGGTTCGGAAGTTTAAGCCCTAAAGAAGTACAAAATATGCAACCAATATGCCCTAAAATAGCTAAATATGACCTAAAAACTATAAAATATGACCTTAAAACTACGTCTCTTCACCGAACTCTTTCACATACTTTCTGAACTTTACAGCTTCACTACACTTAACATTCGGCATAATGGGATTCACTGCAGCACTACAAGTGTGACCAATTTGTTGAAATCCGTTGGTAGTGAAAGAGCAAGGGAGCTTTCACTCGGCCCTGCAAGGAACAACTGGGCGAGATATAACATGGCATTTCCTTGTTTGCTAGCTAATTGCTTCTGAGCCAAATATATCTAATGGAGTGACATTCTATTGAAAGGCGGAAGCACACTATCGTCATGTTCCGTGACCTCATGCGTAGAGTGTCGCAATCTAACTTGTCCAGAAAGATGTGCTAAAAGACGTCCGTAGAGGAGCGCCTTCTTGGAATCAGGCCTTCTAAACCCGCTATCTGCCTGTTCCGGGGAAGGAAAGAAAAATATATCTACTGCACTATTCGGAAATCCTGTGTTTGAAACTCGACGCAGATAACACGTACCTTGTTAACAACGCCTCATTTTAAACAAAAATGCTGAAATTATAACCAAATATGACCTTATATCACTAAAATATGACCAAAACAATAAAAATGGCCGAAATATGCATTTATAGGCAACATCAAATTCCCATCATTCAGATCTATTTTTCAGATTTCGGGTAAAATGAGCTCAGGAAAAAAATATGACATTTCCTTAACATCCGAACTTGAATCATCAGAGTTGCTAATCTACAGTATAAAGAGTATTGTGGTTACTAATGATACCTAGGGAACGGATGTTTAAGACCTAAAAGTAGGCCAAATATGCAAGCAAATATGACTGACGAAATATGACTCAAAAATGACAAGAAAATGACTGATTTAAATATAACCGTATTTTAGCCTATTTTCATTTTATGAAAAAATAGGCTTATGAGATCACTTTTTGTCCGTGTGTGTGTGCGTATGTGTGTGTGATGTGTGTGTGTCTCTCTGAGTGTGCTCCCCTAATAACTTCTAAACGGCTGGAGCGATTTCAATGAAACTCGGTAAGGCCATTTTGGCCGACCCCGACCGTGCCCTTCAAATTTTGTTACGACCCACCAATCCAATATGGCGGCTGTGCAAATATTTCACCAGCATTCAATATCTCCGAAACTCTTACCGATATCACCCTGGAATTTGGTACGGTGATAAAGGGAACTACTGAAAATTCACCTATGTGGCTTTTGAAAAACTGGTAACTACAAAACCAACAAGATGGCCAAGCGAAGTTGCGACTTTTAAATAGACGTTTCTCACGATTCAACCAACCAAACGCAATGAAACGAGGTACAGTTTATGTTTATACACATTGTAATGCACCGACATCTAACTTCGTTCAATTGTTTACATAACCTCAAAATGGCGGCTGTGCGAAATATTTCACTGGGATTCTATATCTCTGAAACTATTACCGGTATCACCCTGACATTTTGTACGAAGATGCAAGGTAATGCTGGAAGTTCATCTATGAGACTTTCAAAAACCAGTTATCTACAAAACGAACATGGCGGCCAAACGAATTTGAAAGTTTTAAATAGAAGTTTCTCGCGATTTGATAATCCAAAAGCAATGAAACTTGGTACAGCAAATGTTTATACACATTGTAATGCACTGGTATTTAATTTAGTTCAATTGTTTACATAACCTCAATATGGCCGCTGTGCGAATATAAAAATTAAGTTTTTATATCTTGTGTCGTAATCATGCGATCGAAGTGAAAGTTTGAATAGAGAACCTGCACAATAATTTTCCTTTAATGGTACATGACTCTATGGCCTATACATATAACAATCCAGCATGGCGACCATCCAAAATATTTAGACGGATCTCAATATTGTTGTATCCGTAGGGATACATCCCCTATACACTACAACCCCAGGGGTGGAAACAACCACCATCCTATACCTCATACTTTCGTACCGAAGTACTCAAATATTTCCTAACACATTTCATACAGTCTCTGAACTACTTTAACCTCAGTGAGATTTCTGTTGAACTCAATCGACCCCTCTAGGTGTACCGACCGGACTGGAATTTGCAATTATACAAACGCAGCAGCTCACGAAACTATAAGACCGGTGGGCGCACATACCTCGGGATTCTTGTAGTGCCAAAGCTCTGAAGGAGAGACTTCACGTCGTGTTGCCATCCTGGTGAGTGTATTAGCGAGTATCATCCCTCACACACATCTCCACACTTCCAACACCTTGACTTGCATTGTGACGCATCTCTTGCACTAAAAGCTGTTCTGAGATCTATTATCACTTCTTCCTAGAAGTGCCCATTAAAATCACTAAGCTCTAGCACTGGTCTTTTAGCTTATTTACTTAGTTAATTAGATCCGACCCCTAAACCTTATCCAAGTAAGATCTGCCAGTATTAATTGTTTACTTGTCTTGAGGAAGCAGCTGAATAGACGATTAGCGCACAGCCCAGGGTATTTGCCCAGTCTCCTCTAACCTTCACGCGCTACCTGCAAGTTAAGCAGCGCCGTAGCACTTTAGATTACGATCTCTAGAAACCTTTCCATTACCAACACACCCCCGAGCTATCCCATCATTCTGAACACTTGGGAGCTATCCTTTAGAGCTACGTCTACGCTCCTATACAGCTCGATCTCATGCTAACCGCTCTACACGAATACAAACATCCCCGAATACACCAATTCACACCCCGTGAAACACAACATTGTATAAGGCACACACAAATACCCATACAATATCTACGAATCTGTTACAGCAGTCAAACTGATTTTTTAATGTTCATAGGGGCTATGAACATAAGTTCACCTATAGGACTTTCAATAACCTGGTGATCGCAAATCCATCATGGCGGCAACGCGAATTATAAATAGTCACATGAACGTTTCTCGCAATTTAACCATCCGAGTGCAGTGACATTTGGTACAGTAAATCCTTATTCAAATGTTAATCCACTAGCATCTAATTTATTTCAATTGTTTCCATAACCACAAGATGGCAGCTGTGAGAGATTTTAAAGTCTCGTTTTTACTTCTTGTATCCTAATCTGGCGATTGAAGTTTGAATACTACACGTACACAATAATCTTCATGTAACAATACTGTGCCCTTTTCAACAAAGAAATGTGCAAAGCATAGTCCGCCAGCTCTAATCAGACATTCGGGGCCTAGTATGTTCTCCCACTGATAAGATTTACACATTCTGGATCAAGCATAGGATACACTTCAAAAATAAACATCAAAAATCCTACTACAAAAATTATTTAATTATTCAAATTAGGCGCTACAAATAAACACAAAAACTGAACACTTGCTCCAAAGTAGAACAAGGAATCATAAAACAACTTAAAAAGATTACTAATTAACGGTTCCATTGAACCGGACAAAATATCAAAAAATAACTTTCACTTCCATATATCATCTCTTCAAAAATTCATCAAAACGAGCTCCAAATAGCTCGGTATATTATTACATACAATTACATGTTCAAAACATAATAACATATTCTTACTTTGAATATTATTCATAACTTGATTTAGTGTTTATAATGGTGTCAACAATTACCATTTACTAGGGTAGGCCTACCTATGATTTTCAAAATGTATCATCTCTTTCTCAACACTACAAAATTTTGTATTTGTCCCGGGAGAACTCGCATACCTCAAGTCTTGGAAACTACTGATATGAATCCAATTAAGATAAACTCCCAGTTATCTTAAGATTTCCAACAATACTTGGGAAATAATAGCATTTCAACGTGTAACAATAAAACGAGGGATTATTATTATTGTCTGGATGACAATCATATCATTATTAAATACGGATCTGAACTTTGGCAGCAAGGATAATTTAAATCAAATGGATCTCTATTCAATTAATGGATCTTCATACAATGTTATTTACTTCTCCTGGCCTCAGACACAAACGGTTCATTTGAAAGACCTACCCCAACACGGCGGTCGTTATCATCTGTCAAGACTCTTCAGGCAAGAAATTTATGACTATAGGGGGAGAAACTCCAGACTTCCCTTCCCCCAGACGGCTCACTCATAGCTCGCTTACAACAAGCCTAATACTTCTTTTACATGGAAAGACATACGTTAATTCATTCAACAAATATTATAAGGTATTTCAACAACCTACTTATTTAGCTCAGGTAGGGTTATAATTGTGAGGTCTTAACATTGGCAGGTAAAATACTCATAAAAAACCAACAATGTTTAAGGGGCTCTCTCAGTAAAAGAACACTCGTTCATATCCCGGCCTGCCTCTTGGAGACTTCCAACTTCGAGGGCTTAGGACCATGTATAATTTGGATCGATGGCAACAAGCCACTCGTCCTGTATCAGCGTCTTAAGGTTGGCTTATGCACTTACATCCTGCGCTTTTCAACAATAAAATATAGCACCCTTCAAATTTGCACACAGCAATCACACATAAAAATTCATACCGCAACCAACTGGTCCTCACAATTAAATAGCTCCTGGCTTATTTTCACTTCATTTTGCGTGACAATTAACACATATGTGCTCATTAGCGATAATTACTTTAGTACTTTCGTTATGCCTTCCAAAGTAAGATATTTATTTCAAACTCAGATTACTTTATTTCCGTCCCAAATTAATAATTTTGCCTTTAACACAACTCTTGACATTTCATATAACTTGAACTCAAATCGTTCCACATTTATTATTCTTTTCATTTCAAGGCACACCGGTTTTCCTTGTTAATTATAATAGAAACTAATTAAATAATTAATTTATTCATACATTTTATTATCCTTTTATCCTGCTTGTTTTGAATAATATATTATTATCTTACTGGTATTCCAATGAATACTATTTCACTGAGTATTAATTAATATTTTTAATTATTTACATTAATTTTTAATTTATTCGTTCAGATCTCGCATTTTCTCTAAACACTTCTTTGCACATCCCTGTTTTCAAAGTTTGAGAACAATTTATCCATAGATATCATTACATGAGCTCTCTCAAAGTTCAAATTACATAATCAAATTTTGTCTACTTACATGATTTATCCAGCCAGACTTTCTGGATTCCAGTGAAGTGACATTTCACCCACACAGATTGCTTACGCCATGTTGACACTCATAAGAACACACGATAGATTTTCCTCAAATGTATGCATATTATACACTTTTAACTCTGTATGAGGAAATACACTCATAATTACCCAATCACTAAAATATAAAATCACTAAAAATATAAAATCACTAAAATGTAAAATTTCACTTAACAATTTATATGTACACAAATGAATTTCACTTTTGGCATTTATATTGCCTTACACACGTGAATTCTTTCTTTACCGCTTCGCAGGGGCGCAAGTATCAATCGTTGTCTCCTAAATCCTATTCGGATGATTGACAGTCTCGTTCAATAGTTCCCCTTTCCTGGCTACGGCAACTGATCCTATTCTGTTCCTGGATTTTATCGGTACACTTAAATTAATGCACGATATAAATATCTTATCCGGTACGCAATTGTTCTGATGGTAAACTGTCTTTAGTTTAACTTTCCCTTCTAGAGTCGCCGTACTAAGCTTCCTGCCCTCTACAATTGCTTTTCTAGTCCATGTTTGGACTTGATTTTGTCGACCTTAGTCTCTTATTTGTGGAATAAATTCCCAAGTCCTCACTTGCAATTTCGTCTGGCAACTGATGCCTATATTATAGACTTCTCGAATCTATCGCCACTAATTTCCTCAGTTCAGGAAAAGTAGGCGTATATCCTACGTGCAACCCTAACGTGGTTATTTAACGCACTCGGATATAAATATAGAGTTTTTACTATATCGATGTCTCGTATACCTTCGAGCTGATGCGATGTAACGTCAATTACTAGTGTCTTTTGGGCCTTTACTACCCTCGCCGGCTAACGTATTTAAACAAAAGTATAATACTTTGTTTGAGTCTGTAGACTGATTGATAAAGTTCAAAGCTTGACGGTACTTTTCCTCCCCTTTCCCACCTGACCAATTTTTTTTCCAGCTTTTTTTAATGAGTTGCATTTTTGTATTTCTAGTGAGTCCTGGGACGGAGGAAAAATGTAAAAAAAATATTTCTTAACTCACTTTTTGGGGAGGGCACCAGCACAATTGTGCTGGTCAGGGCTGAGTTGAGAAAATTTGACATATACTTAAGGAACTAATATTGATGAAAAAATCGTATAAAAGCAGTAATAACTAATATATACTTGCCAACCACCTCAGAAATGTAAAATAACACATTAAATAACATTAGTGAACATATTTTGAAAAATAGGCACAAAAACAAATCCTAGGAATTTTTACAAGCAAAATCAAGCAGGTTCAAGTTCATGAGATCAATTTTACTTCGCTCCGTGGAAGAGCATGAAACAGTTCTTTTCTATAGAAAGACATAAATAAACATCGCATTTCCTGCATCTTGTCTTTGTTCGACTCTTGCATCCTTCGAGACGACAAATCCTTGGAGATTTTATATCATCCACGACCGCCCAGTGATCATAACCATCGAACCTCTTGTCGCATCCAGGGATTGGGGATGGAGTGTAAATCTTGCTTACTTTAGGAGGCGTAGGTTCATTATCTGTGTCTTCTGCTTCACCATCAGTGCTCTGAGTTGCATCTGAGTTCCTCGTCTTGTCTGGAGTCGAAATTCGACCTTCAGCAACTGCCATTCTGTATTGTAGGAGATCTTTTCTTTCTCTCCTAGTTTTCAAATTTTTAAGGCTGTCCTGCCTGTACATCATCCAACTGTTGACAGTTGCTAGATCTAGAAAGTGCAAGATTCATTTTAAGGTCCATTTTCTTGTCCTGAACCAGGTTCGATAATATTCAGTTTGTTGGTTACAAACATCGACACCACCCATACACTGATTATATCGTATCACAGCAGAAGGGCAATCAATGTCGATGAACTTTTTCTCTGATTTTGACCATCTTTTAACTTTCTTCTGTGGTTGAATACCAGAGCAAGTAGAAGCCATAACAACTTTCTGATTGTCCTTCCATTCTACTACAACTACTTTCTCGTCATTTCTAACATATTCATTACTTTCACCCCTGTTCATTTTATTTGCACTCAGTTTTACGTCTCTAATTCGATTAGTCATTATTGTACCTGTAGCCTCAATACCACGATCACTTAAATTCTCGAGTAGAGGAATGGTGGTGAAGTATCTGTCGAAGTAAACAAAGCTACCGACAGGTAAGGTCTGAACCAAGCGTAATACAACAGATGGTCCTAATCCAAGCTCTCTGCAAGGTAGGGGTGTTGTCTTTCCCTGATATACCTCAAAATCGAGTAGTATTCCTGAAGAAGTTGTTAAAAGAAAGTTCTTCAAACCGACAGGACGTGGCTTGTTCTTAACGTACTGTTTCAATTTACATCTCCCAGTGAACGGGATCATTTGCTCATCGACAGAGTATGTTAAATGTTCCCTAGGAATCTTCATGCAAGATTCTCTTACGCAGTCAAGGATTGGTTGAACTTTCCACAGGGCATTTTGTTCTTTATCTTGTGGCTCATTAACTGTATCAACAAGGTGTAGATTTTTCCTCAGGGCAAAGAACCTATCTCTTGACATGGTGGAAACTATTGGCTGGAAACTTATACCTTGTTGCCAGTACATTGACAATCTAGGGTAAGGGATGCATCCCATGTACAAATTAACTCCGAAAAACCTTTTAATTTCAGCTGCACTAGTTTGGAGAGATTTCCCTGTATTTACAACAGAGTACATGTTTGTCTTTTCTGCAGCATTCTCAAAGAAATTGTCATTGAAATAATCTCCATGGTACTGCAGAGGAGTTCTTACTTCGGGTAGATTCTAAAAACAAAATAAAAAAGGGATATTAGTATCCGGCTTTACCACAATGAGATGAAGTGTCTGCTCAAATTATGGATTTCACCTACTTGTGTGTCTGCAAAAACAACTGGGCTTGGATGCGGTTTTTCCGAATAGGCTTTACGTTTCCAAATAAATTTTCGTCTTTGAGGTGGTTAGTCAGTCTGTGGCGTGTTGGCTTCTTCTTCTCTTTCACTCTCAGAACTGCTGCTGACAGCCGCAGGAACCTGGCAACTTGCAGGAAAATGATTGTCATAATCATCATCCTCGCTGGACAAATCCTCGATGTCAGAATTTTGAAGAATACTATATATTTCTTCGTCATTGACTGAAATTGAAATATGATATTATGATCAATATCCAACTTTCTGAACCGTAAAAATGTATTAATAATGCTATATTCTTGTTTTGAAGTTAATAATGCAAGTAATGTTCCTAGCAGTAAACATTGTTGGAAAGCGCGCCAGAGAACTTCATTGCTCAACGAGCTTAACTCAGTCCTGACCCGCACGATCGTGCTACTCAAACTTTATGACCATCTCAAAGGTGATAAATTAACACATGATAGAAAATAATTTGCTAGATCTCCTCTGTAATATTTCAATATCTTATTAATAGCAAACCAACGTGATTATTAGCTTATAACTGTGAAAAAGAAATTAAATACCTTCCTTGTGTGCCATCTTGTCGAACACAGCCGTGTTTACAAGCCCCTACTGACCTCTTCTGGCGAGGAATGAAACCAGAAACAGCTGAAACACGCTTAGCGAGACCCGCACGATCATTGCAGTCCGGATTGACGCGGAAGAATGACTAGTCGGGTGCGCCAGATTTTTTACAAGCTAACCCGCACAATCGTGCTGGTTGGGTGGGAAAGGGCTAACAAGGATTCCGATACTTCTTTGCACGGCGACCCTCGATAAATATTTGACCAGTACCACCCCTCAGGAATACTGTAACTGTATCTGATGCGACGTAACGCGACCGTACGTGGTCTGATGTAAACAGCATAGACTGCGGTGCAGTATCACGCTCTCTGGCGTCTCTGGTAAACTGCATGTACTGTTGAGTACTTGTTGCACAGTATGACCTCCCCTGAGGTTCATACGACAGAATATTGCGTGATGCAATGTCTCCCCTCACGGAGTACTTTAGACTGCATGAATTTCCTAGGGCTCACGGCCTTTATATTTGATTATGGTAAAAATAAATCAATTTTGCTTCTTCTCCAAAATTATCTTCCAAAATAATGGTCGTATGAGGCTATACAAATACCTCCTTGGAGCTTAGATATTAAGTCTCTCAAATATATCAAACTTTCCAAAAATCGATCGTACAAATCTATAATATTAATTAAAATGAGCTCCTCAATTGCGTAGGTAGCGCCTTCGTTTTGTCCCCTACCCCAGGATCCTGGTTCGGGAAATCACCGACTACGTAATGATGACTTTGCACTTCTGATATACTCATTTATTAAGAACTTTTTCTACTCTCAAAATTCTCTTCTCCCAGATGAATAACATTGGTGGTGTGTTTTCATAAAATATTTACGTGCTTCTGTCTAATTTGAATTATTTTATCATTTACCATGGCCACACCCCTAATGCAGCGTTGTCATTTTCATGCTGAGTTAAGGTTTATTTCAAGATCTTCTATCCTTGTCATACACGGAAACTTCAATAGGTACTATTTTGATCTCTGCGTAACACCTTTATCGCTGCGTTGGCAGTGATCTCATTCTACAACTGCACGCTGTGGCTCAAGCTTGCGCCATCCTCCATGCGTCATACAGTGGTGTAGTTTCCTATTAACCCTTTAGTTACCCTTAAAACTGTACTGAAACCTGTAATATCTCTTCTTCTTCAATCTTAAAATATCAAGGGTTCGATGCCTGTGCCATCCTCATGGGCACAGTACATAACTCTAAGACCTACTTATATAAAAATCCAACATGGCATCCATCCGCAATATTTAGTCGGTTCTCAATATCTACGAATCTATTGCAGCAATCAGACTGAAATTTTGTATACTGATAGTGGCAATTACCATAAGTAGGTTATATGCAAATAGGCTTTAGTTCTTCACGGAACTACTTATTTAAAATTATAAATCCAAGTGACAATCTCTTCGAGATTAAATTGTAAACTAAATTCTTTATTCCAATTTTCATACTAATTTTCTGAATATACATGTTTAAGTGGTTATTCACAGTCTATTTCTGCCAACACTCTTTTCCGTTCAGTAAGTTGAGGATGATTGCACACCTATAGCTGCCGTCAAACTACCGAAATGGCGTTCTTGCCAAAAACTGATTAAAATATGACCTAATAGTAAGAAATGTTCGAAATATGCATTTATCTATACTAATATATAAAAGAGAGATGGCGTGTGTCTGTGTGTCTGTGTATTACTCAATCACGCAAGACCCACTGATCCGATTAAATGAAATTTTACGTGGAAGTAGCTGAGTTACCTGGTTAACATATAGGCTACTTTTGATTTCGATACTTTGCACTATTTAATGATGGCGACCATTTTAGTGCCGTCACTACAACCTCTGGTTTCAAACTTTCACATTTCCATTTAAAATAAAAAGAGAACGCTAAAAAAGAGCAAAATTTGATGGCAATTAGGAGATTTAAAATTTAATTTTCTATCCGAAAGGTCCGTATCACTTTTCGTGTATCTCCAACGGTTAGCGAGTAAAACCCAAATGTGTGCTATAAAACACGGTCAACGCCAAGCGGTGTAGTAGGACAAAATGTTCCAACCTTACTCTCCCTCCGCGCAGCACCTCACCCATCCCCTGTTTTAACTGTCACTTTATTTATAATAATAATATTATCGTATGGCCTCGGGTGCTGGGTGCAAGCTTTGTTATTTGACACCCAAAGGGTAGCTTGCATGTCGAATTTCGTTGCTCCTTGAAGCGCTATGAAAGTCAAGGAGGTTACATATCTAAGCTCCTTGAACACTATAGCGCTTTCTAGTAGAGAAATGAGGAACTCTGTGTTGGCGGAAACTCCCGAGATTAATGTTGCCATTATGAACACGGCCTACTGAATTCAAATGGGTTCTTTGGCATGCCAACATTGTATGACATGGTGTCGTAATTTTTGCCGCCTTTCAAAAATCACTTACCACGGCCAGGAGCGAACCTGGAAGCTTGGGGGTTAGTAGACCGACACGTTGACCACTCACCCGCCGTGGCAAGCTATGTTTCTACCACTACAAGTGCTAGTGTGAGACAATACAGAGTTTCACTTAAGGCGAAACTCCACCGCAAAACTTCTTTTTTTTAAATATTTTTATTGGCTATTTCAGACCCTTTGAGTGTTTTCTCTTAGATCCCAGAAATATTTGGTTCTATTCGAATCATAAACAAGTCTAAATAATATTTGATGTATTGTGCCCACCTGGGATTGGCACAAAAATTGAACCCCTGATCCTTTATGGAGAAATACTCGAAGACTTTAGAAAGATCACAGAGAATACAAGAGCAGGCAAAATAGAAGGCGACCGTAAGACAGCTAAAATGGAGACAGAGGGTCAAGTCAGACAGATAAATACCATTAAAGGTGACAGTTTAAAAGCAAAGAAACATTAAGGAAACTATTAAAATTTTAGCGAGAGTCAAAGTCGAGAGGCAATAAATACCACTCGGGATTCCGATGTGCCAGCAACTTTTCCAGAATTATGACTTCTCAAGTGGACATCTGAAGGGAACTTTTTCTCAAGTGGCTCTTTAAAACTTAAACCAGGAATGTGTTAAATCAGCAGTTTTTCTTAAATATACAGAAGGGGGAGTTACCTCGTTAAACTTATCAAAATAAATCCACCAGAAGTGTTAAATATAAAGGAAGACGATGAACAGGAACGAGAAAAATCAGTAAGTTGGCCAACCTGAAAATACCACTCGAAAACTGCAAGCTAAGAGAAAATGTCATCATAAATCGAACGGAATACTATTTGTGGACGAAAGGAGTCGATAGGCTGGCCCCGCAAAGGGGATAATAACTAATTAATTTAATTAAAAATAAATCAGCGAAGGATTTTCATTCCGCCAGCCGGAAATCAAAATATATTTATAAAACACACTTTAGATTAAATTATGAAGAGGATCAGACCAGGGAATCAGAAATTCATCTCCCAGTTTTGTAGAGAACTATTTTCTAGACAGAAACGAATAAATAGGCCTAAGGCTCGAGCAGAAGTATGAAGTCCGTCAGTTAAACGAGGGCCTTGATAGGGGCACGTCGTATGAAGTCCGTCAGTTGAACGAAGACCTCGGCAGAGGAGGCACGTCATAAGAAGTACCGTCAGACAGTCATCAGTCAGTTGAAGTCCGTCTTCATATCAGTCAGTAGAACGAGAAGCGATGCCGGAGGGCATGTTGTAATTATCGGTCGAGAGAGAGAGAGACTTTGATAGAGGCAGATTGTACGAAAATTGTCGAAGACCAGAGTTCGAGTGCGCTACGCAGATAGCCAGTTTTTAACATCCTCTGTATAGGCATGTTATTTAAGATTTAATCAGTACGAACAAGTTAGGTCTAGTCTCGGGAACGGAGTGCGCAAGTCCGCAAGAAAATTATAAACACTGCAATCAGAGACGCTAGAGTTTGAGTCTCGTAAGAGATAAGACCATTATAAAGTGCGATAGACTGTGAAATAGTATTGGTTCGAAACCAAACCGTGCATTAACGTGCAGAAAAAGACAGTTAAAGTAATGAACAATTATCGGAGTAAAACGTCAGAGAACGTAGGCTCAACAGTTAGAACATGTAACACGATCTTCAGGGAAGATCACGATAGAAGGAAACAGAACTATAAAAATTGCGACAGGCAATTATGAAGCAAACGTAAAGAGCGATAGCAGCAGGATAAATGGGACAGTAATAAGTAAGGAGAAAGCTATCATAGGAGGAAGTTCGAAGAAAGACAATTACGAGATCGGGAATACTAGGAAGAGACTTACCGAGGGGAAAGAAGATAGGATCACACGTTCAAAGCAGTACAGGGAGGAGCTATTCATGCTGTTTTACAACAGATTGTACGCAGAGAATTGGTCCGTGTTCGATTGTAAATATTAATTAAGTGAATTTTTATTCTGTTTTTATAAGTGTTAACAGTAAAACTTGAAAAATGTATCAAGATATTGTCGTGTGTAAAAATAACGACCAAGAGTTTAAAAAGGTAGATTATAATTTAAAAATGAACTACTGAAGAATTCATGTGGGTGAAATCATCTAGAAATCACGTCATGAGCGGAAACATGGGTGAGTCAAAATGTTTATAAATATCAAAGTGATCGTATCATATGCTATCTCAATAAATGTATGTATGGAATGTATGCACGATGAGTAATCAAATAGTAATAATGTGTCAGAAGGCAACCGCCAAGACGGTTTGCAAGAATGTTAAAAATAATGATAAAAGTGCAGAAATGATAAGAATAATGATATTGTGGAAAGCCCGAAAATGGTTAAATAACAATTAATTAATGATCTAAAAAGGAGGAATCAAATGTAATAAAGTAAATGGAAAATAAAATGCATGCCAAAGAAATGAAGTAACGTAAATAAAACAAGCACCGTTAAAGTAATAATAATAATAATCATAATAAATATTGAGTTTGTACACTCCAAAATAAGAAATGTTGAGTTTTGTACTCCGAAATGTTAATGGTAAAATGAATAAATTGCATTCCGCAAAGTAATAATGAATTAATGAATGCCAATAAAAAAAATAATAATAATAAACTCGAGTTGAATGAAGTAGATAAATAAAATAATTAAGATAATTGAAGGATCATTGAGATACCTTAATATGATGATAAAATAACGCTATCCAGCAAATAATAAGAAAATGCGCTAAGATAATCGGTGTTATCGAACACCAGAAAGTGAATTGTGAAGTCACGGTATATTGAGTTACGGTAAAGTAAAATGCTAATGTGAGCAAAGTTATGAAAGACGCTATGATGATCCAAGGTATTTAAAAGTTGTATTGCCATAAAGGGCCTATAAAGAATAAATAAGTTAAATGCTAGCAAGTGAAATGAATATATCCTGTGACGTGCGTAGGTTTGGAGGTAAAGGATATATAATTGTCGGAAAGTCGTCGATTTTGTTGTGCGAGGGTACGACCCCTTGATTGAACAGGGATTCAAATCAAGAGCATTATAGTTGAGATATGTGGTATTGATGAGTGAGGGCTGGCCACTTAACCGGACAAGGGTTCGAGTTAAGGGTATTTGTTTGTTGCAATCTAAGTCCCGCCGGGCAATTGCTAAATATATTACTGAAGTACGAGAGCTGCTACGATATGTGTTTCGACTGGAGGTCCGCAAAGGCGTACCTGAGCCTAGATTCACATTGCCTGTACTGTTCCAACGACGTTATGTATGCCGACCAAATAAAGTATGTGAAATGAAAAGGTAATGAGTTGTAATCTCAAACTACGGCACGTGTCACAAGGAAAGTGGAATGATAATGAATAAATAAGTGATAGTTAATGAAGAGAGGTGATAGCTTGGATCCTCATAAGCTTTTGTTTTAAAGGGAACGAAACAGTTGAAAGTTAAAATCTATAATGAGGCGCGAAGGAGGTCATAAATCACGAGGGGTTCAGACAGTGGCCGACCGCTCCTACAACGAGAAGGGAGAGAATACAATGAAGCTTCGTATACGAAGGTTAGGGTGTTTGAATGGATACTAGACGTCGTCACGGAACATGCAAATTTTTAGATCATGAGGTGCTATGTAATTGTGAATGACATAATTAAACTAGTGGGTATTTGAAATTTATTCCCATATGAGGATTGCAAAAATCGGATAATATTTGGCCATAGTAGTCAAAGATATATTGATCATTAGATATTCGATTCCTACCTTAAGATACATGTAAAATATAAAACGGGTAAACTCAAATTTGAGTTTATAAGGTAACTGCAAAGTATGAAAAAATAGCATATGATACATCACTAAATAAACCACCCTACTGCATGTAAATGAATTGTGACGGGACGTGAATTCAAGGATGGGCATGTATTTTTAATTACAAAGTGTTGAATTGTTGTGAAAAATGAGGCTTATTGATTAAAGTTACAATACTTAATCAAATGATTATAAAGAGATATAAAGTAAATAAAGTGTGAATAAAGCCTAGAAGGGATATTAATAATACAATAAATTATCTGAAAAGCCTTATATAAAAATGATATAAAGTGATAGGCATGCTCTATGTCTCAATAAATAAAATGTTGTGGAGAGAAATATAAGTGAATACTCAATGATAAAGAAATACCTAAGCAAGGTAACGCGGTAATATAAATTTTATATGAATTTATTATGTCTTTGATAATTTGATTATTGGAATGTTCCAAAAATGTAAGTGTTTTGTAAAGAAATGTAATTTCTGGGAGTTTTTCTTTAAATAAACTCATGTCTTTTGAAACATGTTTGTTTTCAATGTAGTCTTGCAGATCCTAAAACAAGTGCTATCATATCCAATGTGAAATCACGTTGTGGGTGGACGTAACATGCCCCGAACCGCAACCGCTAGCCAGCACGTGATTGAGCATTTCCATATCAGATGGGTACAGTATGAACTGCATGAAGGGGACGTGGCTCACTGACAGCTGTCATAGATAGTATTTGATGTTATCACCATCAAGCACGACCATCTTCTCACCAATCGGATATTTTTTTTCCAAAGTTGGCTCTTTGCTTTTCCTTCAAATGTGCGATTCCTGGTGATAAAAAGCTGAACTAGTAATTTTAACAAATATTTTTTTGAGAGGAAAATTTTTATAATTTTGAATTCTAACTTCAATACAAACT
Organism: Meconema thalassinum; assembly: GCA_946902985.2. Classification (NCBI taxonomy): domain Eukaryota; kingdom Metazoa; phylum Arthropoda; class Insecta; order Orthoptera; family Tettigoniidae; genus Meconema; species Meconema thalassinum. The sequence continues at coordinate 219,491,945 of OX336396.1, forward strand.
TTTGTTTCCTAAATATTAACCAATCTCAGAGAGATTTTTGCGGGAAATAGTCATGAGGTATTTCCTTACTTCTGTGCATTGATAATGAAATATATGCTGTTTCATAGATATTTATGACATTTATGTACAAATTATTTAAAAAAAATGAATTTGAAATTTGAAAAATGAACCAAGGGTAAATATACAAAACAATCTCATAAAATAAATGCACAGAACTCTTAATCTAGGCTATGTGCTGTTACTGTCTGAAGAAACTGAAATGGAAAAATTGATATCTGAGTACCAAAAGTTGGTTTCAAAATACCGTTAACAACCACATTAAAAATTAATAATTCAAAAACCATTCAAGTTATGGTCTTCAAACCTTAGGCATTGCTACATCTTTACGTAATATATATGATTACAAAATTAATTTGAAACCGACGCAGTAGAAGTTACTTTTTTTCAGTGGAGTCTCCCCTTAAGCACTTATAACTACTTCCGGTTATGTTTTTATGGGTGGGAAACACCCTGAATGCTGACTTTCTTGTAGGGAGTTTTGTGCTGAACTATAATATTAATATAGAATGTATATATTTTTAACAGATAAACTAATACAGCGTACAGACGTTCTTTTTAGCCTATTTTCAATTTTGAAAAAATAGGCTTATGAGATCACCTTTTGTCCGTGTGTGCGTACGTGTGTGTGTGTGAGGAGTGTGTGTGTGTGTCCCTAATAACTTCTAAACGGGTGGAGCGATTTCAAAGAAACTCAGTAAGTTCATTGCACTATTCCGGACGACCCCGACCGTGCCCTTCAAATTTTGTTACGTCTCACCAATCCAACATGGCGGCTGTGCGAAATATTTCACCAGCATTCAATATCTCCCAAACTATTACCGATATCAACCTGGAAATTTTTACGGTGATAAAAAGGGAACTACTAGAAGTTCACCTATGTGACTTTTGAAAAACTGGTAACTACAAAACCAACATGGCGGTCACGCGAATTTGCGACATTTAAATAGACGTTTCTCGCGATTTAACCAACCAAACGCAATAAAACTTGGTACAGTATATGTTTATACACATTGTAATGCACCGACATCTAACTTGGTTCAATTGTTAACATAACCACAAGATGGCGGATGAGCAAATATTTCACCGGCATTCTATATCTCTGAAACTGTTAGGGGCATCACCCTGAAATTTTGTACGGAGATAAAGGGCACTACTGGAAGTTCATCTATGCGACTTTCAAAAACCGGTTAACTACAAAACGGACATGGCGGCCAAGCGAATTTGAAAATTTTAAATAGACCTTTCTCGCGATTTAATGTTTCAACCGCAATGAAATCTGGTACAGGAAATCTTTATACACATTGTAATACACTGGTATCTAATTTAGTTCAATTGTTTACATAACCTCAAGATGGCGGCTTTTCGAATTTTAAAATTAATTTTTTATTACTTGTGTCGTAATCATGCGATCGATGTGAAAGTTTGAATAATGAACCTACGCAATAATTTTTTCTTTAATGGTACATGACTCTATGGCCTATACATTTAACAATGCAACATGGCGACCATCCGAAATATTTAGACGGCTCTGAATATCTACAAATCTATTATAGCAATCAAACTGATTTATTTTTATGTTCATAGGGGCTATGAACTTAAGTTCACCTATAGGACTTTAAATAACCTGGTGATCACAAATCCAACATGGCGGCGACGCGAATTATAAATATTCACATGGACGTTTCTCGCAATTTAACCATCCGAGTGCAGTGAAACTTGGTACAGTAAATCCTTATACGAATGTTAATCCACTGGCATCTAATTTATTTCAATTGTTTCCATAACCACAAGATGGCAGCTGTGCGAAATTTTAAAATCTCCTTGTTACTTCTTGTGTCCTAATCATGCGATTGAAGTTTGAATGCTACACGTACACAATAATCTTCATGTAACAGTACATAACTCTAGGACCTACATATATAAAATCCAACATGGCGAAATATTTAGTCGGTTCTCAATATCTACGAATCTATTACAGCAATCAAACTGAAATTGTGTATGTAGATAGAGGCAATTAACATAAGTAGGATATATGAAAATAGGCTGTATAGTTCTTCACGGAACTACTTGTTATATTTTTCGACTTTCTTTACTTTCTTCCTTTGGTCATACAGGAATGTTTCCACACATAAACCTTTCGAATACAATCACAATACCATTTACAACTATGATATACCATCGTTTTGAGTCCATAGCGCTAAGTCCAGTTTCATGGCACAATATCCTGAAACAATGATTGGTCCAGTTGCAAAACTCGTTTAATCCACTTGTGAATAAGGATCATCTCGTAAAATTATTTATCTGATTATTTTATTTTATTTTTTTATTTTTATTAAGTTTTATTTTTTTGTTTAATTTAATTTTGTATTGTTTTGTTTTGATTTTGTTTTATTTTATTTTGTTTTGTTTTATTTGTTGTTTTGTTTTTCGTTTTGTTTTACTTTATTTTGTTTTTGTTTTTATTTTGTTTTGTTTATTTTGTTTTGTTTTATTTTGATTTTCTAGAAAACAAAACCAAAAACCAGAAACACGAAGCAAAGAGCAAAATTCAAAAACGAAAGCAAAAGCAGAAAACAAAATAGCAAGAAACACAAAGCAAAAAACAAAATACAAAAAAGCAAGAGCAGAAAACAAACTCAAAACTAAAACCAAGAGAGAAAAGAAATAAAGTAAAATTCAAATGCACAAAGCAAACACAAAACCAAAAACCAAAAACACAAAGCAAAAAGAAAAAAGTAGAAAACAACAAACACAGGAGATACGTGAGGCAAAGTTCTGAGAAACGTTTCTCATGAAAATGATTCTTATTCACAAGTGGATTAAACGATTTTTGTAACTGGACGACTCAAATCACTTACCACCGTCCGTACACTTTTTAAGCTTACGCTGGGCAAACTGTTAAAAATATCTATATACTATGAGTGTAAGAATTGTTCAGCATGACGCCACCGAAGTCTATCTCTATATTTAATAGGCCTACATCGCCCACTATAAGGGTTTTTGCGTTTTCATTTCTTCCAACAATTTCCATTCAGTGGAAATTTAAGTTCCTAGCTTCGGAGCGATGCTAAGCATCTATGCCCAAGATCGCGGGTTCAAACCCGGATGAAGTCGTCGGATATTTTAAGAGCGTTAAAATCCCTCAGTATGCCTTCCTTCGGAGGGAAGTAATGCCGGCGGCCCCATAGATTTTTGGCATGTTAAAGAACCTTCCACTAATTACACCTGTGTGAAGCTAAATTATATATAGGTTAAACATTTGACAAACGCTCTTAAGTTCCGACGTTCGCCAGGCATCTGGTGACCAAGTTATGAACTAGTAGCCGTTGGCGGTGGCGTTCGGCTGCATAAGTAGGAACTACTTGAAAAAAATTCAAAGCCAGCAGTCCTCACTTCAATTGAAAACAGATAACACACACCAATACAGTCATCACAAATAACACCGGTTATCAGATAGATTCTACACACACCCAAAGTACACGGGGCTACATGAACGCGTTGTCGCAGCGCCAAAACTAAGGAACCAACCAAACAACCAGCTTCGGAGCGAGTTTACGAGCTAGTGAGAGAATCGTATCAAGTTAAGACTTTAGAGAAGAGTATATGTGTTTGGAGTTTCGCTGTTCACCTCGGATTTTCTTAATTGCGACTGGGACCTGCCGTCCGTGCGCTTTTTAAGCTTACGCTGGGTAGACCGTTATAGATACTGGGCGAAGCCGGGCGAGTTGCTGGTATGTTAATAACCACGAGAGAAAACGTGACTAAGAATTCTCGGGCGAGACATCCTGTACAGTGCACCTGCCCAATGTGCACAGCCCGTTTAAGAAAAACAATGGTGGAATTAATTAGACACATCGCTGCACTACGATTAAGAACGGTAAGACAATGAATCAATAACAATAATTGACCAGCTAATGGACTAATTAGAGAGCAGTCTAAAGAATAGCCTATTAGCACCCGAACATTACAAACAATATAGTCAGTGTGGTCTTGCTTTAACTAATAAAAATCGAAATGTTATTGCTTTGATGAAGATTTTTCAACCGGGTGTTTGCTTTCATGGCATTCCTGAATTCATGCTGTAATAAGAAGACTTCAGGTCTTAAGGCACAGAAGAAACATGTTATAGGTAAAACCCTGCGCGGATGGGTAAACCCGCGGATATCCGCAACATTTCTCCCCATGCGGATATAGCTTGCATGGCTGTGCGGATAACGGATATTCTGCGGATAATGTTTGGAGTAAATTTGCGGATAGGTTTTTAGTTAGTTAGTTAGTTAGTTATTGTTGTTTTAAGGGGCGGAACTACGAGGTAATCTGCCCCTGGATAGTTTTTTAGCCTACTTTTCTCATTTTGCAAAAATGAGGAAAAAGTAGACTTATGAGATTGATCCGGAAAAATATGTGTCTGTGTGTGTGTCCCCCTATCAACTCCTAAACGGCTGAAGCTATCGAAACGAAATTCGGTAAGAGTAAAGATTTATTCCTGAATAACTGACGGTCTTATTTGAAATTGACGTCAGTGCTACCAACTGCTGAAAAAACACAATTGAAAATTGAGGTCTATGTTGGATATCTCGGAAGATATGCATGGGAATTGTTCCAAAATTGAAACACATATAGATAATATTACTTCAGACTAATTTACAGGAGCCTATATATAAGAGTGTTGCCAACATTATTCTATGCCTGCTGATATTTCCAATTTTTAAATGCATGTAACATCCATACTATCTATTGGATTTCAACCAAATTTAGTACCGGTATGTGATTTGCGGACCGGGGCAGATATGAATATGCATTTTTCTTGCGTCAACAGGACTGCCAACTGTTAATATATGGTCCCTATAATTTTAAAAAGTAGGCTCTTTAGTTCGTCATGGAACTACTTGTTAGAATACAATTTGTACTTGTTGAATATCTTTACTAGGACCCAGATGTTTATGACAAATCATATGTTTCCATTATGTTTTTTTTTTCTTTTCATGTTAAAAATTTTGTAAGATGATGATTTGAGCTAATCTCATGCAAATTACTTACACAAAATGTGATAAAAATGCCCGGCATAACTCAACAAATTGCTAGCGTTTCGCCCCAGTCACATAATACAGTCTGGTACCACGCCAGAGAAGAGAGTGCAAATACGACAAATAACATAAAATATAAAAAAAAATTTGCCCAAGCCCGGAATCGAACCCGGGACTACCGGTCTTCCGCACCGGAACGCTATCCATTACGCCAGCGCCACATGGTGAAATTTATCTTGCCAAGAGTTAAAGGATTGAAAAAGGTAATAGAGGCTTGGGTCGGTTGCCCAACTGACAGGGTGGTGAGCCTGAATCAACCCTTATTTTAGGGTTTAAGGAGGCCGCTCCGACCCCAAGTTCCCCATCTCAAATTACTTCTATAACCGTCCCCTACACGACCTATCATTCTCGAAAGGTACATAAAAGACACCCTGTATATTAACACAAAATGAGATAAAAAATTCCTCTCGGCACGCCGGAAGGCGGAGGTAGATTTCACCGGGCAAACTAGGGGATAGGCTATAATAGGCAAAATATGCAGGTTTTCGTAGGAGGATCAGACCTCATTTATTGCGAGAAAGTATTTTACAATTGGAGGTTAGTTAACATTTTTTCGTCTTTCTATGCATACTTTTAACATTTTACTGTCTTATGGGGATGGTAACCTTCTCGTCATTTGGGGTTAATTTTTATACTTGTGATCAAACTGTCCTTATGCAAGGTTTGGAACTAATGTGTAACTATCTAACAGTCTGTTAATTCTTCACGCAAAATTTTATCTCCCGCAGAGATGTTGGTTGGTTCCTCAGTTTAGGGGCTGCGACAAGGTGGTCATGTAACCCCGTGTACATTGGGTGTGTGTAGAATCTGTCTGATAAACGGTGTTATTTGTGATGACTGTATTAGTCTGTAATTGAGGTAAGGTCTGCAGACGGTCAATTTTAAGTAGTAGTACCTAATTTTGTACCAAATACTAACGTCAACGACACCTAGCTGTGAACTTGGCTGCTAGATGCCACCGCAACCAGCAACTTGCAACGAACGTTGTAACTTCCCCTCCGAAGGAAAGCATGCTGACGGATTTTTAGCGCTCTTAGAAAATCCGGCGACTTTGGCCGGCTTTGAACCAGCACCTTGGGCATAGAAGTTCAGCATGCTACCAGTTAGACGCTTTCCTCATAGTCAGATGGAACAAGAAGTTCCGTGACGAACTAAAGAGCCACTTTTCTTAAAATTAAGATTCATGTCATAGATTAATCTACAGTATATGAACCTATCTAGAATAATGACGAAATTAAGTGGGTAATATCGAAATGTCTTAATTAGTTCGAAATAAGATATACTAGGCATAATGTAGCCTAATAGAGCAATACAGTTGGCAGCTCTGGTGACTGAATATATTCTTACTTCCATCTCCTAAGGTATAGAATAAAAAATGTGGTTGAAGTCCAAAGGACGTTACATGGATTTAGACATTGGATCTATTAGTACACGTAAAAGCATGTTGGCAACAATGTCATGCGAGTGCTGGTCAGAAATAATCTGAAATATTATATATTTTTGTGCCAATTATGGATGAAATCCATTTGTTAGTATAGAAGTTACATGTATTTAAAAATTGGTCCTATCAGCAGGCTTAGAATCATGTTGGTAGAACTGACGTATATAAGTTACTCCAAATTAATGTAAAATGTCGGGTAATTTACGTGTGCATAGTTTAAAGCTGTCGGCTTGCATACTTTCTGATATATTTGGATACAAAATAGAGAGCAATTATTAACAGTTGGCAGCCCTGGTGGCTCTTAAGAATACACTCAGTCATATATGTTTATGTACGCATATTACATACAAAATTTGGTTGAAATCCAATTGGTAGTGTAGAAGTTATATGCATTTAAAAATTGGACTTATCAGAAAGCTTAAAATTATTTTGGCAACGCTGTCATGTATGGCCACCTGGAAATTAAACAGAAATAGTATTATCTACATGTGTGCGAATTTTAGAATAGCTCCCATGTATACCTTCCAAGATATCCAACATGGAGCTCAAATTTCTAGTGCGTTTTTTTAGCAGTTGGTAGCACTGGCATCTTTTTCAAATATGGCCCTGAGATATTCCGATATACATCTTGACTCATACTAAATTTGGTTTCGATTGCTGCAGCCGTTTAGGAGTTGATTGGGGGGGGGGACACACACACACACAGCCAGACAGACAGAAGGACAGACAGACAAACAGAAGGACAGAAGGACAGACACATTTTCCCGGATATATCTTATAAGTCTACTTTTTCCTCATTTTTGAAAAGTGTGAAAAGTAGGCTAACAAGAAGTTCCGCGAAGAACTATACAGCCTACTTTTCATGCCAATGATTATTCTACAGTATATGAACCTATCAAGAATAATGACGAAATTAAGTTGGTAATATCGAAATATCTAATTAGTTCAAAATATACCTGGTATAATGTAGCCTAATAGAGCACTACAGTTGGCAGCCCTGGTGACTGAATATATTCTTAGTTCCACCTCTTAAGGTACAGAATACAAAATTTGGTTGAAGTCCAATGAACGTTACATGCAGTTAGACACTGGATCTATCAGCTCGCGTAAAAGCATGTTGCCAACAATACCATGCGTGTGCTGGTCAGAAATAATCTGAATTATTATGATATCTTGTTGTGCCAATTTTGGATGAAATCCATTTGTTAGTATAGAAGTTACATGTATTTTAAAATTGGACATATCAGCAGGCATAGAATCATGTTGGCAGCACTGCCTTGTATTAATTACTCCAAATTAATCTAGAATGTCAGGTGCTATACGTCTGCAAAGTATAGAGCTGTTGGCTTGCATACTTTCTGATATATTGATATTAGGGTAAAAAATATAGACAGAATTTATTAACAGCTGGCAGCCCTGATTGCTCTTAACAATACTTATAGTCATATCTGTTATGGTACACATATCACATACGAAATTTGGTTGAAATCCAACTGATAGTATAGAAGTTACATGTATTTAAAAGTAGGTCCTATCAGCAGGCTTATAATCATGTTGGTAGAACTGACGTATATAAGTTACTCCAAATTAATCTAAAATGTCAGAATATACGTGTGCATAGTTTAAAGCTGTTGGCTTGCATACTTTCTGATATATTGATATTTGGATTAAAAAAAATAGAGAGAGCAATTATTAACAGTTGGCAGCCCTGGTGGCTCTTAAGAATACGCTCAGTCATATATGTTTATGTACAGATATTACATACAAAATTTGGTTGAAATCCAATTGATAGTGTAGAAGTTATATGCATTTAAACATTGGACCTATCAGAAGGCTTAAAATTATTTTGGCAACACTGTCATGGTTGGCCTCCTGGAAATTAAACTGAAATAGTATTATCTACATGTGTGCCAATTTTGGAATAGCTCCCATGCATACCTTGCAAGATATCCAACATGGAGCTCAAATTTCTAGTGCATTTTTTCAGCAGTTGGTAGCACTGAAATCATTTTCAAATATGGACGTGAGCTATTCCGGTGCACATCTTTACTCATACTAAATTTGGTTTTGATTGCTGCAGCCGTTTAGTAGTTGATAGGGGGACACACACACACAGCCAGACAGACAGAAGGACAGAGAGACAGACAGAAGGACAGACCGACAGACAGACAGACAGACACACATTTTCCCGGATCGATCTCATAAGTCTACTTTTTCCTCATTTTTGCAAAATGTGAAAAGTAGCCTAAAAATGAATGTGATCTCGTCAATGGCGTTGTCTTGGCAACCTCTGATAGATCATCCCTTATCAATTTAAAAGCGTTGTTATGGTAACCTCTGATGGCACTTGGCATTTTTTAAAATTCCGAAATCATTTTTCTCATCCTTTGGCGTAATGGTGGGTCATATCAAAAATTCTTTCAGACAAACGTTTTAGGTAATTATTAGGGTAATATTTTCCATTTTGTACGGTTTTGATATTTTGCCTATTAAGAGAGATATGATTAATGTTTCCCGAAAACCCCACTTTTTTCCACCCCTTTGGTCAATGGTTGGTGCTATCAAAAAACTTATTTGACATAAATTTTTGGCACTTATCCGACACATATTATGAACTTTGAAGGGATTCGATATTTCACGTATTAAGAGAGTTATAGCGAAATTTCACTTTTTCGAAAAAAGCCCCCCATTTTCACCCCCTTCGACCGATTTTGCCCATTAACGAACTCGACCGAGATTTTATAGGGATACTGAACCCGATGGGGTTATGCTGACTGGAATCGAACATGGTTCTCAGAGACTGTGATCTCAGTAAAAAGGTTCCGCCAGGAAGCGAACCAGAGATCTGTACAGGGAGTTTCTTGGTAAAAACCCCTCGAAAGAAATGTATATTTAATCACTGGTGTGATTTTTGATGAAATGGCATTATTTAGTAAAATAATGTAGGAAATAATGAGCAGATTATATCATTATAAGACGATTTGGTGTAAGCTATTGGGAGTTTGAAGCAGAGAGGAGGGCAGAGCTGACATTTACTAATCGGCCCAGAATTGTGGGTTGGTCCCAGTGGAGCCACGTCCATCTCTGTCACCCCATTATGTCGTCTGGAGCAGGGGAGAGGCCTGAATAATGACACAGTTATTCCCCGACGGAGAATAGATTTGGAGGAGGGGCGGAGAAATGCCCAGAAGAATCATTGATTACTCGTGATTGGAGTAACGAATCGAGATGAGAGTTGCACACAGGTGAATATCTTGGCAAGAAGATAATTTTAGAGTCTTTTACCTGCGAAATTGGTGCATATTTAGTGATGTGCGTAAGGACTGTAAAACGACCATTGTTCGCGGATGGATGTGAAGATGTTGACGGGGATTTCCCGACTAGGTAGCGTCCCACGCCATGGAGAAAGGAATTAATATTAATTAATTGAACGAGCGATTCCTTTGCACACATATAGTTTTGGGACCTGTGAAGAGAGAGGAACACAATGATCATGGTTTGAAGACCTGAATCATGCTGTGAGAGGAGCGAAGATTACGCGGGAAGATGTTGCTCTACTTTCTGTGGAAATCCGATATAAGGGAGTAGACCCCAGGAGGAGCTCTCAGTTGAACCTCACTTTGAAACTCACTCTGTTCTAACTCAGTCAAGCTCAGTCTAACTCAGTTGTCACGCAGTCTACATGCCGCCAAGCGCAGTTACAGCCAGTTACAGTCTTACTCAATTGTCAATTGTAGCACAATGGCAATAAGTTGCAATCAGTATGCAGCAAATATGCAGCAGTACGAGACAGCGTGTAAGCCGCAGACAGAAGTCTTCAAATAAGCTACGTGCAGTCTTCGAGTGAAACTTCAGTCAGCTACAGCCAGGTTGAAGCAAGTTCGTCAAGGCAAAACGCATGACGATTCTATTCATCAAGACGCCGAACAAAGACGGGTATGTGTAAAAGAAACAGTAAATACGCTTGTATGAATAATAGTCGTGATACAGGCATAATCAGCAGCACGAACTATGACGTGTTCAGTTACGAAGCACCGTATAGACTAACGGTAGCACTATTGTATATAATTATTTGTGAAAGTGTTGAACTTTATTAAGCGCAGTGTGTATAGTATTAACTAATCGTATATGTGTAACTACGATAGAATGCGCGAAAGAAACTCTACTAAGTGTTTGGTATTGCCATGAGAATACCAGATGTTAACGCTCATGTTTGGGAGCCAGCGTATTGATGTAACGCAGGACGCTTACTGTAGGAGTAATGATCGTCATAAAATTGTTGGAGAGTTCCGAGAGCAGATAACCAGACTTTCAATCAGGAGTTGGTAACGTAAGATGCCGTCGACACCTGCAATTTCGATCTCTGCTAGGGAATTTCAGCATTGAAGTGTGTATAAAGTGACGAGTGTTCAGTGTAATGTATATGTAAAATATCATGTAAAGTAGTGTTTGATGAAGTGTTTCACATGTTTGGGGAGTGATAACTTCCTGAAAGGTATGCAACGTGTCGTGTTGGTGATAGAAATTATGTGTAATCAAATGTGTGTAAACAAGAGAAATATGTCGCGTTAAACCCATTATGGCGGGCGACATGGAAGAATATGATTGGTCGGAGCCACCTTAGATGCCTATAGAGATGTAAGTACCCCACAAATTATGGTTATTATTATGTAAAAGTATGGACCGATGCATGTCTGTGATTCCGTAAAGATATTGTGAATTCCTTATAGATGCCAATAAAAGTCAGTTAGGAGGCTGATCCTCCATGTTTAATCAGTAATGAGTTGATTTTGATAGAGTTGAAATGTTGATTTGCATCATTAAGTGGAGTAATTATTCCAACTATGAATTAAGGATGGCAATCAGTTATGTAAATGCAACGAACGCGATTGTTCGAGTTTAAAACGTCTAGCTATGTCGGAAATTTTGGTAATTTATGTGAGAATAATAATAAATGATGATTTTGGTCATTTATGTCAATGAGATTTATAATAATAATGGTAAATTATGATTTTGGTCATTTATGTCAATGAGATTTATAATAATAATAATAAATAATGATTTTGGTCATTTATGTCAGTGAGAAATGATGATAATAATAATAATGGTTATTAAGAGTATGAATGAACACATCAGGAAACAAATAAATTGTTGTAAGCGAGAATTATTAACGCTAAGTGCAAGACTTATCAATCTAAGCAGGAAGATGTTACAATGAGATTACATTTCAGTAATTATGGAAAGAAGTTTTATATCAGAATATTGCATATATTCGGTAATGATACCAGTAATGAAAGAGCTTTTATTGAATTGAATTTGCAGCTTAATTGAGAAGCTTATAGAGTAAATGTTAGATTTCTCTTAATATTAGAGGTCGGAATGTCGTAGCATGGAGCATTAGGGGCCAGATAGTCTATTCTACGTATGAATTCTCCTATGTCGTGGACATTGTTGGAGATATTATTTATTGCAGAGTTGTAGTGATGGACCCTAACTCTGAAGAAAGGATTGAAATGTGTTCCGGATTGGAATCTTTATAAGGGTCGAGGAAACAGGGACACCTCGCAGCTCTATGATTTCCCGAGAACTTATAGATGAGTTATGTACGCTCGTGGGCAGCGAAAACTCATGGCGACAGTGGTTTTGTGCGCCTATATTATACTTGAGACATCGGTCAACCGCCAGGCTCATGCATTACGAACCCCGAACCTTCATGTTGGATGGACCCATGTGAGGCCATTAATTAATCATTATCCTCGACGTAGGAATAATTACAAAAAGCTCATTCAATACCTGTTGGCATAATAGTCAATTAAGATCCTTTGGGAACATGTGTGTCGGTCAGGACACAGTATTTTGTCTTGTAAATCTCCACTGCTTAGAGAGAGGGAAGCTTTCAAACTTTTAGAAAGGTCGAGATAATTGGTGAAACGACCCATTCCACTTTCTATTGTGTAGCGACTTCCTTAGCCGAGGGTCGGTGCCAACCACCCGGACCGCTCAGGCAAGTTATAAAGGGAAGAGATTCTAGACCTTGTTAAAATGACATATAATGCAAGATTGTTATGTTGAGTATTATAGCCATGTGGTTTGTGAACACATGGATAATTATAGTTAATCCTGATGGTTCATTAATTTAGCTATCTGACGAATAGTTACATGATATATTTGTACTGTCACTGGAACCAAGTCATGTAGTTGGTGACTAGATGCCAATCGCCATGAGCGCGAGGTAGTCTATTGTACAATCCGACATAAGCTATAACGTAACGTTTTATCTAGGAATCACAGACAGCATGCGGTGAAACCATATAATTGGAGGATGTGTAGGGGGTAGCTTACATAATTATGGAATTGCACGTTGATTTTGGCGCAACGTCCAAATAGGTAAATGCATGCAAAGCATTTCATTGGTGAGAAGAAAAATATTAAAACACGCACGGCACACATAATTGTTTAACATAAAGAGGTTTAAGGAATAATCCTTGTTGTAATATTAAAGAAGTCACATTGTATGACTGTTATGTTAATGTACAGTTTGTTTTGAAGTCGTAGGTGCATCAGCGCACTAGTATATTCTTGTGAAGGTCACAGAAGGGTAAAGCCTTATGGCTAGGTATGACTTTGTTGTGATTTCATATTTGTTTACTTGTGGATTGTGGAAGTAAAAATTTTGTTTGCTTTTATTTTATGCTTTTTTGGGTATTGTTTGTGTTTGAAGCCATGATTTATTTCAATGAATTAAAGTTTTAGAATAGAGTTGTGCTTTATCATTGTAGAGTTGATACCTTTTAGCCTCAAATCCAAAATATGCACTGCTAAATTGGGGTTACCGTACACGCCTGAGAGCTGATGCTAGTTGGAGGCAGATGCATATTATCCAACGAGATTACTCACATGGGTACATGGGAATTGATGTCCTATACTGTGATTTGAGCTAAAGGTACGACTAAAGTCGGTCAGATTTAATGCACACAACTCTATTAAAGTAAGAATTAACGAAGTAGGGTGTGACCGCTCCTAATCCATAGCTAAGTTCCGATACGTATATATAAATTTTGATAGATTGTGCATATCAATATTAATTTATCATGACGCCCATCTGTGGAGTCTATGGTAGTAAAAGCTCTATTAATTTATCATGGCGTGGCCCAAGTGGGGCTTTCGGCAGTAAAAACCACTCCCTGAACAGTTTTTATAGTAAATTAAAATACGGCCGATGTCCGACTAATACTAGTACCACGACACATATTAATTTATCATGGCGCCCAGAATACGTGGAGCTTATGGGATTTAGGGAAAACCCATAGATTTTTTATGGTATTTCATGGGGAAAACCATAGTAATTGTTTTGCCTCAAACCGTGTTTGAGTGATTTTTGAATTCAGTAGGCTTTTTGAGGTAACGCAGAATCTCTCTATTGAGAAGAGAATGGCCTAAGGGTACTAGCGTTACATACCCAATCCACAATCTACCATAATATTATCAGGTTTTGTACGACTTCACAATATGTGTGCAGTGTTTGATGTTTCTCTTCGAAACGTATCCACATATTTTTCCAGGAAGCCTGCCTGCATATTTAAGTGTGTTATTGTAAAATGCCAGGTACGGAGGAGATCTTGCAAGTTATTGCAGGACTGAAACAGCATTTTGACGCTGCTCACGTGCAGAACAAACTGGAAACCAAAGCGTTCCAGGATAGTATAAACACTCGGTTAGATAATAACCAGATTGAATTAAACAACCGTTTAGATGCAAATAAAGCTGAATTGAGTAGTCGGTTAGATGCAAATCAGGTTGCACTAGATAATAAGTTAGGTCAAATGCAAGAAGTCATTAAGACCGAAGTAACAGATACTGTTGTAAGCATTGTATCGGAAATGCAGGTAAATACTGATAAACGTTTCGAGGCCATAGAAGCCAAACTTGAGGGTAATTTGCAAGCGTGTAGGCATGCTCAGGAGCAAACCAACAGTAAATTAGAGGCGTTGTCTAACGATATTAAGGATATTCAGATCCAAAACGAGGCGAATCTCGAACGCCAAGCGAAACAGTTCGCAGAGTTTACGAAAACAGTAGACCAGAGATTAGAGGAGAACGACTCCAAATGGGACCAGAAATTGAAAAGCTACGCTAGAGCAATTAACGGTGACCTCAAGAAACAGGACCAGAATATATTAGGTCAATGCCAGGAAATAGGCGAAATTAAGGCTATCGCTCAGGAAAGTAAGGAGCTGGTAGGCAACGTGAAAGGTCAGATGGGTAAAGTTCATAAAGAACTGGACCAAGTGCAAAGCGACATTATCATAGTCAATAAAAGACAAGAGGAAAATAGAGGCGAGATCACCAAGGTCCGGAATGAATTGTCTAAAGTCAATGGACACATTCAAGATGAAATTAAAGGTCTGAGAGAAGAACTCGAAATAAGAGAAGGCCAGAAAACAGAGGCAAGCGACAAGACCCTTGCTCAAATTAAAGAGGACGTAGAGGATGAAATATCCCATATCAAACAAAGTCTGAAAGAAGACAAGGTGAAAATTTTTCAAGTAGCCGAGGAAAACCGAGATAGGCTTACGAGAATAGAAAAAGAAGTCATTACTCGCCTAGAAAGAGCAGAAATGCGCCATAACCAAATGGAGACCAGGATAATAGCACAGGAGGAGACACTTCTGAAATATCCTAAGTCAAGTGAAGGCAGCATAGAGGATATAAGAAAAACAAGGTGGGCAGACTTAGAAACCCAACCTATAAGCAGGAATGCTGCAGGCGCAGGAGAAAGTCCTTACATGACGCCAGGTGTACCAATTGCGGCATCGACGCCACATGAAAACGCGATGCACACCCAGGTGATAAACGTCATTAGGGCAAGCGAGGAAAAACCTAGGAAATTTTCAGGTAGTCACTGTAGTATGACACCAAAATATTGGTTAAAGGAAGTGACTGAATATCTCAATGATGCACGAATACCGCAGGAGCGTAGGCTACGTGCTATAGAGAAGTTAACAGTGGGGGAGTGCGCATTATGGTTTCGCAGCTTCCGTTACACTTTTGATAATGTTGAGGAATTCCGCGAGGCATTCTTGAAGAGATATTGGGACGCCGCGACTCAGCAGAATTTACGGCTGGATTTGTATGCCAAAAAGTACAGCACGAACAACCCGACGAAGTACGCAGAATTCTTCATATCGCAGATGTGTCGTTTTAAAGAGCTGGATCAAAAACCTAGTGAACTGGAGCTATGCATTGCTATCGCCAAACAGCTTCCATACGAGATCCAAAGGCTACTAATCTCGGCTAATGCGAAAACTGCTATGGAAATGGAGACAGTTCTAAGGCAACTGGACCTCACCACAGCAAATACTATGCGTCAGAGTCGAACCGTGGAACAAGTCCACGTGACCAACACACAGACTGACCAACAGCAAGCTCCAAGGAACAACAAGGCCACGAGCACAGAAACTTTAGATTCATATGGACGGAAATGGGAACAGGAACCCAGAAAATGGCAGTCAAGGTACAAAGGAAATGCTAATAAAGCAGGAAGAGGTCGAAGTTCGTGGAATAAACACAATAACAGGGGCAAACCGTACCATAACAATGGAGGTAATAATGGCCAGGAAGGCAATAATAGAAATTGGAGACCCCAAGAGAGAAGAAATAACTTCGATGACGAGGCAGAAGAGCGATATCATGCTTCTTTGCGATACCTCGAAGAAAGGGGAGATGAGCCCCAGAAATCACAAGTCCGCTGGCAAGAAGTCATGCAGAACAGGACATCGCCAGACAGATATGGAGATGGAGCTAAGAGTTTGGAACTACAGCGCAGCGAACAGGAGAGAAGGAACTCCAAAGGGGCGGGCGCTGAAGAAAGAAAAAAAAAACGCCAAAATTAGAAGAGCTCGAGACTGATGGATGGAAGTCTATTAACATCATCAATTGGATAGCCAAACCAGAAGAATTGATTGAGGATACAGGAGGACCACAGGTCATGGTCAAGAGAGAATTGCCTATTATAATTGTGAGAGTGGCAGGATTAAAAGTCAGAAGTCTGCTAGACACAGGATCAACAGTGAGCCTGATGACACAAGCTCTATATAATGAAATAGCCCGGAGAGAGAACATTTTGAAGATACCGATCTCCAGTGTCAAAATTAAAGGGGTAATTCCAGACAGAACAATGATATGTAAATACCAGGTATTCCTATATTTACAGATAGGAGGCTCTATTTTCTCACAGAGTTTTCTGTTAGTGAACAAACTACCTTATAACCTACTTATTGGGGCAGAATTTATAAGGGAATACAGAGTGATAATTGACCTAGCACAGGACAGGGTTATGTTCCATGTGAATGAAGAAGCTGAAGGCTTAGAGGTCGCACTCAATGAAATTGAACCAGGATCCAGTGAACAAGTATGGCATACATACAGAGATGTGGCTGATGAAGAAGTGTTAGCCATTGAGCAGTTAGAAGCGGAGCTCAAAACACTAGCCACAGACTTGGAAAAAGATCTGGAACCCAAATTGGAAGACTACATTTCGGAGAAGCTAGAAGAAGCGAAAATTGGGCTAAAAGAGAAGGAAAATTTAAAGCAGTTATTGCTGGAACAGAAGGAAGTCTTTGATTCGAGACCTGGTCGGATAAAGAACTTCACTTATGCTTTTCAAGTCAGTGATTGGACACCATTTAGGCAGAAACCCTACCCTATAGCTGAAAAGCATTATGCTAAAGTGAAAGAGGCAATTCAGGAGATGTTGGAGGCCGGTGTTATTGAGAAAACACCTACGCCTTATGTAAGTCCATTGGTAATTGTACCAAAGACAGACGGATCTGTCAGAGTCTGCTTGGACCTGAGACGCTTAAATTTGAGAGTTATTCCGGAATTTGACCAAGTGCCACCTATTAAAGAGATCCTCAGGAAGTTTAAAGGAAAAACTATATTCTCAAACTTGGATATCACATCCAGTTTCCACCATCTTGAATTAGAGAAGAAAACTAGTCTGTTGACAGGATTTATGTTTGATCAACATACATTCACATTTTTAAGGCTACCTTTTGGGTTGAAAACAGCTGGTTCAGCCCTGATAAGAGCGTTAGATCGCAATCTATCAGATGAGGTTAAAGAGAGTACCATCAGATATGTAGACGACATTCTACTCACATCAGAATCTCTGGAGGAGCACATGAGAGACCTGAAGAAGTTGCTAGATGACCTTCGAGAGGCTAACTTTAAGGTTAATATCAAGAAATCGCACTTCTGTCAGAGGGAAGTTAAATTCCTAGGGCATGTTATTGATGCAAATGGAGTGAAGCCTAATCCAGATAAATTGGAGGTAATTCGGAATTTCCCTCGACCCACGAAAGTTAAGCACGTCCGACAGTATTTGGGAGTAATTGGATTCTTTTCGAACCACTGCCCAAACTATACTGCGACAGTAGCACCACTGCAGGACCTATTGAAGAAAGGCGGCAGATGGAATTGGACGGAGCAATGTCAGGAAGCATTCGTGAGGTCAAAACAAATGCTTTTGGAATATGTGAAACTGGGATACCCAGATTATACCAAGAAGTTCATCATACAGACGGATGCATCACTTATTGGGATTGGAGCGATGCTATTCCAGGAAAATGTTGACCAGCCTGAGAAGAAAGTTTTTATCGCCTTTATAAGCAGAAGACTGAGAGCCCATGAGAAAAATTACACGATCACAGAGATAGAATTGCTCGCAATTTTGTACGCGTTGCAATCGTGGCACAAACTCGTGTACGGCTTCCGAATAGTTCTGAGAACAGACCATAAAGCTTTAACATTTTTGTTAAAGACAGATTTGTCTAGTCAGAGATTGACAAGATGGTCCCTGTATATCCAGCAATTTAATGTGGAAATAGAATACTGTCCAGGGAAAGAGAATGTAATACCGGACATATTAAGTCGTTACCCTAGAGAAGAAGAAGTACTAGCGGTCCAAATTGAGAATCGAGATCAGAAGACGTTGGATGACTTAAGGAACATTACCAACCTACAACGCGAAGACCCATGGTTGAAGATGATAATCGATTACTTCGAGGGACGCTTAGCAAGGGGAACTGCGATATACAGAGAGGCGGAGGCATTGGCAACAGATTATGTATGGTATAATCAGATATTACACAGGTGGGACGATGTGGATCACACACGTCAAAGGATTGTAATTCCTGCATCTTTGCAGAGGAGATTAGTATGGCTAGCCCACAGAGCATTTGGCCATCCGGGGATAGATAAAATCTGTGCTCTGTTGAAGGAAGCATTTACTTGGCCAAAATTGAGAGAAACGGTGAGAAATGCTATTAGAACATGTGATCTTTGCCAAAGGGTAAAGCCGAATCCCTTTTTAATGAGGCAACGACCTATCCCGTTATTGCCAGAGAAGCCAAGGCAGCTATTGAGTATCGACAACTTTGGACCATTGCCTAGAGCACGAAGAGGCAATAGACACATTTTTGTAGCCATGGATGTATTTTCGAAAATGGTGGTGTTGTGCCCCATTCAAAAGACAAGTTCAAAACAGGTCTTGAAGCGCCTGAAAGAGAGAGTTATTCCGATTCTTGGGAAGCCGGATAACATTCTCTCGGACCACGGAAGTTGCTTTACTAGTGCAGAATTTCGTCGAGAACTGGAAACTCTAGGAATTAGGCAGATTTTATCTACCATTCGCCATCCTGAGGCAAGTCCCGTTGAAAGAGTAATGAGAGAGATCCAGAAATACATGAAGATCTACTGTTCTGAAGCGAATTGGCGTTGGATTGAATTTCTAGAAGTAATTGAATACTGTATAAATAATACTGTACATGAGGCGACAGGTCAGGTTCCCGTTACTCTACATCTGGATCAGAGACCAGAGAGACCGTGGAATGGTGTTATTCCATTACCTGTAGACGCACAGCCCGGTAGAGAATTGAGGATCCAACGAACCTTTGAATATCTCAAAGCACAGGCGGAGAGACGTCAGAGAAGGAATCGTGCGAAGAGGTATCATAAACCGCTTCTAGTGGGACAGAAAGTGTTAATTAAGAAACCCGCCAGTTCAGATCCAGAGGCACGGAAGTATAAAAAGTTCATTTTTGCTTACCACGGCCCGTTCGAGGTGAAAAGAGACCTCCAGAACAATGCATACAGGTTAAGGCATTTAGAGAATGGAAACGAGGTCGTTATGAACATAGCCAACTTAAAAATTTATTACTCGCCAGAAGAATTCGATGAACCAGAAGAAGAATTAGTAACGCACACCCAACTCAACGTGGAGAGCGGAGGCAGCCAAGCAGGCAGACCTGAATGTTGGAACGGCGAGACGGGACGAGAAACAGACAGTTTACCCAGTGTAAGCGGAGAGCAGAAAGAATGCCAGTGTTTGCGAGAATTCTATGAAGAAATGGTCAGAGTAGCCAGAGAGGTTGAGGCTGTAAACGCGACCCTTCGCAGGGAGAATAGACAGCTCAGAAACAAGGCCGAGTGTGGAAGGGGGAACACTACTAACCCACTCGCAGCCAGACAAGGTGAAGGACCCCAGACGTAGACACAGACGGTGGTCGACAGTCAGCTGGTTACTTATATAAGCCACTTGCATTGGACTTTTATAAGTTTTGCAAGGGGAACATGAACCCGATGGGGTTATGCTGACTGGAATCGAACATGGTTCTCAGAGACTGTGATCTCAGTAAAAAGGTTCCGCCAGGAAGCGAACCAGAGATCTGTACAGGGAGTTTCTTGGTAAAAACCCCTCGAAAGAAATGTATATTTAATCACTGGTGTGATTTTTGATGAAATGGCATTATTTAGTAAAATAATGTAGGAAATAATGAGCAGATTATATCATTATAAGACGATTTGGTGTAAGCTATTGGGAGTTTGAAGCAGAGAGGAGGGCAGAGCTGACATTTACTAATCGGCCCAGAATTGTGGGTTGGTCCCAGTGGAGCCACGTCCATCTCTGTCACCCCATTATGTCGTCTGGAGCAGGGGAGAGGCCTGAATAATGACACAGTTATTCCCCGACGGAGAATAGATTTGGAGGAGGGGCGGAGAAATGCCCAGAAGAATCATTGATTACTCGTGATTGGAGTAACGAATCGAGATGAGAGTTGCACACAGGTGAATATCTTGGCAAGAAGATAATTTTAGAGTCTTTTACCTGCGAAATTGGTGCATATTTAGTGATGTGCGTAAGGACTGTAAAACGACCATTGTTCGCGGATGGATGTGAAGATGTTGACGGGGATTTCCCGACTAGGTAGCGTCCCACGCCATGGAGAAAGGAATTAATATTAATTAATTGAACGAGCGATTCCTTTGCACACATATAGTTTTGGGACCTGTGAAGAGAGAGGAACACAATGATCATGGTTTGAAGACCTGAATCATGCTGTGAGAGGAGCGAAGATTACGCGGGAAGATGTTGCTCTACTTTCTGTGGAAATCCGATATAAGGGAGTAGACCCCAGGAGGAGCTCTCAGTTGAACCTCACTTTGAAACTCACTCTGTTCTAACTCAGTCAAGCTCAGTCTAACTCAGTTGTCACGCAGTCTACATGCCGCCAAGCGCAGTTACAGCCAGTTACAGTCTTACTCAATTGTCAATTGTAGCACAATGGCAATAAGTTGCAATCAGTATGCAGCAAATATGCAGCAGTACGAGACAGCGTGTAAGCCGCAGACAGAAGTCTTCAAATAAGCTACGTGCAGTCTTCGAGTGAAACTTCAGTCAGCTACAGCCAGGTTGAAGCAAGTTCGTCAAGGCAAAACGCATGACGATTCTATTCATCAAGACGCCGAACAAAGACGGGTATGTGTAAAAGAAACAGTAAATACGCTTGTATGAATAATAGTCGTGATACAGGCATAATCAGCAGCACGAACTATGACGTGTTCAGTTACGAAGCACCGTATAGACTAACGGTAGCACTATTGTATATAATTATTTGTGAAAGTGTTGAACTTTATTAAGCGCAGTGTGTATAGTATTAACTAATCGTATATGTGTAACTACGATAGAATGCGCGAAAGAAACTCTACTAAGTGTTTGGTATTGCCATGAGAATACCAGATGTTAACGCTCATGTTTGGGAGCCAGCGTATTGATGTAACGCAGGACGCTTACTGTAGGAGTAATGATCGTCATAAAATTGTTGGAGAGTTCCGAGAGCAGATAACCAGACTTTCAATCAGGAGTTGGTAACGTAAGATGCCGTCGACACCTGCAATTTCGATCTCTGCTAGGGAATTTCAGCATTGAAGTGTGTATAAAGTGACGAGTGTTCAGTGTAATGTATATGTAAAAATATCATGTAAAGTAGTGTTTGTTGAAGTGTTTCACATGTTTGGGGAGTGATAACTTCCTGAAAGGTATGCAACGTGTCGTGTTGGTGATAGAAATTATGTGTAATCAAATGTGTGTAAACAAGAGAAATATGTCGCGTTAAACCCATTATGGCGGGCGACATGGAAGAATATGATTGGTCGGAGCCACCTTAGATGCCTATAGAGATGTAAGTACCCCACAAATTATGGTTATTATTATGTAAAAGTATGGACCGATGCATGTCTGTGATTCCGTAAAGATATTGTGAATTCCTTATAGATGCCAATAAAAGTCAGTTAGGAGGCTGATCCTCCATGTTTAATCAGTAATGAGTTGATTTTGATAGAGTTGAAATGTTGATTTGCATCATTAAGTGGAGTAATTATTCCAACTATGAATTAAGGATGGCAATCAGTTATGTAAATGCAACGAACGCGATTGTTCGAGTTTAAAACGTCTAGCTATGTCGGAAATTTTGGTAATTTATGTGAGAATAATAATAAATGATGATTTTGGTCATTTATGTCAATGAGATTTATAATAATAATGGTAAATTATGATTTTGGTCATTTATGTCAATGAGATTTATAATAATAATAATAAATAACTAGTTGAAACCCGTCAAAACATGACGGTCAATAGAAAAATATTTACTGAAGAATTTTCTTATATAGGCCTACTGTACATTCTTTGTACGATTATTTTTTGACTCTATTGAAACTATGAGGGCGTCAAAAGATTGCACTCTCAACATTGCAAAATACTGCTGGCCATGACTGAAAAATTGTTGGGGCAAATTGAGGCCTATACGTTCCAGAGTTTCCCCTTGAGCTTTATTGATTGTGATAAAGTATGCCAAATGAATTGGAAGATATTGCCTCTTAAAAGAAAATGATAGTGTTTTATCGGACGGTGTTAAATCAAGTCGAAGGATTAGACATCTCTGCCGAATTTTAACTGCACCTATTATTTCCAAATCCAAGCAATATAGTTGCATTTAGGAGTCCTTGGGAACCGTTCAGATTTCTAAGCAGCATAACGGGCCAAGCGTTTGGAGTATGTGGCGGCCAGTCGTTTAGTTCCAAGGGATTCAAGGACTCTGATGAGTCTAATACAACTGGCCGCAAACCATCGCTTATATTTTTGGAATATAACGAAGAAATGCGATGATGTGCAATTCCATACATTTTAAAACAATGTGGACCGTGTGCGTGTGGCACAGTAACATTGGCACCAAATGAAACGAAGGAAGGAAGGAAGCTTGCAGTTTAACGTGACCGTTAATCTCGCGATCATAAGCCACGGGACCTCCGTTTAACGTGGAATCCGAACCACAGGACATGGCCTTTCACATCAAAAATCTCACATGCATTGACCGGGAATCGAACCCGATCCGCCTTGGTGAGAGGCATACAGCTTGACCTCTGCGCCATGAAACGAAGGACATAGCATTGTACTGCCGATTAGTCCCTCTGGAATTCCTTGAGATATCATCTCCAGTGAAAAATAATTGTTAAAGCCTGTCAAATATTTTATATTTATTCAGATTAATTTTACCATTACAACAGCAAAGGTCAAAGTAACCAAGTGTAGATTTCTCGCAAGAGAAATACAGTGCAGAACAATGTTTACATTTGTTCGTCAAGGACCCTAAACTGTAACGGCATAGTATCTGGAATTGTTTCTGAAATGCCATATTTATATTGGATTTTAAAAGTGGCTTCGTATTTTTCTCCGATTTCCCACTTTTTTGCGGCTAATGTTCTATTTCGTCAAATGGGTTTATTTATAGCAGCATTTCTGCCCAAATTAACGTCATTTTATATAAAACTATAGTGGCCTGCATCAACGTAGCCGCCAAATATTAAATGGCAAATAATAAGTTACTTCCATTGCCAAAATCAACTGCGTGGTTAGACCCATTGTTATGCACTCTAAACAAATAATCAATAAACAATAATATTCACATATACAATGAATACTTCCATTCTCAAGTTGGTTGCTGATGAGAATGCGATGAGATTGATCGCCAATAATAAAATCCTTGCAATTTTTGCAATTTGCTTGCAAACGCAACTCAGGATGACGATCTTCATTTTGAAATAAACAGAATGAAATTGCTGTAAATAATGAATTTCCATCACCTGTTGAAGGTACAATACTTTGTATTTCCATGACAGTAAATTATGCAAGGGAGCATAGAATCACTTCGCCACTACTGGAATGAGCATAGACTCACTTCGCCAGCCACAGTAATGGAGGGAGTTTTAGAATTATATGTTCAGTGCTTGTCAAAGATCGTATTAACACAGGGAAGCCCATTCTTAAGGCTACATTCTGAGCTATTGCCCCGGATTCCAGGTTCGATCCCCGCTCTGCCAAGAAATTTAATTCTGGTCTGAGGACTGGAACGGGGCGCACTCGTGAGGCAAAACTAAGAAGAGCAAAGTTTGATTCCCATCTCAACAATCTTGGATTTGGTTTTCCGTGGTTTCCCACTTCCACTCCAGGCAAATACCGGGATAGTTCCTAACTTAAAGCCTCGGTCGTTAACTCCCCATTCCCCACATTAATTACAAATGCACACATCAACACAGCCATCACATTAACACAGGTTATCAGAGAAAAGTTTACACTCGCACACCTGTTCGCCAATATGTTAACGCTGATGTATGTGTTTGAACTACTGGATATAAGTTCAATGTTCCCCATCTCTTGATGAATACAGTACTTTTGCATTTGTCAGTTGGCACAGGCTAGAGTAAAAGGTGGCTTTTCACCGATGTCTCAGTCTCACTCATGGCTGTGATTATATGGAAGCTACTGAGGTATGGGTGGTGCTTAGTAATGGCATTCGGGGCACAGTCAGTGCCTGTGAATGCTGTGAAAGGTTCAACTCATAGGGTTAGGACTACTGTTCTGACTCAGTGAGGAAAGCAATGACAAACTACCTCACTCCTCTTCTTGCCTAGAACGCCTCAAAATAGCGCTGCCTTGGGTTTTTGTGGGCATCTACTCACATAACGTAACGGCGGTACTTTTTGAGGATCCAACCAGCCTTCGGGCTGACTTCCTAACAGACAGACAGACAGACAGACTTTAAAATTAATATCATTGCATTGTTGCAGCTTGGCAAATATTTTATATTTCAGCAGATCAATTTTACCATCACAACAGTAAAGGCCAAAGTAACCGCGCGTAGATTTTACGCAAGAGAAATACAATGTAGAACAATGTTTACATTTGATCGTCAAAGACCTTTCACTGTACTGCATAACATCTGGAATTGTTTCTGAAATGGCCTATTTATATTGGATTTTAAATGTGGCTTCGTATTATTCGATAACACTATAGTGACCTGCAATATCGGAGCCGCTAAATATTAAATGGCAAAAAATACTTCCATTGCCGAAATCAACTGCGTAGTTAGATTCAGTACTCTAAACAAATAATCATTAAACAACTGTATTATACAATGAAGTTCAACATGACCGTCCAGAGACTCTCATACTCAAGTTGGTTGGTGAGGAGAATGCGATGAGACTGATCGCTTACAATAAATTCCTTATAATTGTTCCTGCCAGCGAAATGTTTGGCAATAGCTTGAAAACGCAGCGCAGAATGACGTTCTTCATTTTGATATAAACAGTACAAAACTGCTCTAAATAAGCTATTTCCATCACCTGTTATAGTTTATGGCAGATGGCAGTACATTTTGCAGGGGAACATAGAATAACTTCGCCAACTACTGGAATGAGCTTAGGCATATACTCAATACTCACTTCGGCAGTCACCCTAATGGAGGCTGTTTTAGAATTCTATGTCCCGTGCATGTCAAAAATCGTATTAACACATGGAAGCCCACCCATTCTTAGCTATCGCCTCGGAGACCCGGGTTACATTTCCTGCTCTGCCAAGAAATTTAATTCTGGTCTGAGGGCAAAAACGGGGCACATTCAGTCTCTAGAGGTATAACTAAGAAGAGGAAGGTTTGATTCCCACCTCGACAATCTTAGATGTGGTTTTCCGTGGTTTCCCACTTCCACTCAAGGCAAATACCGGGATGGTTCCTAACTTAAGGCCTCGGCCGTCACCTTGCCATTTCCCACCTTAATTACAAATACACAAAGTAATGCAGCTATCACAATAATACGGGTTATCAGAGAAAATTTTACACTTACACACCAAAGTACATGGGGCTGAGTGACAACGATGTCGGAGCCCTTCAAACGAATTATGTTTGCCAAGTGTCTCTCATGGCGAAAGCAATTGTGGACACGCGCCAGGGCCTGGAAAACTACCTTTTCACTAATAATTTAAGAGTATATCGACGATGCATAATTTATAACTTTTAGTCTAGGATGCTACCAACTTGACCACCGAAGCATTGGGAAGAAATTGCAATATTAAAGTACATAAACAACATAGCCTACACACTCAACTGTCAGTTAATGTTCTTCAACGTTTCCCTTCTTAAAAATTCCCCTCTATAACTCTCCATCACTTGAAAACGCGCCCTGTTTTGTGTTTTAAATATATCGATGCAATGGTGCTGCCATCTGTTGTTAGTTACTGAAACTATATGGGCGAGGTACTGCCATCTGTTGTCAGTTACTGCAATTGATGGCAGATATTAGCTCTTTTGACCACATGCTGTAATGCAATGGTAAAACGGAAATAAAACTTATTGAGAGGGAATGTAGGAATCTTTAACTGACATAAAACGTTACTAATAATCCTTGATAAAACAATATTTAACTATCACGCGAAAACTCGCCATCAAGGCCATGCCTTGTGTTTTAAATATATCGACGCAATCTGCTCTCAGTTACTGGAACTATATTGGCGAGGTACTGCCATCTGTTGTCAGTTACTGGAACTGATTGCAGATATTCAAACGACGTATTGAGGACATGCTGTAATGCAATGGTAAAACGGAAATAAAACGTGTTGAGAAAATGTGTAGAAATATGTATCTTTAACTGACATAAAACCTTACTAATACTCCTTGATAAAACAATATTTCAGTGGCAAAAAAAAAAAAAAAAAAAAAAATACTGCCGAGAGTTGGGATCGAACCTGCGATCCTTGGATCCACAGTCAATCGCCTTAACCAAATAGCTACTCGCGCACTCACATTTAGATGCAGACGCAACCATTCACTATCTTCAAAAGCCGCTATCTGAAGAAAATAATCCAATTCATTATCAATAAAATCAATATACATTCGTATATGTTCATACTGTTATTATATTGTATTGTCAGAACTTGGTTAATGTATGTTTTCAATTACATGGAAGCTTATTAAATAACTTACATTTTAATGGACTTCTCACCGCCATTTTGTCATGAGCCCAGGCGGATTGTGCGCATGCGCGAGGGGCCAGAATTCTGCTATTTTCTATATTTATTTAAAAATATACCGTCTTATATTTGTTTATTTTAGAGACACTCTGCAAATCTACAGGCCAAGAGCTTTCGTTAGAGTGCTCTACGAAGTAAATTGGTTCTGTCGTTCTCTCTATCTCGTGATAACAAAAATCACCTTACTGTTTTAAATATATAGATAGATGATTTTGGTCATTTATGTCAGTGAGAAATGATGATAATAATAATAATGGTTATTAAGAGTATGAATGAACACATCAGGAAACAAATAAATTGTTGTAAGCGAGAATTATTAACGCTAAGTGCAAGACTTATCAATCTAAGCAGGAAGATGTTACAATGAGATTACATTTCAGTAATTATGGAAAGAAGTTTTATATCAGAATATTGCATATATTCGGTAATGATACCAGTAATGAAAGAGCTTTTATTGAATTGAATTTGCAGCTTAATTGAGAAGCTTATAGAGTAAATGTTAGATTTCTCTTAATATTAGAGGTCGGAATGTCGTAGCATGGAGCATTAGGGGCCAGATAGTCTATTCTACGTATGAATTCTCCTATGTCGTGGACATTTTTGGAGATATTATTTATTGCAGAGTTGTAGTGATGGACCCTAACTCTGAAGAAAGGATTGAAATGTGTTCCGGATTGGAATCTTTATAAGGGTCGAGGAAACAGGGACACCTCGCAGCTCTATGATTTCCCGAGAACTTATAGATGAGTTATGTACGCTCGTGGGCAGCGAAAACTCATGGCGACAGTGGTTTTGTGCGCCTATATTATACTTGAGACATCGGTCAACCGCCAGGCTCATGCATTACGAACCCCGAACCTTCATGTTGGATGGACCCATGTGAGGCCATTAATTAATCATTATCCTCGACGTAGGAATAATTACAAAAAGCTCATTCAATACCTGTTGGCATAATAGTCAATTAAGATCCTTTGGGAACATGTGTGTCGGTCAGGACACAGTATTTTGTCTTGTAAATCTCCACTGCTTAGAGAGAGGGAAGCTTTCAAACTTTTAGAAAGGTCGAGATAATTGGTGAAACGACCCATTCCACTTTCTATTGTGTAGCGACTTCCTTAGCCGAGGGTCGGTGCCAACCACCCGGACCGCTCAGGCAAGTTATAAAGGGAAGAGATTCTAGACCTTGTTAAAATGACATATAATGCAAGATTGTTATGTTGAGTATTATAGCCATGTGGTTTGTGAACACATGGATAATTATAGTTAATCCTGATGGTTCATTAATTTAGCTATCTGACGAATAGTTACATGATATATTTGTACTGTCACTGGAACCAAGTCATGTAGTTGGTGACTAGATGCCAATCGCCATGAGCGCGAGGTAGTCTATTGTACAATCCGACATAAGCTATAACGTAACGTTTTATCTAGGAATCACAGACAGCATGCGGTGAAACCATATAATTGGAGGATGTGTAGGGGGTAGCTTACATAATTATGGAATTGCACGTTGATTTTGGTGCAACGTCCAAATAGGTAAATGCATGCAAAGCATTTCATTGGTGAGAAGAAAAATATTAAAACACGCACGGCACACATAATTGTTTAACATAAAGAGGTTTAAGGAATAATCCTTGTTGTAATATTAAAGAAGTCACATTGTATGACTGTTATGTTAATGTACAGTTTGTTTTGAAGTCGTAGGTGCATCAGCGCACTAGTATATTCTTGTGAAGTTCACAGAAGGGTAAAGCCTTATGGCTAGGTATGACTTTGTTGTGATTTCATATTTGTTTACTTGTGGATTGTGGAAGTAAAAATTTTGTTTGCTTTTATTTTATGCTTTTTTGGGTATTGTTTGTGTTTGAAGCCATGATTTATTTCAATGAATTAAAGTTTTAGAATAGAGTTGTGCTTTATCATTGTAGAGTTGATACCTTTTAGCCTCAAATCCAAAATATGCACTGCTAAATTGGGGTTACCGTACACGCCTGAGAGCTGATGCTAGTTGGAGGCAGATGCATATTATCCAACGAGATTACTCACATGGGTACAATACATATTATGTAAAAAAATCAAAGTGATTGGTGCAAAATTACTGCAGTTATCGTGTCCACAAAAAACTGATATATATATAGATTGATAGATACATATATACATAAATTATATATAAACTTTTGAGCTGACGGTGGTTTTGGGGTCTGGGGGATGTGAAACGCGAAGATATGTCGAAATTTTCCGGAAGTCGAAACATGGTACCCATTGCAATAGTTAGCTTTCTAATGAAATCTACCTAAAATGTCCGGCATAACATTACTCAACAAATTGCTAGTGTTTCGCCCCAGTGTACCAATTGGGCTCTTCATTCAAATTGTGTCATTAGGCTAATTAACACTCCAAACTGAAGAGGGTTGCAATTCTGGCTGTATAACATTGATTTTAAACATAGCACATGACATACACGTGCTCGCAGAAAGTTTAGGGACAGGTCTAAATTTCGTTTGATCCACATTTGTTCCTAAAGTAACTGCATTTCAGTCATTGTTTTACATGATGTTTATAGACATCAATATGAAGGGTTTTCATTTAAAACTTCACTGATCTAGCTCTAATACTTTCGGTGCTGGAATGTTTTTCCTTTCTAAACAGGGCTAAAAAGCCCCTCTTTTTCCGGATACTTTTTATTCTCCCTCAAAAACTGTTAGGCCTACAGCCATGAAATTTTTACTGCAGTTATATTACAACATATCAATCATAAAAATAACAGCCTGCCACGGTGGGTGAGTGGATAGCGTGATGGTCTACTAACCCCAAGATTGCAGGTTCGCTCCTGGCCGTGGTAAGTGTTTTTTTTTTGAAAGGTGGCAAAAATACGACACGCATGTCATACGATGTTGGCATGTCAAAGAACCCATTTGAATTCAGTAGGCCGTGTTCATAATGGCAAAATTAATCTCGGGAGTTTCCGCCAACACAAAGTTCCTCATTACTAGAAAGCGCTATAGTGTTCAAGGAGCTTAGATATCTAACCTCCTTGACTTTCATCGTGATTCAAGGAACAACAAAATTCGACATGCAAGCTACCCTCCGGGTGTCAAATTACAAAGCTTGCACCCGGCCTCCGAGGCCTTACGATAATATTATTATTATGAAAATGACAAGTAGTTCCGTAACGAACTAAAGAGCCTAGTTTTCTTAAAATTTAATATTCATGCCAATGATTAATCTAAATGGATCTATCTAGAATGACGAAATTAAGTTGGTAATATCGAAATTTCTAATTAGTTCGAAATACAGTATACCTGACATAATGTACCCTAATAGAGCAGTACAGTTGGCAGCCCTGGTGACTGAATATATTCTTAGTTCCATCTCTTAAGGTACAGAATACAAAATTTGGTTGAAGTCTAAGGGATAGCACGGACGTTATAAGCAGTTAGACATTGGATCTAACAGCGCGCGTAAAATCATGTTGGTAACAATGTCATGCATGTGTTGGCCAGAAATGATCTGAAATAATACGATCTATTGTTGTGCCAATTTTGAATGAAATCCATTAGTTAGTGTAGAAGTTACATGCATTTTAAAATTGGACCTATCAGCAGGCTTAGAATCATGTTGGAAGCACTGACATATGTTAGTTACTCCAAATTAATCTAGAATGCCAGGTACTATATGTGTGGAAAGTTTAGAGCTATTGGCTTGCATACTTTCGGATATATTGATATTAGGGTAACAAAAATAGAGACAGCATTTATTAACAGTAGGCAGCCCTGGTTGCTATTAGGTGGATGCATAGTCATATCTGTTATGGTACACATAGCACATACGAAATTTGGTTGAAATCCAAATGATAGTATAGAAGTTACATGTATTTAAAATTAAAACTATAAGCATGTTTAGAATCATGTTGGTAGCACTGACGTATATTAGTTACTCCAAATTAATACAGAATGTCAGGTACTATACGTGTGCATAGTTAAAAGCTGTCGGCTTGCATAATTTCTGATATATTGGTAATTTGATAAATTAAATTGAGAGCATTCATTAACAGTTGGCAGCCATGGTGGCTCTTAAGAATACGCTCAGTCATATCTGTTTATGTGCACATAGTACATACGTAGTTAAGTTGAATTCCAAATGATTGTGAAGAAGTTATATGCATTTAAAAATTGGACCTATCAGCAGACTTAGAATAATTTTGGCAACACTGTCCTATATGACCTCCTGGGAATTAAACTGAAATATTATTCTCAATAGGTGTGCCAATTTTGAAATAGCTCTCATACATATCTGGAGCTCAAATTTTAATTGCGATTTTTCAGCAGTGGGTAGCACTGACATCATTTTCAAATACGGCATTGAGATATTCTTTACTCATACCAAATTTAAATTGGTTTCGATAGCTGCAGCCGTATAGGAGTTGATAGGGGGACACACACTCAGCCAGACGGACAGTCAGACAGACATATTTGCAAAATATGAAAAGTAGGCCAAAAATACAACCTGAGAAAAATATAACTACTCATTTGGTCGCCTCTCAAACAAACTTTCTTCCCCGGTAATTTTGGCGGCAAAATTGGTCAATTTTGTTCTGCGATAACTTCCGACTGACAACACTTCGACTTATTCTCACTGCGCAGTTGTTTTCTCCATGTCTTGTTTGTGATGGATTCGCTGTGGGTGCTTTCTCTAAGTGGGCACATACAACTTAAGGATCCTAAACAATACCGATTTTAATATTATAACAGTGATTGTCATAGATATTGTACAAAATTATATACATTTCCAAGGAATGAGGAAATTTCGTCAATGAGGAAAATGGGAGAATTATTAGTTAAATACTCGTGTCATTCAGTTCAAGATTGACCTATTGGTTCATTAGCTTACTTTTCAAATTTTGTAAAAATGAGGAAAAAGTAGACTTATGAAATACGTGTGTCTGTCTGTCTGTCTGTCCTGTCTGTCTGTCTGTGTGTGGATCAACCCCCTATCAACTCCTAAACGGCTGCAGCTATCGAAACCAAATTTAGTATGAGTAAAGATCTATATCTGAATATCTCAAGGCCATATTTGAAAATGACGTCAGTGCTACCAACTGCTGAAAAATCGCAATTGAAATTTCTGCTCCATGTTGGATAATCTTGGAAGGTATGCATGGGAGCTATTTCGAAATTGGCAGACATATAGATAATAATATTTCAGTTTAATTTCCAGGGGGGCATACATGGCAGTGTTGCCAACATAATTCTAAACCTGTTGATAGGTCAAAATTTTAAATTCAGGTAACTTCTACACTATCTATTGGATTTCAACCAAATGTCATATGTACTATGTGTACAATAACAGATATGACTTTGCATATTCTTAAGAGCCGCCAGGGCTGTCAACTGTAAATAAATGATCTCTCTATTTTTACCCTGATATCAATAAATCAGAAAATATGCAAGAGAACAGCTCTAAACTTTGCATTCGTATAGTACCTAACATTCTAAATTAATTTGGAGCAGCTTATATACGTCAGTGCTGCCAACATGATTTAAGCCTACTGATAAACCCAATTTTTAAAAACATGTAACTTCTATAATAACAAATGGATTTCATCCAAAAATTGGCACAATAATAGATCATAATATTTTAGATTAATTCTTAAATTGTAAGAAAAGAAGGCTCTTTAGTTCGTCACGGAACTTCTTCTTCTTTTTCTATTGAGCTCGAATCTCGAGTAAGTTGTGCTTAGTTTAGAATCTGTTATTAGTAGGGGAATGCCCGAAGGTATATCTCGAACAATGACCTTAACCTTGTGTTGACAGCCAAGTTGATTGAGTGACAATCTGTGGTTCCCTCAGTCTTTTGGTATTCTCTGCAGCGCGAAGTGTGACGGGAATACGTCATGAGAGTGGCGTGAGGCCAGACTTTTGAGTAGCAGCAATGGCAGAGGAGAAACACTCTACATGTTTCATTCAGCAGCTCGGAATATCGTGTAAACATGTCTAGAACCATCGTGGAATATTATGTTTTATTCTTTGAAGAGGAGAATTCACAGAAAACTCGTTTAGGGTGGGTTGGTTGGTTCCTCAGTTTAGGGGCAGCGACAACGCGGTCATCTAGCCCCGTGAACTTTAGGTGTGTGTAGAATCTGTCTGATAACCGGTGTTAATTGTAATGGCTGTATCAGTGTGTGTTATCTGTTTTTAATTCAAGGACTGTAGACATTGAATTTTCAAGTAGTTCCAACTTTTTCTACCAAACGCCAGCGTCAACGACCAACTAATCCAGAGCTTGGTTACTAGACGCCACCGCAGTCGGCTCCTGGTGACGAACGTTGGAACCTAAGAGCGTTATTCAAATTGTTTACCTATAATTTAGCTTCACACAGGTGTTATTAGTGGAAGGTTCTTTAACATGCCATAAATCTATTACATGGGACCGCCGGCTTTACTTCCTCTCCGAAGGAAGGCATACTGAGGTATTTTAACGTTCTTAAAAAATCCGACGACTTCGCGTCTAGGATGGGTGAGAGTGGGAAATGAAATCATCTATCATTTTAGTTTTTCTTTCCAGATTGAGTGGACTCCAGGGTTCAAATTGTTTATGGTGGTGATGGGGAATCGAACCCGAGTTGGTTATTGTTGTTTTAAGGGGTGGAACTACGAGGTAATCTGCCCCTAATCGAACCCGAGCCGTCTACTACGCTATTTCCTTGAGCATGCACTGCGACAGATATTTTCCTGTTGGTTCCTGGCCTGCTGAAGACGATGTGAGAGAAGATAAGGTATTTGGACGAATATAAATATCGGAATAATTGGGTTGGTTTTATACAGGGTGTCTTGGTGTTGGGGTAGCGCGCCTGCCTCTCACCCGGAGGCCCCGGGTTCGATTCCTGGCTCCGCCAGGGATTTTAGAAACTGACTTGGGGGCTGGAACGGGGTGCACTCAGCCTCGTGAGGACAATTGAGTAGCTGTCTGACAGTGAGGCAGCGCCCCGGTCTCGAAAACCAAGATTAACGGCCGAGGGGACCCGACGCGCAGATCACGCGTCACCCCAATATCTGCAAGCCAAATGGCTGGGCAGCGGTCGCTTGGTAGGCCTAGGCCCTAATGGGCTGTGGTGCCAGGAGTTATTATTTATAGAGGGTGTTCCGGAATTCCTATTACACACTTCTAGGGGTTATAGATAAAGCCCTGTGCGGATGCTGGTAGGTTTTATGCTGAGGATTAACACTACCTAAGGGAAGATGATAAGAGAGAAAAGGAGATAGGTTTCGGCATAGAGACGAGTATTGGTAGATAGGATGAGAATACAACACAAAGCTTTAAGTAAATTTATATATAAAAAGGAATTTAGCCATGCAACCCGTATGAAATGTCTAACTTGAGTGGAGACTCGCACAAGGCAAGCGGAGAGCGCAGCATGAATAGAGGTTGCCTGCAAGCGCTTGGGATGTGCTCTTTCCCTCCCGAGCCGATATTCCAGTACTATGAGGACAGGTGGTAGTCTGTCAAAACAAAGTACGCCAAAAGGAAAGGATGTGATAACTTTCCCTTCAGAAGGGTTAGATTGTATTATGCATTTAATGATGTTGGAAAGATTTGAATTTGGAGTGATAATTTTATGTCTGGGCACTGTTGGATCTCTGGCAAACCAATCGAATGCTTCCAGAGAGTGAAGAGACAAAGTGATTTTGATGATATTAGCGATGTTGTCATTGTTTTCTGCGAAAATCTTACACGAATACCAATTGTTGCACTTAAGGAAAACTAAGCTTTTACCCAGCAAGATGCCGATCAAAAGTTTAGAACAGAGGAAGATCTCAATCCTAACTCAAACAAAACTTAAATTTGGAAAACAAACCATAAGTCAGAGAGAAAATCTCTACAAGTAGGAAGCTTGCGGAGCTAGCTGTACTTGCCTCAATGGCTTGCTAGAGTTGGCTATGAAATCCAAGAGAAACTTTGAAAATGTTGTTACCTGAAGTTTTAGTTTAAATGCAACAAGTCGTAAAGACTTGATTGTTTGAGGAATTATCCGTTTTTGTAAAGAGGGCTTAAGCTTAGAGGAAGAATCAGGGAAGAGAAGGTCCTGCCTAATTGTGATTCTAGCGAGTAAGATAAAGGAAAAAGAAAACAATTGATTTATTTAACAAGAACTAGAGAATTTAGAAACTTAATAATACTTAGGTTTGGATTTAATTTGAGTTAAGAATAACAATTGTTTATAAAATGACAAGGTCTCATACCTAATAATAAGAGGCTTACAATGAACAATATTAAATGTAGTACAAGTCTCGAACCTGACAAAGCACTAAAAACTTACAACATTTTTAAAAAGTGTGCTTACGATTAAGAAATTTGAAGTTTGTAACGATAATTGTAAAGCAATTTTAACTTTGAAAGTTTAATTAGGTACGAACTAAGCACCTTTAGAATGCCTTTGTGGCAATCGAAAAGGCTATGAACAAATATTGGATTCCTGATTGTAACAGGAAAGAAGAAAAGGTTGAGCGCAGAATTTGCCGCTATTTTTAAACATAAATTCCTAGAGGTAATATACAAAAAAAATTACACAGGTCGTATTAACGAAGCATGGATTACAATTAGTTAACTCCTTTATAATCTGAAAAAGTACGATTCCCTAATTTTAGAAGGGAAAGATACATATTAAAATGTGGACTAGCCACAGTTTACGTAGAATGAATATATGGTAAATCCAACAAAATGGGAGGGAGCCTCTATGGGCTAAGCCTCGTAGAAAAAGAAATAACCCAATAGTTTAATTTAATTTGGTTAGTAAAAGGTATTTAGGAAAGGGAAATGGGAACTTTAGGAAAAAGTCCTGGCCTGATTTATTTTCTCTCAACCGAACGCGGCGCGGAAGATATTTAGCACACGCAAATTCGAAGCACTGATAGTTTTTGATAAGTTGAAAAACTTCATTATAGTAGTGTATGGAGATTCGTAGAACATGGGAAAGTTATTGCAGTTATGGAAAACACTTGGCGTAATTTGAGCTTGAATCAGTTTATTGCATTGGAAAGTTTATGGATTGTAGTTAAATGATGCAGTAAAGTTCCCACGGTGGAAAGCAAATCAGGTGTTGACCAGTAGTTAAGGTAACATAAATTCCTCGGCGAGGAAAAGTATTCCCATATTTTGGCGTGGAAAATACTAGATTGCTTGAATAGTAGAAAGATTGGTTGACATAGAAATTTCTGGAGCTACGATGACAGTTAAATGGGGTAAGAGAGATCCCGCGGTGGAAAGCTAAGTTTTATAGACAGTGATTAATATAACATGAATCCCTCGGTGTGGGAACGTATTACCATTTAATTTGTACAAGAAGTACTGAATTACATGTTTGAAAGCCAGCTTATATAGCTAAAGGATGACCAGAAAAATCCCTCGAAGACGGTTATTGCACAATAGTTAGCAATTCCACACACTGTCTATAAAATTAAATTAAAAAGCATTTAGTTCTTTAAAAACCATTATAATATGTTTAAAAACATTGAAGTTTTGTACTTAGCTTTCTTTTCATGTAGAGCAGACGATGGTTCCTGGTGACGGTTGGTTTAAAAAATTGACATGGCGTCTAGTTTAAAATATCTCACGAGGACAGTAGACTGGCCCGTGTGAGGGCCTTGCACTGTACTTGACGGCCGAACTATGAGAAGTGAGAACGAGCGATTCCTCACACGACAAGGCAAGATTTTCAATATAACATTGGCTCGGAAATACTTGTAGAAGAAGATTATTGCAAATATTTGGGCGTTCACGTAAGAAATGATATGAAATGGAGTAGTCATATAGGATGTGTAGTTTCTAAAGCTTACAAATCCCTGCACTTTGTAATGAGGGTATTAAGTAGTACCTCTGCTAAAGAATTAGGATATTTGTCACTTGTAAGACCTCTTCTGGAATACGCCTCGGCGGTTTGGGATCCATATCAAGTAGGGCTCATAAATGAGTTGGAAATGGTACAAAGAAAGGCCGCTAGATTTGTGCTCAGTGACTTTAATCCCAGGAGCAGTGTGAGCCGTATGTTAAAGAAACTTGGGTGGGAGTCACTTGAGGCTAGGAGGATGAAATCTAGACTCTGGCAATGTACAACGCATATACAAATCAACCAGCATGGGGTGAGCTTAGCAAACGTATGGAAAAGCCTACTTACATGGGTAGGAGCGATCTCCCTTTCAAAGTTGAGGGCCGACCACAGCGAACAAATTATGGTAAATATTCTTTCGTAAACCGTGCCATTGATAATTGGAACTCTCTACCTGCCGCAGTCTTAGAGCCTTTTCCCAAACATATAGGTGTGTTTAAGAAAAGACTGACTATTTGTGTAAATACTCCAGTTTAATTGTTAGTGAATTGCTATGTACAATTATTTATTTATTTGTTATGTATATCTAATTTGCCACCGGGGGACACATCCCCAATTGAAAATAAACGAATGATTGAAAAATGAATGGACAGAGGTAGGTAGCCGAGGGGAAGGGGAAGGGGAAGGGGAAGCAAGAGAGAGGGGGTAGGAGACAAGCGAGTATATATCATAATGTAGAACATAACAAATTGAAATTCTTCGTGATTATAAATGTTCTTCATGAAGCAGTCTTCATGGAGATATTAGCTGGCGACAACGACGATGCCTGGTGGATTGATGAGGAAGTTGTCTTGAGTTCAGAGGAATTGAAGAATTTCGGCGGTTAGCTGCTTGATGCCGCTAGGTTGTCCATGGAAGATACATATCTAGAACAGACTCAAGGAGAAAATAAACCTGTGCACAAAGAGAAAATGAAAAAGATCACTGTTGGTGTCTGCGAAGAAGGATTTAAATAAAATAGATAAACAAAGAGCAGCAACAGCTAACTCTGACTGAACGTGTATTCCAAAGAACACCAGATGCGGATATCCAAGGATTAACCCGCGGTTATTCGCAAAATTTCTTGCTATGGGGATATAGTTTGCATGACTGTCCGGATAGCGGATAAGCTGTGGATAATGTTTAGAGTAAATTTGTGGAAAGTGTTTATTGCTACCTCTGACATCATGCAAGTGGTTTTCTATAGTTGTCCACTTCTACTCCAGGCAAATGCCACGGCTGCCCCACAGACAAATGCAAAGTAAATCAAAACATGTTGTGTTTGGATCAATTCCATACCTACATGACAACAATAGTGAGATGGTTGCAAACTGCCAATGCTTAGAGCTCATTAGCGCCTTTTAAGGGTGGCATGGAGTACACTTACTTGAAAAACTAACAACGGTCGGCGCGCACTTCCACACTTTTACCAAACATGTTCGATAATGTGTACTTACAGAGCTCCCTGCTATTTCCATCAATGACAATAAGACACAAGCAGAATGCTGTAACTAGCGCAGATTGCGGCTTTACTTCCCCTCCGAAGGAAGGCATACTGAGGGATTTCTAACGCTCTTAAAAATCCCTTGGCTTCGGCCGGGTTTGAACCAGGTGTCGTGGACGGTAGCATTTGGTAGCAAAATTAGGAACTACTTGAAATTATCGTCTGCAATTCTTACTTGAATTAAAACAGATAACACAAACTAAAGCAGCCATCACAATTAACACCGGTTATCAGACAGATTCTACACACACCCAAAGTACACGGGGCTACATGACCGCGTTGTCGCAGCCCCTAAACTGAAGAACCAACCAATCACAAAAAAGTTCAAGTTGAAATAAATATGGGGAAACAGTGGGGTTAAAACTTAACTTCTAATAACAAAATGTGTTTGTTTCCCTGGAAATGTATATAATTGTTGTACAAGATCTTTGGCAGGCACGGTTATAATAATACAATAGTTATAGCTGTGGCTCCTAAGGACACTTTGTTGAATTAACCTTGGAACTGAGCACAAAATTACAATTAACTTTGAGGCCATCTCACTCCAATACCTTTAATTTCAAAGCATTGAAACGTCATAAATGCATTTAGTGATATCTCTCAACCCAGGGAAATAATATCGGTATGATTCAAAAGCCCAGTTAATATAAAATTAAGGGGCAGATGACCTCGTAGTTCCTCCCCTTAAAACAACAATAACTAACTAATATAAACTTAAGGAAGCTTCGGTGGCGTAGTTGGTAGCATGCTGAACTTCTATGCCCAAGATCGCGGGTTCAAACCCGGCCGAAGTCGTCGGATATTTTGAGAGCGTTAAAAATCCCTCATTATGCCTTCCTTCGGAGGGGAAGTAAAGCCGGCGGTCCCATGTCATAAATGTATGGCATGTTAAAGAATCTTCCACTAATTACACCTGTGTGAAGCTGCATTGTATAGGGTAAGAAAGTAAACAACGCTCTTAGGTTCCTACGTACGTTGCCAAGAGCCGACTGCGGTGGCGCCTGGTAGCTATGTTCAGAACTAGTAGTCGTTGACGTTGGCGTTTGGCGGCAAAAGTAGGAACTATTTGAAAAATTCAAAAGTCTGCAGTCCTTACTTGAATTAAAGAACAGATAACACACACTAATACAGTCATCACAATTAACACCGGTTCTCCGACAGATTCTACACACACCCAAAGTACACGGGGCTACATGACCGCGTTGTCGTAGCCCCTAAACTAAGGAACCAACCAATATAAAATTATTTTTTAATTTAACCTGAAAAATAATTTTGGAGAATATTATAATCTCTTTAGGTACAATTTTCTCAGAAAGTTGCAGACAGAGAGGAATTAACTGCACACATATGTTGTATTGGCGTAGATTTACACAGTAGGCAAAATATTTTATTCATTATATTCTTTGGCCAATTTAGAAAAATATATATTGATGTACCAAATTTTGGTAACTTTTTTGTAATATTTAATATTTTGTGGTGTTATAGGAGAATGATGAAGATCAGATGGGTAGATAGGGTTACAAACGAAGGGGTATTAAGACTAGTGGGAGATGAGAGATGTTTCTGGCGATTGCTAATGAAGAGAAGAGATAGGTTGGTAGGACACATACTAAGACACCCAGGAATAGCAAGCTTAGTTATGGAAGGAAGAGTCGAGGACAAGAACTGTAGGGGTAGACCAAGGTTAGAATATGTTAAACAGATTGCCTCTGATGTAGGGTGTGCTTAGCTATGAAGAGATGAAACGATTAGCTCAGGACAGGGAGGCATGGAGGGCTGCAACAAACTGTTATTATCCATGTTATTTCGTACTGAATTCAATTCCACTTAATAATCTATACTCCGTTCCGTCTTTTAAATACTTGTTGTATTTCTGCCGTTAAAAAGTGTCTGTATGAAAAGAACTCTCTATTGGCCGATAACGGATTCTTACAAATATTGAACTTGACTCTTTCTGTGAGCGAGTTGAGGAAGAATTGGTCGTAGTATGATGCAGAAAGAAAAAGACCGTCGCCCTATCTAGTTGGTAGCTAGGAACTAGCACTCCGTTAATCACAGATTACCTATTACTGCCGTTAATGCTTGGAATGACCGTTAGATCGCGCGGTCGATATATATGGACGTCGATATTCTCGCATTGATTGAATGATCCTACAATTATTGATTATGTTCGAGTTATATCTATGATTGGGAAACCTTAGTGACGATTCTCAAATGATTGCTGAGGATCATTTTTAAGTTGTAGAATCTTGAAGCGACAAGATGAATTGATATACTGTGAAGGTTCATTACGAATTTAGGCTAGCTTAAAGCTACGCCATGAACTGTTTTAGATCCAACCAACACCCGTTGAAAATGAAGAAAGGATCTCATGGAATTAAACATTTTAATATATTTTAAAATATAATATTTTGGCCTCAGAAAAGGTAACTTAGGTTTATTTTGTAATGGGCAGATGAATATGGTTATGGAAATGAACTATATGTGTTGATAGTTGTGTGATTATGTTCGAATGAGAGTGGTGTCTGTGTATTTTATGATGTTGGTACTTGTATTGAAGAAAGAATAAGATGAGGTTGGCCTCACATGTTAACCTCTATGGTTTGTAGTTATTTACTCATGATTTTGGCCTTGGCATTTAAGATGGATTTGTTACGAGTATTGGTGTGGACACCAAATGTGATCAGCTAGATGTTATGAAATTGGTCTCGCATCTTAACCTAACTTGGGTTTGTATGTATTTACTGGTGACGTTGACCTTACATGTTGGTTATTGGTTTGAATGCACAGTATGTATGTATGATGTTGGTAAGTTATGGATCTCAGTATGTATGTTATGTAGTTGCCTCGCATGTCCTTATGGTTAGTAATTTATTTACCATGACTTTGGCATCACTTATTTAATGAGTGCCTGATCGTATGTATGTTTGGATGTTGTGTGTGTGTTCGCGATACATAGGTTCATGAAATTAATCATATTCGTCTCCCAAGTTTTACCTTGTAATTTTATGGTCAAACGGTTAGGTATAGATTTAAAGAAACTGATCCAGACGCCCTGTTCTGTGATAACAGTGATCAAGTTGTAATAGTCTACATCCTAGAGTTTTTCTTACCTGTGTAATTTCATTAATTAAATTTCTTCCACTCGAAGACTAGTTAGTATGTCCCATATGGACCCTACATAATGTGTCTTTTGGTGACACTTATTATTATTATTATTTATTTATTTATTGGTTCTTCGTTCCCATACATCCTTCGAACTGTTGTTCCTAAATTATTTACTTCTTATCGATTGAAGATTATCTTCGTTAACGTGGTGGATATTTATTAAACCATTGTCTTGTATGACTGACCCGGTTGTCAGTGTTCTCTTTTAATTAACTTGTCTATATCTTCATCCTCACTGATTCTGAGCTTCCGCACTTAATTTTTGGATGTTTACATTTTATTTTTAATGATATTTTTAATATGTTTTATTGTTTTCATATTGTACTTATGCATGTCTAAAAATATATATTGCTATCCCTGAAATTACTACTCAGTGTTCTTTATTAACAGTAGACGCTAGTGTAGTTTAGTCTCTCATTTAATCTGGGTTATGGAAGGTAGTGGTTCAGCACGCATTCCTCCCCAAGTATCTTGTCTTCTTTAGGTTATTTTGAGTCTCCCTTGTGTTGGCGTAGGTGTCAGTATTTACAGATGTTATCACTGTTACACGTTTCGGACACTGACGTGTCCTTCCTCAGCAAGAATGACATATTAAAAACACTTATAGGTTAAAACATACATTCAAACACATGCAATTCATTGAATAGTCATTTGATATAGACCAAGATGCCTCATTGTCCATGCACCTGGAAAAATTGTCCCATTCTATAACTATCTAAACATTGTAACTTTTATGGTTAACTATAGTCATTTCATCAATGTTGGCAAATCCTTGTGTCATGTTTGTTACGATTGAAACGGTTCAACTTGATAAAAACTTGCTTGATATATGTTGTGGAGGTCCTATAGTACTAAAACATTAAAACATAGAATTGACGTGTAGTTGCACTTATTACATTTTGTCACTGGTTGGCACTTGGTTGCATTTTACACAAACCGTGTTAAAGTTGTTCAACTGTAGGGATTCATATATGACAATATTGATAAAGACGGAAAAGTGACTTATGTTGAGCGGAATCCTTTGGAGGTCAAATGCTTCCATCTGAATGGCCAATGTTGCACATCAGTGCCTGAAACATGTACCAGTGATAACATCACTTTAAATACAACAAGTATTGAAAAGACAGAACGGGGTATAGATTATTAAGTGGGCTGCAACAAACCAGTCAAAAGACTGAAGACTCAAAAATCAAACATGATATTAGTTTATATCCAGTTATATTTCCCCTATTGTGTGTATAATGACCCCATGCATACCCATAACAAATTTCATGACAAGAAGTTCAGTATGTAGATTAAAGATTTCACGGCCCAGAATACTAGAACTATTATATTAATAATGCTTTTGGTACACTGCCATGTGAAAATAAAATTTATGTTCGACGATGCCGAAATGTAAATATTATATGTCAGAAAACTGTATCATAATGGGGGTCATTATAACACTATTTTTCATTATGAAACATAATGAGAAAAATCCTTGGGCCAAAAACAAAGGATGGTGTACATTATCCAAAGCCTAATACAGAAATATACAAAAAAGTTTCCAAAATCACAGGCACAGTGCGAATGCGAAGAATCCAATTTGAATTTGAATTTATTCATAAAGAAATGCCACTGAGGTTAAAGAGCCCCTTTATGTAGCGTATACAATGTTCTGGCCAGAAATTTTGTAATGAGAAACTAAACCTAGCTTAACAACTAACAGAGAAAATATAGAATACACTTATTATTAAACAAACCAATTAGCAAACATTTTATACAAGATGAATAATGCAAATTAGAATATAATAAATAAACAAATAACCTAACTAATGTATTATTAAATCTATTGGAAAAAATATAGTACGTTACAAAAGGACAACATTCTTTATCTGAATTATGATATGATCTATTATTGGGCATGGAACACATAGAAAGAATGGACCCAAACAGACTGGCACACAAAACACATACTTCCTTAAAGAACAAGGCTACTAGACCGAATTGGTATAAATTTACAGAAAGAGACTTAAAGGAATTAGGATCACCAAACTTACATGACCGGAAGGAAATCAGGAAAATCACTCAGACGCGGCGTTTCGAGGAAGAAGAGAAGAAGACTACACAACATCGATGGACAGAGCAGCGGAAAAAAAAACACTCGTTGCGAATGAAGGAATACTGGGCCAACAGGAAGGCTAGAAAGTGTTGATTTCGCGTGGTCCTCTAAGCGACCCATTCGTGAAGAAGAAGAAGAAGAAGAAGAAGAAGAAACCGTTTCTCCCACCATTCAGAGCTCAAGAAACAGTTGTGTGACCAATTATGTAGGCATAGCATCGCACCTGCGCTGACTTCCACGGCCTTCTATTTTAAATTTCACTGCGTGGCTTCTAGTGTCATAGTGGGGTATTCCAGGAGGCCATGGTGTTCTCTGCATCCCATGCGCTCTGTTCAGTACATA
The DNA here is from genome assembly GCA_946902985.2 of Meconema thalassinum. Lineage (NCBI taxonomy): Eukaryota > Metazoa > Arthropoda > Insecta > Orthoptera > Tettigoniidae > Meconema > Meconema thalassinum. The sequence goes on from OX336396.1 coordinate 219,536,208, forward strand.
AAACTGGGGAGATCACGACAGATATTATTATGAATATTTATGTTCGAACATAAAATAGTTATAATTATCGTCGAGCATAAAAGAGTCGTGTGCACCTTGGTGTATTCTTTGGAATACACGGTAAGACAGAGTGAGCTTTTGCTGCTCTTTGCTTTATTTCATTCCTTCCTTTTTTTCGCAAACACCAACAGTGATCTCCTGGTTTCTCTTTGTTGGTGTACTTTGCTTATATTACCTGTGAGTCTGTTCTAGATATATATCTTCCATGACCCACCTAGCGTCATCTAGCAGCGAATCTCTGAAGTTCCTCAATTTTTCCATGTACAAGAGGACTTCCTTACCAATCTAGACACCAGATCTCGTCGCTATCGCCAGCTATCATCTCTGTGATCAAGAGGACTTCGTCTACTTTACCATCCACCAGGCTTCACTAGTGACGCCTGCTATCAACTCTTTGAAGACCATTTCATCAAGATACTTAATTTTCGTAATGATGGTTATTCTTATGTATATTCATTTGTCTTCTACCCACACTCTTTTTCCTTCCCTAGTCCCTCCGCGCTTCTTTGAGCTAGCCTCACTTGTGCTGCAGTCGTCAAGACCTCCAGTTGGAGCCTCAATAGGGCTCGTCTCCTCTCCTCGAGAGACAAAATTTTGAATCGGACGCTATGTCCAGATCTTAACTAGCGGTCGCCCGGATCGACTACCCCAGAAATGAGCTAAGTACAATGTTCTTCATATTTTAATCGATTTTAATTAGCTATATGCTTTTAATACCGTTCTATAGACGGTGAGAAGTTGCTAAATGCTCTGCAATTGCAATCTTCGCGGGATTTTCGATGTCAGGCTTTGTCTATCTAAGAGAGCTAATCTTGCAAAACGAAGCAGTACTTCTTTTGCATGTTAAATGAGAATGAGCTCTCACGCCGTGGGAATCTTATTAAACTAAATTCTGTCTATAGCAAACTTAGCTCGTTCCACCGCTGGACTTTATTTACCCAATTCAACAGTTATGATTGTTCTGGAATGTTCCACGCCAAACAATTCATCTATACGTTAAACCTTCTAGTATTTTCCACTCACATATGGGAATACGTTTTCTAACCAAGGAATTTTCCTTATGAACAGCTAACCAACACCTAATTTTTCTTCCTTCGTGGGAATTTGTCTGCTGCATTCAACTATAACCTACAATTCTTTCAACGCATTAGACTCTCGCAAATCAAATGCAACTAGTTATTTTTCACCACCGCAATAACTTTCCTTTCTATTAAGTTTCTGTGCTACAATAGTGAACTTTTCAACCACGTCAACAGACTATAGTGAAACCAGTGCTCTTTCAACTTTTCATCCGCGCCGCGCTCGTCCGAGAATAAATAAATAAGGCCAAGAACTTTCTCCACAAAGTTCCTATTTCCTCTTCCTCAACCACTCTTTACTAACAAATTATGTTAATCCTTATATTTATATCTTTTTAAATGAGGCCTCGCCAAACCATAGGCGCCCTCCCAACTTTTCTCCATTTATAACCTATTCACTCTGTTTAAATATCAGCAGTTAGAAACTGCTTATTAATCTATTTTCTTTTCTTGCTAGTACAAGAATTGGTTATGTTCTAAGTACTAAACCTTTCATTAATCTCCTTAATCCAGGTTTCACGAAAGGGTAACTGGCCTCATTTTTTCCTCGTGATCCTGTTTAAATATAGAAGTTCTAGAAACTTCTTCTTAATTTTTCTCTTCAGGTTTCACAATAGGTGACCTGCCCTATTTGTATAAACTATAAAAGTAATTCTGCATCAATATAAGAAGTTATAGAAACTTCTATTTCATTTCTCCCTTTTTTGTTGTTGTTACTTTCGAAGTTGTTATTTGTTCATATTTTTAAGATGCCCATCTAGGAATTCTTAAAGTACACACCTTGTACTTGATTTATTATTTAACTATAATTACGTTAATTATCTTTAAATTTTCAATTTGTTAATCTTAGCACCATTTCAAAATCTTATGAGGATTTTAGTGCTTATAAAAGGTTCCAAGGCAAAAAATTGTCAACTGTCTTGTGCAAGCTTTAAATGATTTTAGGAGGTCTGCGACCCCAATGGTTTAAAAAATCAAATTATATTTGTGTTAAATTGATCACATTTTATGCATTGTTAAATAAATCCAACTATATCCTTTTGCTTTATCATTTTCTATAAAATAACGATTAGGCAAGATCCTGTCTTCCCCTACTCTTCCTATGGGCTTAAATTTAAAAAACTCACAAATCACATTAATAACGGTTCCACTATTTGTTGCATTTGAGCAAGAACTCTTAGTCAAAAACTTATTAAAGCCTCTCTTAGCTTTGATAGCTAATTCTAACTAGCTAGTAAGGCAAGCATAGCTCGCTCCGCCAGCTTCCTGCTTGTTGAGATTTTCTCTACAACTTTTGGTTGGTTTTCCAAATTTAAGTTTCTCTCATTGTCTAAACTTTTAGTTGGCGCTTTGCGGGGTAAAAGCTTAGCCATTCCTAAATGCAACTATTGGTGCTCTTACCAAAATTATTCCCAAGGGTATAATTGCTTCATCCCTACTCTTCTTGGAAATATTCAGTCGCTTTTTATAAATTCTACAATTTCAAGAATTAAAACATCACGACCAATTCAAACTATTTGTATTCTTCAAAATATTTGTTTAAAACAAACTCCTTTGAAAAGATACATAGTAAACTCATCATTTCTTTCTTTGCCAGACTACCACCCTTCCCCATAGTAGCCAAATCTTGGCTTGGAAGGGAAGGTACCACCTCCTCTCGCCCGCAAATAACCCAAGCTCTAGCTGCGTTTCCTGTTAGCTGTGTTCAGGTCCCCACTCACTTTAGTGATTTCACGGGCGCTTTGCGATGACACTCTTCTCTAAAAATTGTTTTTATTGGTGTTGGACTTTCGTCCTATTATCCACACTTGTTCCTCAGACCGAAACCAACTTCCCTTTACTTCTCTCTTCATCTTCCCTTGTGGGTAAGGTTAATTCCTAGCAAAAACTTACCCAAACGTTGGTCCCAGAAACCCGGGAAGTCCATTTGCCAATATTTTGCTAATTATTAATATCTACTTTGAATTTTTCAGCTATAACTTCGCAGTGCAAAGCTGGTGAGGTGGAAAGGGGTTGCTTCTGTCTCCTTTGGTACATTTCTCCCTTTCAACTTGTTTGCTGCTGCCAGTTTGACAGCATTTCCAAGGTTCCACAGTTTCGTAAGTTTTACTTTAATTTACCTATTTCGCCATGGCTCCTCCAGAAAAGGATAAGGATGGTAAGGATGAAAAACTTACTTCCAAACGAGCTTCTTATAAAGGGCAAATTACCAGATTCAGAAAATACATCAAAGAACTAGATCCTTCACAAGCTCAACTAGATTTGTTAAAACATCGCGTAAAGGATTTTGAACGTTCTTATGAGAATAATTGCAACACTCAAACTGAAATCGAAACTTGTATGCTCAACCAAACTGATGATCGAGTAGAGGTAGAAAACCAATATTACGAATAATACGCCAACTCGAAGAAGAACAGAAAAAGGACGGTTCTGCTCTTGGTTCCCTTCACGAACAACACACCTCTTCTCGTGAGGGCACTCACAAGCCCAAACGAATTCTACCTAATATTAATTTAACCCACTTCTCTGGAGACGAAACTACTTGGGATTCTATCTATGAATTATTTTGCTCTCTTGTTCATGACAATGAAGATATTCAAGTCATCTACAAGTTTCATTATTTGCGATCTATTCTCCGCGGTCAAGCCCTGCAGCTGGTTGAAGCACTCCCATTAAGTGCTGAAAACTACCCCTTTGCCTTTAACTTGTTGAAGGAAAGATACGGTAATTTACGGCTACGTATTCAACGCCACATGAAGGCTCTATTCAATTTGCTTGCGTCGCAGCACAATTACGTCACTAGTCTGCGTACCCTCACTGATACAACACAACTTCACGTCAAAGCTTTGTCCCAATTAGATCAACCCACTGACCACTGGGACACTTTCCTAATAGATTTAGTAGTTTCTAAAGTTGATGTTGCTACTCTCGAAGCTTGGGAAATGGAACTTTCCAAAGATGACGATTACTCTTACGAGCATTTAGTCACTTTCATAAATGCTAGATGCCAGCTCTTAACTGCTTTAGCTAATCAAAGTGAACCCTCTTCTCCTAGCTCTAAACTTGAATTACTGTCTCTTAAATCTAAAACCGAACACGTAGCGTCTAGTACCCAAAAACCCGGGTCCAGCTCATCTAAACTTAAGTCAAACGCCACTGGTTACCCAACTAGGTCTAGTGAACGCCGTATTGTTAGTTCTCTCGCTTTAAACACTCGGAGCGAACCCCGTAAAAAGTTTAAATGAACCATTAAAGTGCACACTTTGCAAAGATTCACACACCTTGTATCTATGTAAATCTTTTAAAGAACTCTCAGTCGACGACAGAAGAAAATTAGTTTCCCAGAATAAATATTGCTTTAACTGCCTATCACCCAAGCATTCTGCTTCTAATTGTAAGTCTTCAAGACTTTGTTACCACTGTGAAAAACCGCACCACACTTTACTGCATCGTCATGATCAATTGAGGTCTTCAGTAGCATCTACTTCTCAGAAGAATGATAATACTGGCACTCCTAATGCTTCATAACGTTAATCCTTGCGCAGTGCTCAAGTACTATTGTCCACAGTCCAAATTGAAGTCCAGGACAAATTCGGCAACTGGGTCAGCGCTCGCGGTCTTCTTGATTCAGCGGCAACTCATGATTTTGTGTCCAATTCTTCGATAAGAAAATTAGGCCTACCTGTAAACCCTACTTCTATCAATGTATCAGGCATCAACAGCCTAAAATCGCAAGCTTTACAGTTTTCAAAGGTAACCATAAGAGACACTTGTCACAGAAATAACTTTCTCAAACTGAATTGTCTCATTCTCAATAGCATAGGAGAAGACACTCCAAGTCACTCTGTCGATATTTCAGGTTTAAACATTCCCTCGCATTTAAGGTTAGCTGATCCTCTGTTCAATGTACAGAGCACCATTGACATACTCTTTAGTGCCAATGTTTTCTGGAATTGCCTTCGTAAACAGGTTCGTAAGTTATCCTCAAACGTGGTTGCCAGAGATACTAATTTTGGATGGATCGTTACTGGTCAACTTCCTCATTATGCTCCCCAACCCGTATCTCAATGTTATTTTGCTAATACTGATTTGGAACCGTTCTGGAGGCTCGAAAGCGTTGACTCCCCTAACGTAACATCTTCAGAAAACGAATTATGTGAGCAACTTTTCTTGAACACTACCATTCGTTCTCCTGAAGGCCGGTTCATTGTTCAGATGCCAAGATTACTTAATCCTCCTAAACTTATTAATTCTCAACCTAAAGCTCGAAAAGCTCTCTTTGCTATCGAGAGCAAATTCAAGAAAGAACCTCTCGTTAAACAACAGTACACTGATTTCATGGATGAGTATGAAAGCTTAGATCATATGGAAGTTGTCAGCAAATCTGATGACGAATTGCACCCCCCAAGTGAAACGGTTTTCTTAAATCATCATCCCGTGTGGAAAAACCCTGTTGTAAAGGATAAAATCCGAGTCGTTTTCAATGGTTCATCACCTGACGTTAATGGCAACAGTCTTAACGATACTCTTTACTCTGGTCCCGCTATTCAGTCAGATTTATCTGCTATACTGTTAAACTTTCGATTATTTCCCATAGCTGTTATAGCGGACATCAAACAGATGTACCGTTAGGTTTTAATTCAGCCTGAACAACAAGATCTCCAAAGAAACTTGTGGCGCGACGAAATCAGCAAGCCCATTAAGATATTTCGCTTAAAGACGGTCACTTATGTCTTAAAACCTTCCGCTTTCCTTGCTATCCGATCCCTACATTTGTTAGCCTGCCAAGATGGTCATTTATTTGATTCTAAAGCTTCCGAAGCACTAACTACATCATTCTACGTTGACGATTACCTTCAGTCCTTCCCCACTCTGGAGGAAGCTTCTTTCGTGTCACTAAAGGCATTGTTAAAGAATGGAGGATTTCCACTTCATAAATGGAATTCCAATTCAGCGAAATTTCTCGTCCAGTTTCCTATTGAAGATGTTGACCCCTCCTCCGTCGAAATTTGTGGAAATTCCGAATCCATAAAAACTCTTGGAGTTCATTGGTGCACTAGCACTGATACTCTCGGTTATAAAGTCTCGCTTGCCGCAGAGCTCCCTAACACAAAAAGGCAAATTCTCTCTGAAATTGCAAAAATTTTTGATCCGCTTCAATTCCTTGCTCCGGTTATTGTTATAGCCAAGCTTTTCATGCAAGAGCTATGGTCGCTCAAATGTGAATGGGACGAAACTGTTCCCCTTTCTTTTCTTAATAGATGGCTCTCTTTTCGTAGCAATTTGCTTGATCTTTCTTTTATTGAAATTCCTAGGAATTTAATTAACGCTCATCCTAATACATCTTTTCTCCTTCATATGTTTGCCGGCAGTTCCGAAAAAGCTTACGGTTGCTGTGCATATTTGGTTTATCGCGGTTCGTTAAATGCATCTTCAGTTTCCAACCTTGTTTGTGCCAAATCGAAGGTTGCTCCTCTTAAAACTATTACTTTGCCTAGGCTTGAATTGTGTGCTGCACTCATGGCCGCAGAACTTGTTAAGAAATTACGGGAAGTCTTAAAGGTCGAATTTTTGCAAACCTATCTGTGGAGCGATTCCATGATCACTCTTTCTTGGATCACCAAAAACCCCGTTCATTGGCAAGCTTTTGTTGCAAACAGGGTTTCCAAAATTCAAACTCTTTCTTCGGGATGTCAATGGAAACATGTGCCCAGCGCTGACAACCCCGCCGACATCATTTCTCGTGGATGTTTACCTTCTCAATTACTATCATCTCAGCTGGACTGGCATGGGCCCTCGTGGTTAATCGAAGACTCTTCTTGTTGGCCTTCTAAACCTCCAGTTACAAACTCCAACTTGCCTGACGCTAAAGTATCTAAATCTACTGCTTCGTGTCTTGTTTCCAACGTTTCGCATCCCTTGTTGTCACGCTATTCTTCGTTTCACAAATTAATTCGAATTTTTGCGTATCTTCTCAGATGGAAATATCTTGTAGTTGACCAACCTCTTCTCCCTAAACCACACCTTAACAATCATGAATTGAATCTCGCTACCATTAAAGTTTTTCAACTAACACAGCAAGAAACCTTTTCTTCTGAATTGTATTTGCTTTCTGCTAAAAGGGATCTTAAGAAATCCAGTCGTCTTCGTGCCTTAGCCCCGTTCCTTGATGACAATAGGTTACTCAGGGTAGGTGGTAGGCTCTCGCAATCTTTGCTTTCTGAGGACAAAAAGCATCCTGTTATTTTGCCCTCTAAACAACACGTAACTTCTTTAAGTATACGTGACTTTCATTATCGTAATCTGCATGTAGGTACACGCACTCTGCTTTGCTTCCTAAGGGAAAAGTACTGGATCATAAATGGAATTCATGAAGTTTCCTCTGTAATTCACAAATGCATTCCTTGCTTCAAAGCGAAACCTAAAGTCAATATTCAATTAATGAGCGATCTGCCCTCTTTCCGCTCTTCTCCTATACGTCCTTTTGCTTTAACTGGTGTGGACTATATGGGTCCGTTCCAATATCAATGCAATTCCCCTGAAGCTAAACGCAAATTGCTTGGTAAGGTCTATGTTTCTCTCTTTGTTTGCATGGTTACTGGCGCGATCCATTTGGAACTAGTAACGAATGCCTCCACTTCTTACTTTTTGTCAGCCGTCTCTCGCTTCGCTGCTAGGCGTGGTGTTCCTTCTGAGATGTTCTCTGATAACGCTTCCACTTTTCAAGGCACAGTTTCCTTGTAGAAGAAAGCTCGTACATCTTCTCCTGCCATGGAACAGATTTCTAATTTTTCCTACTCAAAGGGTTTCAAATGGCGTTTAATACCTCCCTACGCCCCTCATCACGGTGGTAGGTGGGAATCCTGCGTAAAGCTTACTAAACGTCATCTAAGAAAGGCTTTAGGTAGTCGCATTCTGACTTATGAAGAATTTAATTCCCTGTCTATTCTGATTGAAGGTGTTGTTAATTCTCGCCCTTTAACTCCGCTTTCCAATAACCCTGATGACCTTCTTCCACTTACACCTGATCACTTCCTTATAGGCACTTCTCTTTCTGTCCCTCCTCCCCTTCCCAACTCTTACAGAGATTCTAATTTACCTATTGCTTGGCGTAAACTTGAAGCCCTCCGTAATTCATTCTGGAAGAGGTGGAATTTGGAATACTTAACTTCCTTGCAAAGGAGACAGAAGTGGTTTCTTTCTAATCCCGACATTAAAGTGGGGGACTTGGTCCTGGTTAGGGATGCTTCCCCTCCCTTGGTCTGGATCTCCGGTAGAGTGACCGAGTGTTACCCGGGAAGGGATGGGAGAGTTAGGGAAGCCAAGACCTTGACCACTAATGGGCATATTATAAGACCACTGTCTTTAATTGCTCCTCTACCTTTAAATCCTTAATATCATGTTTCTTGTTCTCCGTTGGTGTTTGCCCCTCCCAGCTTGGTGTATTCTTTGGATTACATGGTAAGACAGAGTGAGCTTTTGCTGCTCTTTGCTTTATTTCATTCCTTCCTTTTTTTCGCAAACACCAACAGTGATCTCCTGGTTTCTCTTTGTTGGTGTACTTTGCTTATATTACCTGTGAGTCTGTTCTAGATATATATCTTCCATGACCCACCTAGCGTCATCTAGCAGCGAATCTCTGAAGTTCCTCAATTTTTCCATGTACAAGAGGACTTCCTTACCAATCTAGACACCAGATCTCGTCGCTATCGCCAGCTATCATCTCTGTGATCAAGAGGACTTCGTCTACTTTACCATCCACCAGGCTTCACTAGTGACGCCTGCTATCAACTCTTTGAAGACCATTTCATCAAGATACTTAATTTTCGTAATGATGGTTATTCTTATGTATATTCATTTGTCTTCTACCCACACTCTTTTTCCTTCCCTAGTCCCTCCGCGCTTCTTTGAGCTAGCCTCACTTGTGCTGCAGTCGTCAAGACCTCCAGTTGGAGCCTCAATAGGGCTCGTCTCCTCTCCTCGAGAGACAAAATTTTGAATCGGACGCTATGTCCAGATCTTAACTAGCGGTCGCCCGGATCGACTACCCCAGAAATGAGCTAAGTACAATGTTCTTCATATTTTAATCGATTTTAATTAGCTATATGCTTTTAATACCGTTCTATAGACGGTGAGAAGTTGCTAAATGCTCTGCAATTGCAATTTTCGCGGGATTTTCGATGTCAGGCTTTGTCTATCTAAGAGAGCTAATCTTGCAAAACGAAGAAGTATTTCTTTTGCATGTTAAATGAGAATGAGCTCTCACACCGTGGGATTCTTATTAAATTAAATTCTGTCTATAGCAAACTTAGCTCGTTCCACCGCTGGACTTTATTTACCCAATTCAACAATTATGTTTGTTCTGGAATGTTCCACGCCAAACAATTCATCTACAAGTTAAACCTTCTAGTATTTTCCACTCACATATGGGAATACTTTTTCTAACCAAGGAATTTTCCTTATGAACAGCTAATCAACACCTAATTTTTCTTCCTTCGTGGGAAATTGTCTGCTGCATTCAACTATAACCTACAAATTTTTCAACGCAATAGACTCTCGCAGATCAAATGCAACTAGTTATTTTTCACCACCGCAATAACTTTCCTTTCTATAAACTTCCTGTGCTACAATAGTGAACTTTTCAATCACGTCAATAGACTATAGTGAAACCAGTGCCCGTTCAACTTTTCATCCGCGCCGCGCTCGTCCGAGAATAAATAAATAAGGCCAAGAACTTTCTCCACAAAGTTCCTATTTCCTCTTCCTCAACCACTCTTTACTAACAAATTATGTTAATCCTTAAATGTATATCTTTTTTAATGTGGCCTCGCCAAACCATAGGCGCCCTCCCAACTTTTCTCCATTTATAACTTATTCACTCTGTTTAAATATCACCAGTTAAAAACTGCTTATTAATCTATTTTCTTTTCTTGCTAGTACAAGAATTGGTTATGTTCTAAGTACTAAACCTTTCATTAATCTCCTAAATCCAGGTTTCACGAAAGGGTATCTGGCCTCATTTTCCCTCGTGATCCTGTTTAAATATAGAAGTTCTAGAAACTTCTTCTTAATTTTTCTCTTCAGGTTTCACAATAAGTGACCTGCCCTAATTGTATAAACTATAAAAGTAATTTTGCATCAATATAAGAAGTTATAGAAACTTCTATTTCATTTCTCCCTGTTTTTTGTTGTTATTTTCGAAGTTGTGATTTGTTCATATTTTTAAGATGCACATCTAGGAATTCTTAAAGTACACACCTTGTACTTGATTTATTATTTAACTTTAATTACGTTAATTATCTTTAAATTTTCAATTTGTTAATCTTAGCACCATTTCAAAATCTTATGAGGATTTTAGTGCTTATAAAAGGTTCCATGGCAAAAAATTGTCAACTGCCTTGTGCAAGCTTTAAATGATTTTAGGAGGTCTGCGACCCCAATGGTTTAAAAAATCAAATTATATATGTGTTAAATTGATCACATTTTATGCATTGTTAAATAAATCCAACTATATCCTTTTGCTTTATCATTTTCTATAAAATAACGATTAGGCAAGATCCTGTCTTCCCCTACTCTTCCTATGGGCTTAAATTTAAAAAACTCACAAATCACATTAATAACGGTTCCACTATTTGTTGCATTTGAGCAAGAACTCTTAGTCAAAAACTTATTAAAGCCTCTCTTAGCTGTTATAGCTAATTCTAACTAGCTAGTAAGGCAAGCATAGCTCACTCCGCCAGCTTCCTGCTTGTTAAGATTTTCTCTACAACTTATGGTTGGTTTTCCAAATTTAAGTTTCTCTCATAGTCTAAACTTTTAGTCGGCGCTTTGCTGGGTAAAAGCTTAGCCATTCCTAAATGCAACTATTGGTGCTCTTAACAAAATTATTCCCTAGGGTATAATTGCTTCATCCCTACCCATCTTGGAAACATTCGTGTTGACCGACTGAAAAGCACTAAACTCTTGTTTACTAAGGCAACACTGAAAATATGGCTTCAAACACCACAATATTCGGTCGCTTTTTAGAAATTCTACAATTTCAAGAATTACAACATCTCGGCCAATTCAAACTATTTGTATTCTTCAAAATATTTGCTTAAAACAAACTCCTTTGAAAAGATACGTAGTAAACTCATCATTTCTTTCTTTGCCCGACCACCACCCTTCCCCATAGTAGGCGAATCTTGGCTTGGAAGGGAAGGTACCACCTCCTCTCGCCCGCAAATAACCCAAGCTCTAGCTGCGTTTCCTGTTAGCTGTGTTCAGGTCCCCACTCACTTTAGTGATTTCACGGACTTTGCGGTGACACTCTTCTCTAGAAATTGTTTTTGTTTGGTGTAGGACTTTCGTCCTATTATCCACACTTGTTCCTCAGTCCGAAACCCACTTCTCTTTACTTCTCTCTTCATCTTCCCTTGAGGGTAAGGTTAATTCTTAGCAAAAACCTACCCACACCTCACCTATAATTGTAATTAAGACACTCGTATGGAAATTATAAACATACTCGTGTCTTAATTATATCCATTATAGGCTCGTTGCATAATGTACTATTAAAATTCTAGACGCTTCGAGAGGAACCTTGCCTCCTTTATCAATATAATTCATGTGCCGGGATTTTGTGACATCATGAACATGTAGCCCCGTGTACTTGGGTGTGTGTGTGACAATTATTTTTATTGAGAAAGGAGGCCAGGTTCCTCTCGAAACGTCTAGAATTTTAAATTTTATTTTTACGCGGTAATATTCCAAAACCATGAATAATTTTAATAAGTTCAGTAGTTTCTGAGAAAAGTATACCTGAATGTTAAAAAGGGGACTGCGTGGCTCAATCGGTAGAGGCGCTGAGCTTATAACTGAAAGGGAGTGGGTTCGATCCCCACCCAGGTAGTGGATTTTAGAAACAAAACCACCACTTTCGGAAACGCAAATAGCCCTGGGGTTCACCCAGCCTACACCAGAAATGAGTACCAGGGTAATTTCTGCGAGCAAAAGCGGCCGGGCGTGGAGCTGACAACTCCATCCCATCTACTGTCGACCAAAATATTATGTGCACTCGAGTTTAAAGGTTGTTTGTGAAGTAACCAATAGACCTACATAAAATCCAATAACATCATCATTTTCGTCGTTCTATTTTACGTTAGTACATGTAGGTTTGGAATTTTAAATTTATATTTTAATATTTTTTGTCGCAGTTGGAGCTCAAAACGTGCACGTTTTTAAGCGTGTTTCAACCATTCGTCACATTTAAGAATTATTATCTCAAAGACCCGTCATCAGATCGAATCCAAATTTTAACACAATATACATTAGAATGTTGTATAACTGGTTTATTAATTTCAAAATTTTGCGTGTCCAAGAAAAAAAAAGTTGTTGTCATTTTTGTAAGGTAAGTTTTTCTCGGCTCGGGGTGATTGGAAAATGTAGTTCTTGGTTGCGATGTAATCCTTATACATCAAAAAATTATGCTGTATGACTGTGAAATACGTAAATTAACTCACTTATTTTATATCGGTTTGTATTTGTGGGCGGAAATAACACATGGTTCACCAGTTACCCGCTCTCGGAAAAGCTGTACAGCGTTGCCGAAATGGGGCCCATCACGCATCATGGCGTGCCTCGCTCGGAAGTGATGGGCTCCGTCACAGCAACGCTGTACAGCTTTCACGGAGCGGGTAGCTGGTGAACGATGTGTTATTTCCGCCTACAAATACAAACTGATATAAAATAAGTGAGTTAATTTACGTATTTCACAGTCATACAGCATAACGTTTTGATGTATAAGGATTACATCGCAACCAAGAGCTACATTTTCCAATCACCCCGAGCCGAGAAAAACTTACCTTAAAAAAATGATAACAACTTTTTTTTTTTGGACACAGAAAATTTTGTAATTAATAAACCAGTTATACAACATTCCAATGTATATTGTGTTAAAATTTGGATTCGATCTGATGACGGGTCTTTGAGACAATAATTCTTAAATGTGACGCATGGTTGAAACACGCTTAAAAACGTGCACTTTTTGTGTTCCAACTGCGACAAAAAATATTAAAATATAAATTAAAAATTTCAAACCTACATGAGCTAACGTAAAATAGAACGACGAAAATGATGATGGTATTGGATTTTATGTAGGTGTATTGGTTACTTCACAAACAACCTTCAAACTCGAGTACACATAATATTTTGGTCGACAGTAGTGCCGATGTCACAAAAAGTGGAAGTCTCCTCTACCTTCCTATTGCTTCCACTTACTTGTGCCGGACTCCTCTCCGTCTTCTTTCCTGTTGACCTCACTTGGTTAACTGTCAACTCTTGTTCTCTTCCGACCCCGTCGGTATTAGGGTATCCGAGATCTAGTGAGTCTCTTCCTTTCCCGCCTTAATTGGCCCTTGTCTGATCTTTTCTGGCACCCTCCTTCTGCGAGGGGTCAGCCTTCTTTTTTTTTTCATGATATCTCCTGCCTTCTGCTCAAGGCCCTTAAGGAGGCAGGGTGTGTGTAGCCCCACCACTTCTGGTGCACCCTGGATAGTGCTACACCCTCATGGACTCACGGTTGGTGACGTCGGGAGTTGGCGACCCCGAGGGATTCCTGAGCTGGGTCCGGTTCTCCCCATTTTATCCATTACTTCTGGGGCGGACCCTCTCCTCTTTCACTTTCCAAACTTTCTTTCATGGCTCTCCTTCCTTCCAAGTCCCTCAATCCGCATTCTTCGAGGGGGCATTTCTTTTCCTCCTGTCCTTTATTTACCTTACTCTCCTTTTGTTTTCCATTTCATCTTCTAGTATATAAGTTAGTAGTTAGTTTTAGTTTACATTTCATTATCATCTTCAAGCTCACCCAAACCATTAGGGGCCGATAACCTAGATGTTAGGCCCCTTAAAACATCAATTATCATCATCATCAACCTCTACCTTCCACTACTCCCAGGGTCTCCATGGCCTTTATGGAGTTGGCTTTGCTTTTGAATGTTAAAAAACTTAAGTTACGGTAAATGACAAAAAAAAAAAAAAAAGCAACAACAAAGACTTGAGTTTCTGCCACATACCAGATGGTTAGTTGAGCACCATGATTAGACGCCCAGATAGAGGCATTTAGAGGCCCGGAAGGTGCAAAAATCATATGCCAGCTTATAGAATAGATCTTCCCTCACACATTTATTTAAAAACGATTTTTTCATCTCTCGACTCTACAAGGTGTCCTGCTGTTTGTTCCCCACTAAGAATGCGTGATTTTATGGTAGTTTTAGTATCGAAGGCACTTCCAAGAACGAGTGCTTCTGCTTGGCTAACTTCATGGCAGCTTGCCGGATACAACGGTCATATGTTCCATCTCCCTTACAAGGAAGAAAGCTAACTGAACATATTTGTTTTTCAAGTCCAACTCTACAGCCACATATCTGTTTAAGATAATTAGAAAGGCCATAAATCATTGCGAGGAATTCCCCACCTTTCACATTGGCAGTAGACAAAAAGGAAGGAAGCTTGTAGTTTAACGTGACCGTTAATCTGTAGATCATGAGCCACGGGACCTCCTTTTTACGTGGAATCCGAACCACAGGACATGGCATTTCACTTCGAAAATCTCACATGCATTGACCGGGAATCGAACCCGGACCGCCTTGGTGAGAGGCATACAGCTAGACCGCTGAGCCACCACGCCCCACTGGCAGTAGACAAGTAGAGTCTGTATAATATCCTGTTACAGCGTTCTTATTGGCAGACCACCTCATGGTGTAGTGACTAGTATTCTTGGCTGTCACCTTCATTCGATTTCCATTTATGCCAAAAAATTAGTTCTGGACTAAAGGCTGGAACAGGTTTGATTGTTGTTCCTGATTCTTTAGGGACTTTATAATTTTATTAACCCAGCCAATAGCCATTTATTTTCTTTTCAGGACGGGTCAGGGAAGGGACGGAAATTGGCCGTGGACGTATTGAAAGGAACTACCTGGCATTTGCCTGGAGTTGAAGTGGGAAACCATGGGAAATCACTTACAGGATGACTGAGGTAGGAATCGAACGCACCTCTTCTCAGTTTTGGTGGCTGAGGCTTACAATGACAAGCCGTAGAGTCTACCATCTCCCCATTTATTCAAAAATAAATACGTCCCCTTATTGTCTGCGGATCATAATGTTCCACCTTCTGTAGACTCAGGGTACGTATTGAGACTTCGGTCCCAAAAGGTCCTGGGTTCAGTTCTCAACTCTGCGATTAAAATTATTTCAAGTCTGGGGGTTGCGACGGGGTATACTCAGCCTCGTGAGGAAAAACCGATAATATATAGGTTCCATTCCCACCTCAGCCATCCTGGATGTGTTTTTCTGTGGTTTACCACTTCTACTCCACGAAAATTCCGGAATAGTATAAATGGGCAGGTCATTCGTGACCGGTCGTATGCGTGTGAGAATATTAGAGCGAGTCTACAAAACATCGTGTGACATCCTATTGGCAACTCCAGCTATCTGATATGACATCTAGCAGTAAAAATAAGAAACTTACCAAGTAGGGTACATTTGTCACGTGGTGACTGTTTGTATATGGTTTCTTGTATTGGTAAACAGATCGTGGTAAATTGTTCGTGTCTTTATACATAAGTAATAAGTTTTACTCGTTGATAGAGTGAAAAATGAGTAAAAGCAAAGTGTATTGCTCAGTTTACGGCTGTAAGTCGATGTATAAGAGGGCTGCGGACATACGTTTTCATCACTTTCCAAAAGATGCAAATAGCAATAGCCGAAATGTGATGATACCTAATAATACCTAATTCCTAATAATAATACCTTTCCACCCCGGGAAGGATCTAACACTTGTCGAGGTAGACAGACAGAAGACCTGCGACGTAAAGCCAGCGAAGGTTATTCAGTTTAAAAACAGCTGTTACGATGGGCGCGCTGGTAAGATTGAAGTTACTTGAATAATTAATTATTGGCTGCTTGGTAGGGAGAAGGGATGAGTTTAACTTGTATTAAAACTCGGGGGGCGACAGGAATTGCTTGATTTGGATGGTTAAAAGGTGGGTTTGGTGTTGAATATTTGAATGGTAGCGGAATCACTCATTCTACAGTGCCCACGGGGAGGCAAATTAGGCCTATATGACTGGTAGTGGAATAGCTCGAATATCGAAGAACTTAGCGATTACGAGGTGTAGGCTTGGCGGAAAGGCTGGCTGATCATCAGTTTGACATCAATTCACGATATAAGTCGGAGCTTGGAACAGTGGCGTCTGGTTTGCGTGGATGCTAGTCTCGGAATGATAAAAGTAGCACAGCTTCGGTGTGTTATTTATTTGTTTATGTACCGTATTTCTCTATTTGAATGTCCTCGGCGTTGACTCAGGATCGACATTTACATTATATTGCGCATAATAGTACCGAAATAATGTCCAAAGTGTAGCCCTGTGTAAATTTGAATCAGCTGATCTACAACACCCATAAAAACTGATGCTTGATAATACGCAAATGACACCAAAAATCCAGTGGAACACACAAATTAGATCACGTGTATCGCACAGTTATACATATATACAATTAAAAATAACACTGTCATTACTTTAGAGACCATATTTACTGATTATAACCGAAAAATAAAAAGTGTTCCATATCAAACGCGTGTTATTGAGTATTTTAATTCCTACTTATTCAGACCGACCGCAGCGCCCCAAGTGTTAGTTTGAGTTGCCAATTGACAATAATCCCACCCGCTACCTCTATTCTTGGCACTTACTCGTTGCTTTGTTGTCAGGATGGTCCTCACGTTGACAGCGTGAGTAGATCACTGAGACCGGACTCAATATACGTATGCACTGCGCAAAGGCACTCCACACTCGTTGTGCGCAGGTACATTATTGCGCACGTAAATTTTTAGCCTACTAGCCTAGAAGGAACGGTCCATTTATACTGTACTTTGGAAATTGAAGCCAGTGCAGATGTAGGGCTATTTGCGTGGTAAATTGTACCGGCCTAGAACTAACGGTCCATTTATACTTTGGAAATTGAAGCCAGTGCAGATGTAGGGCTTTTTATGCCGTAAATTGTACCGGCCTAGAAGGAACGGTCCTTTTATACTTTGGAAATTGAAGCCAGTTCAGATGTAGGGCTTTTTATGCGATACATTGTACCGGCCTAGAAGGAACGGTCCATTTATACTTTGGAAATTGAAGCCATTGCAGATGTAGGGCTTTTTACGTGGTAAATTGTACCGGCCTAGAAGGAACGGTCCATTTATACTTGGGAAATTGAAACCAGTGCAGATGTAGGGCTTTTTATGCAGTCAATTGTACCGGCCTAGAAGGAACGGTCCATTTATACTTTGGAAATTGAAGCCATTGCAGATGTAGGGCTTTTTACGTGGTAAATTGTACCGGCCTAGAAGGAACGGTCCATTTATACTTTGGAAATTGAAGCCAGTGCAGATATAGGGCTTTTTATGTGGTGAATTGTACCGGTATAGAAGGAACGGTCCATTTAACTTTGGAAATTGAAGCCAGTGCTGATGTAGGGCTTTTTATGTGGTGAATTGTACCGGTCTAGAAGGAACGGTCCATTTAACTTTGGAAATTGAAGCCAGTGCTGATGCAGGGCTTTTTATGTGGTGAATTGTACCGGTCTAGAAGGAACGGTCCATTTAACTTTGGAAATTGAAGACAGTGCTGATGCAGGGCTTTTTACGTGGTAAATTGTACCGGTCTAGAAGGAACGGCACAGTTATACCTAACCTATATTGTTTCCCTTCTTTGTGGTTCTTGTGACGTGAAACCCTTCCAAATTTTGAATTATGTACCGAAATGTTTCCCTGTTTGACATCTGAACTTCCTGGATGTTGGAATTTTCGAGATCTTTTCGAACTTCCTTAATCCATGTCGTTGTTGTCTTCTTGTTCCACAGGTAGTCGAATAACTGTTTGGTTAGTCTAGTTGTGTCCATTCTGTACAAGTGTCCGAGAAACGATAACCTCCTCTTCTTCATGGTCTCTGAGATTCTCTCCACATTTTTATAGACTTCATTGTTGCTCCGAAGTTTCCAGCCGGTTTCAGTCCGGACTGGGCCCATGATTTTCCGTAGTATTCTTCTTTCTAGGATCTCTAGCTTCTCCAACTTGTAATTCATCGAGAGGCATTCGCTGGCATACAGGCATTCTGTTTTTACTACCGTGTTGTAATGTTTTAGTTTGGCATTCCATGAGATGCATTTCTTGTTGTAGATGTTTTTAGTTAGCCCATAAGCTCTTTCCATTTTTGAGATACGATCTTCTACAGCAGCTTTCTCTAAGCCGTTCTCTTGTATGGTTTTATTATTATTATTATTATTATTATTACTTTTATTATTAATAATAAGATATTTGCTAGATTAGCTTGCCACGGTGGGTGAGTGGATAGCGTATCGGTCTACTAACTCCGAGATTGCAGGTTCGCTCCTTGCCATGGTAAATGATTTTTGAAAACCGTCAAAAATACGACACGCATGTCATACGATGTTGGCATGTCATAGAACCCATTTGAATTCAGTAGGCCGTGTTCATAATGGCAAAATTAATCTCGGGAGTTTCCGCCAACACAAAGTTCCACATTTCTTTACTAGAAAGCGCTACAGTGTTCAATGAGCTTAGATATCTAACCTCCCTGACTTTCATAGTGATTCAAGGAACAACGAAATTCGACATGCAAGCTACCCTCTGGGTGTCAAATTACAAAGCTTGCACCTGGCACCCGAGGCCATACGATATTATTATTATTATTATTATTATTCTTTCTTTCTTCGTTTTGCCCACTTAGGGAGCGCACTTGAACTTGTTGACTTGGGTTGATGGAGCTTTCCTCTTCTTCTCCTCCCAAAATCTCCTCATGAACTCACTATGCCCCTTCTTACGTTCCTCCGTCCATTTTTTCCAGTGGTCGTTTTAGCTTTTTCGGCGAAAGTGTGATTTGTAACTCGGGTTCCAAAAGTCTTGCGATTCATGATGCTATCTTCTGTAATGTTTATTTCCTTTAAGTCCTGTTTGATTTCTTCTAACCAACTGATTTTGACCTTCTTTGAATTAATTATATCAAGCAGTTTTTTTGCATATCTGGTGTTGTCCATTCGGCAGATGTGACCATAAAATTTCAATCGTCTCTTACGCACGGTATCAGTGAACTTATTGATTACTGTGTACAAGTCTGTGGTTTTCCTTTTAATCCATATACCATTAACATAAACGGGGCCATATATTTTCCTGAGAATTTTACGTTCCTGGATTTCGATTTCACCAATTTGAGAGTGGCCTCCTAGAGATATAGTTTCGGAGGCGTACAATGCTTCCGGAAGAACAACTGTCTGGTAGTGCCGAAGTTTTGCATTTCGTGACATCACTCTTTTATTATAGTGATTCCATGTTATTCGGTATGCTTTCTGAAGTTTGGTAGCTCTTTCTAAACTAGCTTCCCTGTCCAATCCAGACGGAACTCCGACACATTCCTTATTTGACTAGAGCTCGGAAATTCAGCTGAGTTATCGAAAAAGCAGTGGGTATCACGAGACAAAGTATCTCTAGGGTCGTTACGGGCTTAAGTTTAATAAAAATAATGCGAATATAAATGGGCGCCATCAACTGAATTCCTAGAAAACCACTTCCTTTCCGGATAAGCCTTACTCAAGACAAGGAAAGAAAAAGGAACATCACACCATCATCAGATCACAACTAAGATAAAAACAAATTTATTTCACTTTGATAGTCAGACAGACATTTTAAATATAACTCCTACCTGAAAGTATGGTCGAATGCCAACGTTAAATTGTCATTGTCCAAAAATCGAACCATCTCTTTTCTAATCCAAAAATATTTAATCCACATAGAACAGAAAAATCTCTAAAGTTCTCTTGGGTTCTCAGGATCACTGTAGCACTATGTCTTTCGTCACTGACATTTGTGAAACCTGAGACCTAATTTCTCTTTAATTTAACATCATAAATGTGGATTTGAAAAAGTTATTAATCTGTCTAAACATACACATATCATAATCACATATATTAAACATCACGTATTTTATGGCTTGCATGGCATAATTTAACTGTTGAACATGTTAGTCAAATGCTCCTAAACATTGAATAATTAATTTACACTATTTACATTGTCATTCACAATTACTTATCTGTGAATTACAGAAAATTCATGGCTCATTGGTCATCGTTATCGTCATCATCAAAATTAAACATTCCTCACATTAATTCTCACTTCAAATTCTACATATTCCTGTCAGAATCATTAATTCGTCACCATTACATCATTTAAATCCTCAACTCAAGTTGCAATTCCTCAAATTATCTCTCAATTAAATTTATTTAATTCCATATAAATTCATTAATCATCAGCTTCTTTAATTAATTATCACCTTCTAATTCAGTTATTCATCATCATTACAATAGCCTATTAATTTATTTCAATCAGTTTAATTATTCCAATCTTTAATTCATCCATTTATTTAATTCATTGATTTATTCCAAAATTTAATTTATCAACTTATTTAAATTTCAATCTTCTGGTTATTTAGATTTTCATTATTTCATCTAGTCATTCTGATTTTTATTTCATTAGGTCAGATCGTTAATATGCTTAACTTTCAGATTATTATTTCATTAATTATTATTTTCAGAAAATCTTGTATTATCAACTTTATTTATTTGTTTAATTTCCTAACAAATTGTTTAATTTGGTTTATAGAACGTTGTCTTACAGTTTTATCACTTCCAAGTTATATCTCGTATTTAATTTTCATGCCAAAAAATATTATTGCCTCCACGACATCACGTTGGATCAAACTATCCACAACGACATTACATTTCCTCAATACTTCAAATATCACATTTGAATACAACAATTATTCCACAAAACTCCATAAATATTCAGCACATACAGCATGAATCTCAACAATTACGCTAGACTGGGTACGACGACCTCATGTCTGCTTCAAAATACATTAGCAACGTTGCTACTATCACTTGGCAATTTCCACAAAATGCCTATCACAAACTTCACTTAACCATGTTGCATGATCTACAAAAAATATATAACTGGCTTCAAATTATCAACGCACACAATCTCCAATAACTGTAATTACTCTGATCACATCTAGACAACTTCTTAAACAATTGGAAAAAATATTTTGCCTTAGGAATTCAAGATCTGCTTTCAAATAGCATAAAATCTCTTACAATTTTCATAACTCACATCACAGAAAAACACCAATGTGCTATAATTTATCATATCAAAATCTGCAATACTGATCTGCCTTAAAATAAATCTGACCATTAATGATTCATCTTACAAGATTCAATTACTTTAAATCCTTCTCAAAGGTATCAAACACAATTATAAAACTCATCAAAAGCATCAGCTATAACAGCTGTTAAACTGAAATTACTCTCAAAAGAGTATAGCAACAAAATATTGGATTGGCAAACAAGAATTACTAAATGCAATCCTGCTGACATTTATCGTTACTTTATTTAACAAAATTTCGACTGATATGTGACTAGTAGTTCCTTGTTTGATTCACTTACAATCTCATGTACACTCGGATGATAAAAATGAGTCCCTCAATGGCGAGTAAGATGTGTAACCACCGTACAGTCGTATAAATACGAAAGACCTCGCCCCGTCGACTTAGATGATAGTGCCCTGAACGATGGGTAAGATGAGTAGCCACCATACAATCGTATAAATACGAAAGACCCCATCTCGTAGACTATATGAGTGAATGTACCAGATAGGAATCAACAAGTCTCTAGTTGTCATATAAAAGCGATGTTCATTCACTAAAATGAATAACTTCTTAATATCTCCAAACAATCCAATGGAAAAAAAATCCCTACTGATGAATAATACACACTCGCTAGTATGCAATGAACTGACGAAGTAATTTTAGATAATCAATTGCAGATCACGAGTTCGAAATACTCGTTACACAAAAAAAAACTATTCATGAAAAATATCCTAGCTGGAAAAATGTCTAAAAGACCAAACATCTGCTTAATAAAGCCAAGCAATGGTGAGAATTTCGTATAATGATGCCTGCCATATCATATGGTCACTCCATATTCTAGCAAATTCGAAGTAAATAAAGTCAAACCATGTCTTAATAATCGTATCACTCCTATTAGAAAAATATACATGTGTGCCCAGTATTCATGAAAATAATCGTATCAGGTAGTTATAACTCTTACAGTACCTTTCATAATCAGCTGTTATTAAATTTCCAAGATCGTCGATTTTCCCTACATAATGAATTTCTCGAAAGATCGGCGTGAATATCATTCCACCCATGAAATGACGATTGCCTTCGAAATCCCAAGTGAATCAGCTGGTGGACCTCCTCTCGTCAGGAATCGAATCCATCGCTCTGCGGTGCCATCTTGTCTCTATCTGCGTCTACTCTGACATGATGAACTTCGGATTACCCATAGCGGATATTGTCCAACTCCTCTCGAAAAAGTTCATGGAAACAGCGGACCCCCTATTCCTCTTCTAAGTTACGCCACTGTTCCATTAAATGTTCAGTTTGAGTATTGAAAGATCAATCTCTAATAACTGCTAAGTCTCACTTTCGTAAAATAAAATTTTACATGAGAGTGTCCAAGTTTATTAAACACCCTGTAGTTGTCTGTATTTGGTAATTCATGAAACTGCATAAGAAATAAATTTCATTAATGCACGATCTAATGTTCATCAGTGCATATGCTAACAACATTCCGTTTGCTTGAAATTGTTAAAGTAACTTTGAATGCGTTAAGAAAAGCATAGTCATAATATTATTCAGAAAAACTGTGTTCAAACTGCGTTGAAATGTAGCTTGTAATAAAGTCTCCAACTACTTGCAGTGCTGTTCTAACATATCCCGGCCGTCTGTGATTGCTTGCTCGGCAAGTCCGCCTGGATCAATGACCTGCTTGGCGTTCGCTGCCCGGCGATGCTGAAACTGTCGCCTACACTCTGCCGTGACAGTTTCGGTACGCTACGCGACCTTCACCATGCGTCTGGCTTGCGCTACAGAGCTCGATCCTACTTGCTCGACTGACAGAGCTCCACTGAATGTGCTGGCACTGTCTTCTCTCCTATCTGCCTGGCGCAGACACGTGGTGTTGTCCCCCACCACTGTGCTCTCGCGTCACGATTATAGCCTCGAACCTACATCATCTCGGCTATTCCGTTATAAAATCACTTAAGGGTTATCTAACTTCCTTAAAATTATTTCCACATATAATGCATGTTATATCTTCTCTTCTAAGATGTTTAAATACCATATTCCATACATATCTCAATAAAGTTTCACATTTCTATCCATAATTCCATCTTCTTACAGACGTCAGTGCCTCCTTGATCCTAGACCTCCTACGTCATCTTGACATTCTTCTTGACTCGATCGGTGCGCTATATTTTCCTAACTCTTCCCAAAACCTCAACTACGGCTTAATGTCTGCTGGCGTAGCCGATAGCCTAAACTAGGTATCGGGTACAGTACGTGTCTAATTATTCCATAGTTGGTCTGTAGTGGAGATCTCGGGATATTCTGGTCTCCATTTACTATGAAATGCGTCTTCTCATACGATATTTGGAGTCCTGTCTTTGATGCTAACTCATGTAACTTATCTATGGCATACTTGGTTTCTTCACTAGTCTTGGTAAAGATAGCTAGATCATCAGCAAAAGCTAGGCATTTTACTTTTATTTTCTGTTCCAGAGTACCAATGCTTATGCCTTTGATGTTGTTTTCCCACTCCCTGATGACTTTGTCTAACACTAAGTTAAAAAGCAATGGGGAGAGGCCGTCACCTTGTCGAACTCCGGTATGTACATCGAAAGGCTCTGATAGTTCACCTAGGAACTTCACTTGAGATGTTGTGTCAGTGAGAGTCTGGCGGATTAAGTCCCAGGTTTTCCTGTCAACTCTGAGCTCTTCTAGGGTGTTCAGAACAGTTTGTCTGTCAATAGAATCATACGCCTTCTTAAAATCCACGAAGGTGACAAATGTGTTGGTACTGCGGCGTATCCTTAATATCGTCTTTAGGCTCCAAATCTGCTCCGAACACGATCTACCTTTCCTAAAGCCTGCCTGGTATTCACCAATCAAATGATCAGTTAGTTGTTCTACTCTGTTTAAGAGTGCTTTAGATAATACCTTGTAAAAGTGATATACCTCTGTAGTTGTTGGGGTCCGCTCGGTCGCCCTTTTTATGCAACGGATGGATAATGGCATTCTTCCAGTCCTTCGGAATTATTTCGCTCTCCCATATTTATGTTAGGAGTGTATGAATTCTCCTTATGAGGTCATCTCCACCTATTTTCAACATCTCAGCAGTTATTCCATCGTTCCCAGGGGCTTTGTTATTTTTGAGCGATTGGATTATCTCTTTTATTTCTTGAGTTGTAGGGGGAAGTGAGTCTGGGTTTGGTACAGGTTTTTCAAACTGCAGTCTTTCCACTGGAGGATCACAGTTCAGTAGAGTTTGGAAATAATCAGCCAGTATCTTGCAGTTCTCCTTACTGATTGTTTCTAGTCGTCCATTACGTCGACGGAAACTTTGAGTTGGTGGTTTGTACCCTGACAAGTCCTCACGGAATGTCTTGTAAAAATTTCGAGTGTTGTTTTTCTGGAAATCCTGTTCTAACCCTTCGAGTCTGAGTTTGTTGTAGGCATGTTTTTCGCGCCGGATTGTTTTAGAGGTCAGTTTTTGAGTTTTTAGGAAGTTCTCCCATCTTTCCACTGTCCGATGTCCATTCCACTGATGCCATGCTTTGACTCGGTCATTGACGGCTTCATCGCACGTTGTGTTCCACCATCTGTGCTTTCTTTTCCTAGGTGGTTGTCCTAATTTCATGGCTGATGACTGTAATGTTTTGCGAAGGTCTGGCCACTCCCTAGGATTTTCTTCCTGTAAATCTCGTACGAAAACCTCGGCGTTCTTCCTCAAGCAGTCCGGATCAACTCTTGGAAACCGGTTGCCTTTAGGTTTGGATCTGTTTGGTTGAAACCGAACCTTGATTTGCGTGAGGTAGTGATCCGAATCTACCACTCCCTTTCGTACCTTAACATTCTGAATCTCCAGCATATTCTTTGCGGAAATAGCCACATGATCTATCTGAAATTCCCCTAATAACGGGTTAGGTGATCTCCAGGTTTTCTTTTTGTGTAATGGTCTCATAAAGTGCGTGGACATGAGTCTCAGCATGAATAATGTACAAAAGTTTATTAGACGCTCTCCATTCTTATTAGTCCGCCGATGTGCGGGATGGAGTCCTACTATTGATCTGTATATCTTCTCTCTGCCAACCTGTGCATTGAAATCCCCTAATAAGATTTTCACGTGATGTTTGGGGATTTTACTTGTAGTTTCCTCTAGTAATTCCCAAAAGTCTTCTACATTCTGTGGATTTCTCTTATTGTCTATGTTAGTGGGAGCATGGGCATTTATCAAGGCATATGCCTTGTTGCTTGATTTTACTGTAAGCGCTGAAATTCTTTCGCATGGCGATGTGAAGTCAATAACTGAATCTAAGATAGTTTTCCTCACTGCAAAAGCCGTCCCAAACATTAATAAATTGCCTGTGATATTAATGGCTGGTTTACCCTTAAATATCCTGAAGTTTTCAGAGTCGAAATGGTTCTCATCTTGGAATCGTGTTTCCTGAATTGCTAGGATTTGAATATCAAATTTGTCCAGGACGTCAGTCAGTTGTTTGAGCTTTCCTGTTTTCAACAGGGTATTGATGTTAATAGTACCCAAGAAGTTCTTTTTCTTGGGGCGAAGAGATTTTGAGAAGCTCCGATCCTTCTCTGAAGCATGATTTCGTTCTTGATCCCCCAGAATCCGATGATCGGGAAAGACCGGACGTGTGTCCGGGGCCTGGGGTAGTTGCGTTAGTAGTGTGTGTTCCATCATGCCTTAGTTACAAGTTGAATATACAACTAGTGGTGATCTTAAGATAAGATCACGAAATTACTACTCGATTGTTGAGATCGAGAGGTGCCTCTAGGTGTTCTCTGGCTTAAGTGTGTTTGGCCCGCGAGAGCTATTTTATTTCGCTCAAGTCCGCCGGCAAACCGGTGAGGACCCCCCTATCCGCCACCTGGGACGCGCCACGTCGGAGTATCACCTCTCCGCCTGCTACGACAGCGTAGTAGGTTCGTGGTATTATTATTATTATTATTATTATTATTATTATTATTATTATTATTAGTCTATTATTTGCTAAACTGAATTAGAAAGCTCCTAATACCAACGGGAAACATTCCCCTACTTTCACGTTGGCAAGAGTTATGTGGGGTGCTAAAAGATGAGGAGTTGGAGAGGCCATAATGTGCCGCTACAGCTTCTGCGAACTGAACTGTGACCTGAATGACAACCCACCCACGCTAAGCACACACCTCGGTGAAGTACGTCTTTCTAGAAACAAGTAGCACACCTCACACAGTGACGTAAATCACTGTTGATCTCCACAAAATATTTGCACTAACTTTTCTGCCTTTCTACGAACTTAACGACCTAATTCCGTGGAGTATTCCTCTACGATTTTTGGTTTCTGTTTCCTTTGGGAGATTTGCGACACAGTGATTATTAACCTCGAGAATGCTGGTGTGTATTCAGTCTGATAACCTGTGATATTGTGGGAAATTATAATGAAACATTGGCTTTAGAACATTATTCTCCTTTAGCTATAATATCTAGGAATACCAAGGAGGGAGGAGGGTTATCCTTTACCCACCACTTGTTATTTCGTTTCGCTTTGAATGACGTGGTTGTTGTTGTTGTTGTTGTTGATGATGATTTGTTTAGGGTCTTTGTGACATCATGGGCATGTAGCACTGTGTACTTGGGTGTGTTTAATTTGTCTGATAACCTGTGTTATTATAGTGTCTGCATTATGACATCAAAATGACTGGTAGTGGGCGGAGAATGTATAAAAACCGTCAAGTATACTGGACGACATGGCTGTTCTAGCAGAAACGGAGAAAGAGCTCCAGGTAATGATGGAGAAATTTTAAGTGGGGGTAAAGAGTTTGGAATGAAAGTGAACATTAGCAAGACCAAAATAATGAGAGTAGGAGAAGAAGAAGACACATGAAATATAACAATAGATGGAATGGTATTAGAACAGGTTCAATCATTCCAGTATTTAGGAAACTTAATAACCTTCAGCGGAAGCTACACAGAAGAAGTGAGACACAGAATCTCCAAGGGGAAGAGAGCTTTCGGGAAAGTGAAAGGTTAATTGACAGCCAGAAGCATACCGATCAAACTTAGGAAGAGGTTTGCAAAATGTTTCCTGTGGAGTGTGGTGTCTTATGGTTCGGACACATGGACAGTCAGACAGAATGAACAAAAATATTTAGAGAGTTTTGAAATGTGGGTACGGAGAAAAACGGAGAAAGTGAAATGATTCGATAGAATGAGAAATGAGGAGGTGCTAAGAAGGGTAGGGGAGGAGAAGAGCTTCATGAGGATGATATAGAAGAACAAGAAGTTCTGTGACGAACTAAAGAGCCTACTTTTCCTAAAATTTAAGATTCATGCCAATGATTAATCTGTATGGATCTATGTAGAATAATGACGAAATTAAGTTGATAATATCGAAATTTCTAATTAGTTCGAAATACTGTATACCTGGCATAATGTAGCCTAATAGAGCACTACAGTTGGCAGCCCTGGTGACTGAATATATTCTTAGTTCCATCTCTTAATGTTCAGAATACAAAATTCGGTTGAAGTCCAATGAATAGCATGGACGTTACATGCAGTTAAACATTGGATCTAACAGCGCGCGTAAAATCATGTTGGCAACAATGTCATGCATGTAATGGTCAGAAATAATCTGAAATACTATGATCTATTGTTGTGCCAATTTTGAATGAAATCCATTAGTTAGTATATAAGTTACATGCATTTTAAAATTGGACCTATCAGCAGGCTTAGAATCATGTTGGCAGCACTGACGTATATTAGTTACTCCAAATTCATCTAGAATGTCAGGTAGCATACGTGTGCAAAGTTTAGAGCTATTGGCTTGCACACTTTCTGATATATTGATATTAAGGTAACAAAAATAGAGACAGCACATATTAACAGTTGGCAGCCCTGGTTGCTCTTAAGAATACGCATAGTCATATCTGTTATGGTACACATAGCACATACGAAATTTGGTTGAAATCCAAATGATAGTATGGAAGTTACATTTATTTAAAGTTGGACCTCTCAGCAGGCTTAGAATCATGTTGGTAGCACTGACGTATATAAGTTACTCCAAATTAATATAGAATGTCAGGTACTATACGTGTGCATAGTTTAAAGATGTCGGCATGCATACTTTCTGATATTTTGGTATTTGGATAAAAGACATTAAGAGCATTTATTAACAGTTGGCAGCCCTGGTGGGTCTGAAGAATACGCTCAGTCATATCTGGTTATGTACACATACAACATACGAAATTTGGTTGAATTCCAATTGATAGTGTAGATGTTATATGCATTTAAAAATTAGAACTATCAGCAGGCTTATAAGCATTTTGGCAACACTGCCATATATGGCCTCTTGGAAATTAAACTGCATAGCTCCCATTCATACCTTCCAAGATATCCAACATGGAGCTCAAATTTCAATTGCGATTTTTTAGCAGTTGGTAGCACTGATATCATTTTCAAATATGGCCGTGAGATATTCA
The DNA here is from genome assembly GCA_946902985.2 of Meconema thalassinum. Classification (NCBI taxonomy): domain Eukaryota; kingdom Metazoa; phylum Arthropoda; class Insecta; order Orthoptera; family Tettigoniidae; genus Meconema; species Meconema thalassinum. The sequence goes on from OX336396.1 coordinate 219,565,039, forward strand.
GGTATACATCTTTACTCCTACCAAATTTTGTTTCGATTGCTCCAGCCGTTTAGGAGTTGATAGGGGGGGGGGGCACCCACACACAGACAGAAGGACAGACAGACAGACAGACAGACAGAAGGACAGACAGACAGACAGACACACATTTGCCCGATCTCATAAGTCTACTTTTTCCTCATTTTTGCAAAATGTGAAAAGTAGGCTAAAAATGGAGAAAGTGAAATGAATCGATAGAATGAGAAATAAGGAGGTGCTAAGAAGGGTAGGGGAGGAGAAGAGCTTCATGAGGATGATACAGAAGAAAAATGGAGAAAGTGAAATGAATCGATAGAATGAGAAATGAGGAGGTGCTAAGAAGGGTAGGGGAGGAGAAGAGCTTCATGAGGATGATACAGAAGAAAAATGGAGGAAGTGAAATGAATCGATAGAATGAGAAATGAGGAGGTGCTAAGAAGGGTAGGGGAGGAGAAGAGCTGTTTGAGGATGATACAGAAGAAAAATGGAGAAAGTGATATGAATCGATAGAATGAGAAATGAGGAGGTGCTAAGAAGGGTAGGGGAGGAGAAGAGCTGTTTGAGGATGATACAGAAGAAAAATGGAGAATGTGAAATGAATCGATAGAATGAGAAATGAGGAGGTGCTAAGAAGGGTAGGGGAGGAGAAGAGCTTCATGAGGATGATATAGAAGAAAATGGAGAAAGTGAAATGAGTCGATAGAATGAGAAATGAGGAGGTGCTAAGACGAGTAGGGGAGGAGAAGAGCTTCATGAGGATGATAAGGAAGAAGAATGGAGAAAGTGAAATGAATCGATAGAATGAGAAATGAGGAGGTGCTAAGAAGGGTAGGGGAGGAGAAGAACTTCATGAGGATGATACAGAAGAAAAATGGAGAAAGTGAAATGAATCGATAGAATGAGAAATGAGGAGGTGCTAAGAAGGGTAGGGGAGGAGAAGAGCTGTTTGAGGATGATACAGAAGAAAAATGGAGAAAGTGAAATGAATCGATAGAATGAGAAATGAGGAGGTGCTAAGAAGGGTAGGGGAGGAGAAGAACTTCATGAGGATGATACAGAAGAAAAATGGAGAAAGTGAAATGAATCCATAGAATGAGAAATGAGGAGGTGCTTAGAAGGGTAGGGGAGGAGAAGAGCTTCATGAGGATGATACAGAAGAAGAATGGAGAAAGTGAAATGAATCGATAGAATGAGAAATGAGGAGGTGCTAAGAAGGGTAGGGGAGGAGAAGAGCTTCATGAGGATGATACAGAAGAAGAATGGAGAAAGTGAAATGAATCGATAGAATGAGAAATGAGGAGGTGCTAAGAAGGGTAGGGGAGGAGAAGAGCTTCATGAGGATGATATAGAAGAAAATGGAGAAAGTGAAATGAATCGATAGAATGAGAAATGAGGAAGTGCTTAGAAGGGTAGGGGAGGAGAAGAGCTTCATGAGGATGATACAGAAGAAGAATGGAGAAAGTGAAATGAATCGATAGAATGAGAAATGAGGAGGTGCTAAGAAGGGTAGGGGAGGAGAAGAGCTGTTTGAGGATGATACAGAAGAAAAATGGAGAAAGTGAAATGAATCGATAGAATGAGAAATGAGGAGGTGCTAAGAAGGGTAGGGTAGCAGAAGAACTTCATGAGGATGATACAGAAGAGGAAAACATCTTGGATGAGCCACATACTACACTATGTAGGAATCGTCTGCTACAAAGAATCATGGAAGGAAAAGTAGAAGGAAAAAGGGGGAGAGGAAGAAGACGGTTTGGAATGTTAACAGATGTGAAGAGAGGAAGACGTTACAAGCAAATGAAAGAAGAAGCTCATAACAGAGAGAAATGGAGAACGTCCAGTTGAAACCTGTCTGCGGACAGATCTACTGAAAGAGAAGGAGATTAGGACTGGCTGCGTGGCTAAGCGGTAACGTTCTCTACTGCTGTGCCCAAGGTTGCAGAATCGAATCATGGAGCAGTCAGGTGGCATTTGAGGGTGCGCAGATATGAGGGAGCCGGGTCAGTTATTTACTGACACGGTAAAGATCCCCTTAAGGCAAAATTCCGGCACCCTGGCATCTCTAAAATCCGCAGTGGTTAAAAGGGACGTTAAGCAAATAACATTATAATATCTGTATTAGGGTGCGTATTTGTAAGTTAGGTGAGGATAGGGAATGAGGTTGCCGTGGCCTTAAGTTAGGAACCATCCCGGAATTTGCCTAGAATAGAGGAGGAAAGACATCGATAACCACTTTAAAGATGGCTGAGGTGCGAATAAAACCCATATCTTGTCAGATTTGCCTCACGAAGCTGAGTGGACCCCGTTCCAGCCCTTAGACCAGAATTAAATTTCTTAGCAGAGCCAGAAATCGAACCCGAACCTCAGGGGTGACAACCAAGAATACTAGCCACTACACCACGAGGTGGTCAGTTTTTTGTTGTTGTTTATTTTAGGGGTTTGGACGTTGTGGTCATTGCAGCCTCATGTACTTGGGTGTGTAAAATGTGTCTCATAACCTGCGTTAATGTGGTGTTTGTTTTGGAGTGTGTATTTGTAAATGAGGCAAGGATTGGGAAGGAGGCTGTCATGACCATTGCGGCATTTGCCTGAAGTAAATGTGAAAAGCCACGGAAATCCACGGAAATCCATTTTTAGTTTGGCTGAGGTGGGAATCGAACCATCTTCACTCAGTTTTGCCTCACGAGGCTAAGTGTACCATGTTTTAGCCCTCAGACTAAAATTAAATTTCTTGGCATTGTGTGGAATCCAAACCAGACTTCCAGGCCGACGGTATATCAATTTTGGTGGCCACTATTTGCCAACATAGTTTACGATTCATAGTTTGTGGGTATCTGTACTCGATTTGTTTATACCAAACAGGACTTACTTTAAAAGGACGTACATCTGTAGCAGTGTGTGTATAACTGCAATTAATATTTTATAGGACTCAGGTAAATTCACGGGCATAATTTTGTAATAAGTAGTTCCGTGAAGAACTAAATACCCTATTTTCATATATCCTGCTTATGTTAATTGCCTCTATCATGATACAACATTTCAATTTGTATGCTGTATTCGATTTGTTGATATCGAGAACCATCCACATATTTCAGATGGATTCGCCATTTTGGGTTTTTGATGTGTAACAACTTTCCACTCGGTTGCTGGATATTTTTGTGGGAGTGATTTTGAAAAATGGGACGGAAGTGTGTAAGACGCACTGCCAGTTGGCTGCTTTAGCACCCAGAAAGGATGTGATCCTGCTGACAGTGGTACCATGAGGATTGTTTATCACATACGGATTACTTTGTAACAGCAGAGTATCAAGAAGGCAGTGCGAGAGTAGAAATATCAAGTAGGCAGTGAAGAAAGAAAAGAGAGTCTTGGAATTGTTATGTATTATGAGAGTGTAAAAAATAAAAAGATATTTTGTGTGTTGATGAATGTCAAGGATAATAAAAACGGTAACAACTTCAAGGTAGGATAACATGTCAGATGTTACACATCATATGCAACTACTGTAAGGTTCGTATCTTTTTTATATTAGATGAAGATTATTGCGTAGGTTTATTATTCAAACTTCAATTGCATTAAATTTTAAGATTTCACACTGCCGCCGTCTAGAGATGTCACTGGAATAAAATTTGTATAAGTATTTACCGTTTCACTGTGCTCGCTTGGATAATTAAATAACGAGAAACGTCCATTTTAATATTGAAATTTCGCGTCGCCGCCATGCTGGATTTTTGCTCATCAGGTTATTGAAAGTCCCATAGGTGAACTCATGTTAATAGCTTTTATCAATACACAAAATTTCAGTTTGATTTCTGTCATAGATTAGTAGATATTGAGAACCGTCTAAATATTTCAGATGGTCACCATGTTGGATTTTTATGTATGGAAGTCATAGAGTTATGCACTATTAGATAACGATTATTGCGTAGGTTCATTATTCAAACGTTGACTTTGATCGCATTATTGGGACACAAGAAATAAAAACTTCATTATAAATTTTGCACAGCCGCCATCTTGAGGTTATGTAAACAATTGTACTAAATTAGATGTCAGTGCATTACAATGTGTATAAATATTTGTTGTACCAAGTTGCACTGCACTCGGATGGTTAAACCGGGAGAAAAGTCTATTTAAATGTTTCAACTTCGCTTAGCCGCCATGTTAGTTTTGTACTTAACAGATTTATGAAAGTCACATAGCTGAACTTCTAGTGGTCTCTTTATCACCGTACATAATTTTAGGGTGATGTCTGTTACTGTTGCGGAGATATAGAACGCCAGTGAAATATTACGGGTGGCCGCCATGTTGGATTGGTGAAACGTAAATAATTTTGAAAGGCACTGTGGAGGTCAAACGAGTTAGTGGTATGTACTTACCGAGATTCATTGAAATCACTTTGGCCGTTTATATTTTATTAGGGACACACAGATACACACATGGACAAAAGGTGATCTCATAAGCCTAATTTTTTTTTTCATAAATAAAAATAGGCTAAAAACACAGACGGTAAAACCACACTCAGAAGGACTGCTGTTAGTGCCGAGATTCAAACCCCGTATCTCTTAACAACCCCTACATTTGGCATACCGTTAAATGAATTTTAAGAATTCTTCTGGTGATATTCTTTGCTCAGCTGTCTTATACCGGTTGAATCAGCTGCCCCTAATAATATTGTTTTATGCAGCCCAACTAACGCGTGTAGTCAGGAAGGTCGATATTTCTCTGCTTGCATCCTGTATGGTACTAATGTACTGCAAACATATCCCGCAAACAATGAAAAATGAAAATCCACAGCCTGCTTCCTGTCGACCGACCGGGTCAGGGATGGAATGAATGAAGCCCCCATCTGACGGTGAGGATATGAACTGTGCTGGCTGCCGAAGCCTGTCGCACTTTTCCAATGATTAAATGAATGACAGATGTAATAAAATGGGGGACATGATGGCGCAGTGGCTTAGCTGCTCTCTTTCACCTGGACGACCGGGGTTCGAATCCCGCTAACAGCGGGGTGGAATTTTCACCTGAAAAATCACGTGGCGTCAGGAAGGGTATCCGGCCTTAAATCCCCGGCCAAAACCAAAAAATGAGATTGGTTGGATCCGGCGACCCCAATTAATTGGGAAATGCCGAAGAACGAAAATGAAATGAAATGATAGTGTTGCTGGAATTAAATTTTGACAGGGAAAACCGGAGTACCCGGAGAAAATCCTGTCTGCCTCCGTTTTCGTCCAGCACAGATCTCACATGGAGTGACCAGGATTTGAACCACGGGACCAGCCAGCCGTGAGAGGTCGGCGGGCTGCCGCCTAAGCCACGGAAGCTCTCTCCCGCATACAATACTGAACATTATTATTTTTTCCCTAGATCGCATTATTGGAACGGTCTGTAGTCACATCGGGGAAAAAATAATAGTGTTCAGTATCGTTTGCGGCATATGCTTGCAGTGCAAGCAGAGAATAATATCGAACACGTTAGTTGGGTTGCATAAAACATTATTAGGGGCAGCTGGTAAAAGAGTTGAAAATGTACCGGGATCGAAGTGCGGACAAATTGGTGTAACTGGCTAAACGCACTTGATTGGACAGCAAGATATTCGGGTTGGAATCTCGATTGTGGTCATGTTTCTATCTACCTAGTGCATCCGTCTAGACCTCTCGGTTGTGCTGGTAGGTAGTAACTGTTCTATTAGCCTACCATCGATGAGATAGGTAAAAAGTTGCGTGGGAATAATCAGGTGATCAGGCAGATGTCTTGGGAGATTCTGGGAAGAGGTCACCGCAAGTACTTGTTGCGTGTCTTGAGTAGGCGGTTGGAGGAAAGGTTAGCTGCCAGCGCGGGGTTCCCCTTCAGTACCCACGCGACACGACTGCACGATTGTGAGGTGCCATCGCCAAGATTGTGTCTAACAACCATTTTCTTCCTGTTAACACAATATACGACATCCTTTTCACGTCTTTATGTAGTACTGGCTTTTATCACATGTCGGTAATGGGTACATAGTTAGATATTGTTGTTGTTGTTGTTTTAAGCAGAAGAACAGCAAGGTCATCTTCCCCTGGGTACATAGAAAACTGGAAGGCTATTAATGGATCTGGAATGTCCTATACTGTCCATATTAATTTTCAGCGTCATTAGGCCTATTCCTTTCTTCCAGAAACTATTAACAGAAGTCGCCTCCATAGCGTAGCGGTCAGCATGGTTAGCTGCCGCCCTGGAGGTCCTGGGTTCGATTCGCGGCTCTGCCACGAAATTTGCAAAAGTGGTATGAGGACTGGAACTGGGTCTACTCAGCCTCGGCTGGTCCAAATGAGTAGAGGGGGTTGGATTCCCACCTCAGCCATCCTCGAAGTGGTTTTCCGTGGTTTCCCACTTCGTCTTCGTGCAAATGTTGGGATGGAACCTACTGTAAGGCCACGGCCACCTCTTCCTTGCCTATCCATCCCAATCTTCCCTTCCCATCCCTCATGAGGCCCCTGTTCACTTTGCAGGTGAGGCCGCCTGGGCGAAGTGCTTATCACACCTCCCCAGTTGTATCCAATCCGACCAATGTTCTCAGCTCTATGACACTGCCTGGAAATGCAGTAGTGGTGAGTTCCCTCGCCGAGTCCGTGGGAACCACCAACCTGGAGGGTAAAATTGTCACACACACAAAAAAACTATTAACGGGAGCTATAGTAATCACAATTTTTCACTGATGTTCAGCCTTTTGAGTATTATGCAGAAGACTTTCGACGTGTCGCAGTAAGGCTGTTCTTGGGCAATCGGGCCTAAAGGAATGAGGGAAAAGAGTAAATCAACTAAGGAATGCCGGGATGGTCGAACTCCGCTAATTAGGTTAAACCCAAACAGTTGTCAGCTCACGCTAATAGGTTTGGGAAGAGAGTGGGGGTAGGCAACCTCTCCTGAAATGTCGGTTAAACCATGAGTTGACTGACAGCTGGACCCCCTGGAGTTTCCGTAGATATAATCAGGGCAGCTAACATGTTATCCATGTACAGTCAAAGAGGTGGAGAATTGAGAATTATAGGAAACTATAAATTTCGTAAGTGTGAGTTGTCAAAACAGGGCCAAAAGTGGCGGTGTTCACACAAGGTATGTTCTGCCCATTTATTTACAAATGGTCTTAAAAAGTTTTATCGTTAACTCCACGAACTGTCAGTGGAAGTAAAGCTTTTGTCTACAGCCGAATACATAATTATAAGCATTTGGTTCCCACGATATCGTTTGAATGCTCATAGTGCAGGTTATAACTTTCATACGATAACATTTTGACGAAGGTACAACATACAAAGTAAGATATGCATATTGATCTGTATAGTAACTCTGAAACACAAAGAAAATTATTGCACTTGAGCTTTAAAGGCAATTCTGGAATAACGCCTAACATTTCTAATGAGTGGTATGAAATACGTGTTTGAGATAACAATTGTAGATAGTGAAGATCAGCGCAGGTTGAAACATTCCGACAATATTTACTACCACGTCCACTTTGTAGTGGGGGGCAGTGAAACACGCCTCAGGCAACTTCCCCTGTTAGTATTTTCCTAATTGACCTCCGTGGAGAGAACTCATTAGCGGAGCTCGGTATCACCCAGGAATGCAGTCACCGAGAATTTGCTCCTTATGATGCTTATCTGGGATTTTAAATGTTTTCTCTCCAGCAAATATGCTGAGAATGTGTAAGTGCATGCGCAAAATAAACAATAATTATAACAGGCTTACAAAGAAAATTTTAACCTAGTCTTATCAATTAAATATCAAAACAACTGGCTAAAAGAAGTCATTGAAGACATAAATGAAATTGACTGTCACGAAGAAACCATTCAGAAAGAATAAAATTCAGAACTTTAATTCACAAACACAAATTTTCTGAGAAGCCCACTTGACAAAATACAGGATGGACAGAACAGCGTAAAAGTGAACACAACAAGAGGATGAAGAGATATTGGGAAGAAGAGCAAGTGCTGATAAATTCAAACACGCACCTTAATTGGGCACAAAGAAACAAAATAATAATTATAATAATAATAATAATAATAATAATAATAATAGTAATAATAATAATAAAAATAATATCGTATGGCCTCGGATGCCGGATGCAAGCATTGTTATTTGACACCCAGAGGGTAGCTTGCATGTTGAATTTTGTTGTTCCCTGAAGCACTATGAAAGTCAAAGAGGTTAGATAGCTTATCTAAGCTTCTTGACACTATAGCACTTTCTAGTAGAGAAATGAGGAACTTTGTGTTGGCGGAAAATCCCGAGATTAATTTTGCCATTATGAACACGGCCTACTGAATTCAAATGGGATCTTTAACATGCCAACATTGTATGACATGCGTGTCGTGATTTTTTCCGCCTTTCAAAAATCACTTACCACGGTCAGGAGCGAACCTGCAAGCTTGCGGTTAGTAATTCGACACGATAACCACTCACCCACCATGGCAAGCTAAAATAATAATAATAATAAGATATTACGAGCCTTACAGTAGTCGCATATGATGTGTAACGTGTGACATGTTATCCTTCTATGTGGCTGCCGGGAGCGCAAATCACTTGTTAACAGTGAACTCTGTTGGTCATTGAAATAACTACTTGTAAAACTCCAGTGCCAAATCCTTTCAGCAAATATGATATAATGAATATTTTCACATCAAAGAACGACAACTTGAAGATTATGTATTGTAGGAATATCTTTAATGGGGCCTCCAAACCTTGAAGTAAACCGTATGCGATATACATTCCACATCCTACTACGTGTCTGCCGGGAGCGCAAATCCCTTGTTAACAGTGAACTCTGTTGGTCATTGAAATAACTACTTGTAAAACTCCAGTGCCAAATCCTTTCAGCAAATATGATATAATTAATATTTTCACACCAAAGAACGACACATTGAACATGATTTATTGTAGGAATATCTTTAATGGGGCCTCCAAACCTTGAAGTAAACCGTATGCGTTATACATTCCACATAGTGCTGTATTTTGGCCGACAGTACCTCGTATGCTTACATTAAAAAAGAACACAGCAAAAGTATGAATATTTAATAAATCATAATTGTTTTCAGCAAATATGATATAATGAATATTTTCACAACAAAGAATGACAATCTGAAGATGATTTATTGTAGGAATATATGTAATGGGACCTCCAAACCTTGAAGTAAACCGTATGCGATATTCATTCCATATAGCCACATGGCCGACAGTACGTCGTTTTTCCAATCTCTGCCACCGCGCGCGCTCATTGTTTCCATCCCATTTCCGCCCCTTTTCCCAAATCATTCCCACAAAAAATATACAGCGACCGAGTGGAAAGATGTTACACATCAATAATAATAATAATAATAATAAGTAGAAGAAGAATATAGAAGAGGGGCCGTGGACAGGAGAAAATGACTAGGACAAATGTAAAATGGCAGAAAATATCTAAGGAAGAATAAGCGAGATGTGAAGGGGAAACATATGGAGGAGGGCAGTTCTGAGTAAGTAAATATTAACTGGCCTCTTTCTCGCATTGTTCTTTTTCAATGTTTTGCTGTGCACAAAATGCTCCTTGTGGTGCAATTCTTATCAGATATTGCTGTAACTTCGAATGTAAATTTGCTTCGGAGTTTGAACTGCTTTGAGTTTTAACATACATTTTGATATGTAGATTTAAATAAGTAATACTGAATTTTCAAACATATTTAAAACGAGAGTTTAAACAATTTGGTAAAGAACAATATTCATCTAACACCAAACCCCAGAGCAATTATTGTTTCTATACATATTAACTACACATAGAAAATTAATCAGCTAGGTCAAACAAAACTTCTGATGCAAGGGACTTTTTATGGGACGACTTTATTAATACAAAAATGTTAATAATTCAAAAACTAATAATGCTATTTAATTATACATTAAGAAAATAGATGCCAGAAACTCTCTATGTAAGTGATTAAAATTTGGTCATGTTGGTTGGTTGGTTCCTCAGTTTAGGGGCTGCGACAACGCTGTCATGTAGCCCCGTGTACTTTGGGGGTGTGTAGAATCTGTCTGATAACCGATATTAATTGTGATGACTGTATTAGTGTGTGTTATCTGTTTTCAATTCAAGTAAGGACTGCCGACATTGAATTTTTCCAAGTGGTTCCTACCTTTGCCGCCAAACGCAACCGTCAACGACTACTAGTTCAGAACTGGTTACCAGATGCCATCGCAGTCGGCTCCTGGCGACGAACGTCGAGACCTAAGGGCATTTGTCAAATTGTTAACCAAACCTACAATTCAGATTCACACAGGTGTAATTAGTGGAATGTTCTTTAACATGCCTTAAATCTATGACATGGGACTGCCGGCTTTACTTCCCCTCCGAAGGAAGGCATACTGAGAGATTTTCAACGCTCTTAAAAAATCCGACGACTTCGACCGAGTTTGAACCCGCGATCTTGGGCATGGAAGCTCAGCATGCTACCAACTACGCCACCGAAGCCACATTTGGTAATGTTATAATGAAAACTATGAAAGTTGAATAATTTAGTCATACCGCTCCTTAAACGCTGAAGAAGATATCATTGAATATCGAAACATGTACGTTTAAATAACAATAGACATATACCGGTACAGGGTCTTTCACTCAAAGTGCGGCCGGCCCAGTGCTCTAGGTAGATCGTGCAGCTATAAAGGTCAGATGAGCATATCGCAGCGCGCTGCTGTCACAGCATATGTCATAATAATTAAGATAAAGAAGGAAGTGCTGTTGGATTGATGCTTCGGACTCTCGACCCTAAGCTCAGTGAGCTGCCTCTACGCACCGCGCTGCCGGCCGCACTTTGAGTGAAAGACACAGTATATTGAATATAATGGCACGTAAAAGAACCTACCAGTGCAATTGATAGTGTGTAGCAAAATTTGTACTGTAGGTTATACAGGGTCATCAATTTAATTCTCGCATCCGATACCGATCACGGCGCGGCCAGCTCTCGCGCTGACACCAGCTCGCTGGCCGGTAAAAAGTGTGCGACTTCTCCCCACTACTTCGCGTCAACATACAGTCATTTAACAGCAATTTCTAGTGAAAATAATTATCTACAAACTTACCTGGTTTTACAAGAAATGTTCAAAGTGTTGTCCGTCAGCTCGCAAGCATGCCTGGCACCTCGTAAACAACTTTCTAGACACACGGCGAATTTCTTCCTGGGTGACGTTCGTTATAACTTGGCGAATATTTTCTTTTAACTCCTCACTTGTGAGGATTGTTTGCATATGAATCGAAAACGGCACTCTCTAACAGAAGAATACTTCGCATAAGAAAGCACAGTGAATACACGTTGTTCTATAGGAAACATCACTTCGCATAACAAAGCACAATGAATACACGTTGTTGTATAGAAACATCACTTTAAGGCAACACATAAACTGTAAAATTGCCCCGAGACTGCACTGAATGTTAGGTCAAATAAACTAGCACTTCACAATCTTGAATACGCCGAAGATACTGACAGCTCATTGCAACATTGCCGATCGTACCGCACGTGTTCATTGCGGGGAGAACGCCAAGGCCACCTTGACCGGCCTAGCAGCCGCATCTGCCGAGGCCACCTTCACCGGCCTAGCGGCGCGTACATGCGGGAAATAAAATGATGACCCAGTATTTGGCTAGTAAAAAACGCTATTTCAAATTCCAACTTTCACCGCTAGGTGTTAGTGACAGTAGCATTTGGTAGCCAAAGTTGGAACTATTTGAAAATTAATTGTTGGGAGCCCTCAGGCGTTCAATTAATATAACCAATTATGGCAATTGGCTGAAATTCATATATATTATATATAAAGCCCGGAAGTTCACGCACTATTGAATGACTAAATATGCATGTAAAAATGCACTAATGATTGGTCAAATATGCACCTCGTTTCAAATAATATGCAATATGAAAAAATATCTAAGGCAATTATACGGTCACTCCACATTCTTTAGCGTTTCCATTTTGAATATGAAGAAAATATGAACAGACGGGCAAATAACTACACATTGTTTTTAAATATCTCAACTAAGAAACGGTTGTAAATAGTACGAAATGTTATTTTATTGAACTTCAAGTGGTGTTGACCATCAATAATTATTTTATTATGCTAATTTTTTAAATATACAATTTTAAGGGCCATTGACTTTTTATACATGAAAATAACTTTACAATATTTACATAGTGAATGTTGAATAAAAATAATTGACAATAAATGCAAAAAGGACTGAAATGTTCTAGGTATTAAAACATTTCAGTATTATTCTGTGATAGACTCTCGGAGTAATATACGGCTTTAGGATCATGAAGTAGCAAAAATCGGTTCAAAATAACAGGAAATTAGAATATACGCCCCTCTCAATCAGAGATATGCACTTTAGATAACGGAGAAAAATATGATGAATTGTGCCAAAATAACCAAAATATGCATAAATATGCAAACAATATGACTTGGCAAGAACTTCCGGGCCTTAATAATATATATAGAATTGGCAAGGTGGATTACATAAAGTAATAAATAAATAAATAAGTAAATAAATAAATTAATAAATAAATAAATAAATAAAAAAAATCCCTAACTAACTTACTAACTAACTGAATAAATAAACAACTCTTTAACAAATTAAATAAAGAAACAAACAACTACTTAACTTACTAAATAAATAAATAAATAAATAAATAAATAAATAAATAAATAATAGAATTAGGCAACACCGAAAAATGACATCTAACACTTCAATTCAAGTTTTGATTTTAGAATTCTCATTTGACTGTGGCTTGCAGCTACAAAGTGAACGATTGAAAAGACTAGACACAGAATGAACGAACATGTGTTGTGGAAGATGAAAGAGCTTTGTGTGATCAGCCCACTGTGTATACAAGTCACGTCTCTTCTCCACAGGATTATTGAATGTTGGAGTCGCATTAATGAGCTTTATCCCACTAAAACAGTTCGCGCATGCGTACTGTAGTCTACTGTTTCCAATGCTCCTCTTGTCACAGTGCTCTGATCAGGTTAGAACCACGCGTTAACTAGGACGCGCTGTGATTTTCATCTGTTCTTCGAGTGAGAAATGATATACAGGCTGGTTGGGAGAGTGATGAAGCGGTAACATTCTCGCCTGCTGTAACCAAGGTCGCAGAATTAAATCCCGGTGTTGTCAGTTGCCATTTGAGGATGCTTAAATGTCAGTAAAACCCACACATATTAGCCTACTTTTATTTTTTGCAAAAGATGAAAGTAGACTTATGAGTTCTACACAGGGCCAAACATTGTATGTCTGTGTGAGTGTGTATGTGTGTGTGTACTTTGTATGTCTGAACTCGGGGTCTTCTGCCAGGAACTACCCTTTCAAAATAAGCTCTAGTAGTTCTTTCTAGAACTACCCTTTTCATATGGCCATACCACCGTAGTCTGTCGAGTTCCATTAATTCCAAAAGGCTTCTTTCCAATCCAAGCTCTTCTCGGATATTAACGTTCCTTATGTTATCCTTCCTTGTCTTTTGTAAGCAGGAATGGAGGAACTTCATTTCATCAGCCTGTAGATGGCTGTTTGATGGTTCTGTCAGTGTTGCAGCTTCAAGTCCGTATGTTAAAATCGGTACAAAGTAGGTTTTGTATACGGTAATCTTAGAAGCTAGTGGAAACTTTGGATCCCAAAGTAGTGAACGCAGAGGGAGATACAATTTTCAATCTTCTTGCAGTTTGTTGTTGATAACTTTGTAACAGATCTGATAACAACAACATCATCAGTATATTTCGTATAATAATAATAATAATAATAATACGAAAAGAACTACATGGTGTACACCCTCACTTGCTCAGCCAACATCATGCCGACCGATCATTGTCGAACTTATGGTTGAAGCATGGTTCGCTCTTCAGTGAAACTGAGGGCTTTGTAATTGCGATACAGGATCGTGTCATTGCAACCAAAAATTATAGAAAGCACATCCTTAAAGAGAATGTAGCAGATGATCGATGTCGTAGATGCACCTCAGCGCTGGAAACCATCGATCATATCATCGGAGGCTGCTCTACGCTGGCTGGTATAGAGTATACCAAGAGGCACAATGATGCTGCTAAGATCTTACATCAAGAGCTCGCTATAAAATATGGACTTCTGGATACGTGCATTGTGTACTAAAATTACCAGCCTGCCAACGTGCTTGAAAATGAGCATTATAAGATGTATTGGGATAGACCTATTTTATCTGACCAGAAAATCTTGGCCAATCGACCTGATATTGTCTATCTCAATAAAAGAGAGCAAAAGGCCTACTTGATAGACGTTGCTGTCCCTCTTAGCCAAAATATGCAAACTACCCAAGCTAAAAAGACAAACAAGTACGCACCGTTGGCGGAAGAAATACGAAAACTGTGGGGATTAAAATGCGTGAGGATTTTGCCGGTGGTGATCTCTTCCACGGGAGTTGTTCCAAAGACGTTGGCAATGGCTTTGGAGGAACTGAAAATGAAACATGTGATTGCCAAAATACAGAAGGCAGTGCTGCTGGATACGTGCCATATTGTTAGGTTATTTTTATCCCAATAATAGGTTTACAGGGTTCTTGATTAACAAATTCGTACCTTGTAAACTGAATTGTACCATAATTATGAGAAATTAAAGATAATAATAATAATAATAATAATAATAATAATAATAAAATCGTATGGCCTCGGGTAACGGGTGCAAGCTGTGTTATTTGACAACCAGAGGGTAGCTTGCATGTCGAATTTCGTTGTTCCTTGAAGCACTATGAGAGTCAAGGATGTTAGATATCTAAGCTTCTTGAACACTATAGCGCTTTCTAGTAGAGAAATGAGGAACTTTGTGTTGGCGGAAACTCCCGAGATTAATTTTGCCATTATGAACACGGCCTACTGAATTCAAATGGGTTCTTTGACATGCCAACATCGTATGAAGTGCATGTCGTAATTTTTGCCGCCTTTCAAAAATCACTTACAACGGCCAGGCGTAAACCTGTAAGCTTGGGGTTGGTAGTCAGACACGTTAACCACTCACCCACCGTGGCAAGCCATTTCATATTATGAAAATAGGTATTTTGCCGTTCACGAGTCGTCCGGATGTAGTTTCCCAATGCCCGGTCTGGGAATTGTGGCAGAAGGTACGGGGGCTGTATCAATTAAGTGGAAAAATAGCAGCGAGGGGGCGTGCATGTGGTGGTTTGAGGGCACCCAACAAGGGAATTCATCACCCAAATATCCTACAACATTTAGCTTTTATCAATACATGTTAAAATATAGTTTCTGTAATTTCATTGATTGACGCCGACAGATGAACATGAAGGTGTAATATTTATTGCCTTAACCCTTTATACACAGTGCTGTAGTTTGTATACCAACCACTATCATCATTTGCCCTAATGGTTGAATCTGTCAGTCTTGCTTTAATGCATTTTCTTGTAGAAGTGTTTATATTTCTAGAAAGCAAATATATTTCCTTCGGTGGCGTAGTTGGCACCATGCTGAACTGCTGTGCCCAAGACTGCGGGTTCAAACCCGTCCGAAGTCGTTGGATTTTTAAGAGCGTTAAAATCCTTCAGTATGCCTTCCTGTCGCCTCAGTAGCGTAGCAGTCAGCATGGTTAGCTGCCACCCCGGAGGTCCTGGGTTCGATTCCTGACTCTGCCACGAAATTTGAAAAGTGGTATGAGGACTGGAACAGGGTCTACTCAGCCTCGGATGGTCCAAATGAGTAGAGGGGGTTCTATTCCCACCTCAGCCATCCTCGATGTGGTTTTCCGTGGTTTCCCCCTTCGTCTTCGGGCAAATGCCAGGATGGTCCCTACTGAAAGGCCACGGCCGCCTCCTTCCCTCTTCCTTGCATATCCCTGCCAATATTTCCCTCCCTTCCCATCCCTCATGAGGCCCCTGTTGCTTTGCAGGTGAGGCCGCCAGGGCAAAGTGCTGATCACACCTCCCCAGTTGTATCCAATCCGACCAAGTGTTCACAGCTCTAGGACACTGCCTGGAAAGGCGGTAGTGGTGAGTTCCATCGCTGAGTCCGTGGGTACCACCAACCTGGAGGGTAAAATTAACTTTAAATAAAAAATGCCTTCCTTCGGAGGGGAATTAAAGCCGGCGTGCCCACGTCATAGATTTATGGAACCACGTAAAAGAACCTACCACTGCAATTTGTAGTCTCCTCCAACTTCTTCTTCTTCTTCTTAGCGTTTTGCCATTGGGATGGGGTCTGCTTTTCGGATCATGGAGTGCCACTTCACTCGGTCAGCTGCATCTTCTGGTTGGAGATTTGCAGCTTTCATATCGGTGTTGATAATGTCTCTCCACCGTTGTTGGGCCTTTTTCTTGGTCTTCTCCCATCAACCTTCAGTTGGTAGGCAGTATCTACCACTGCACTTGGTAGTTTGTAGCAAAATGTTGTAGTTAGAAACGCTCTATCAAGTTCCAATGTTCGCCGCTAGGTGTTGGTGACAGTAGCATCTGGTAGCCAAAGTTGGAACTACTTGAAATTGAACTTGTTGGGAGCCCTCGGGCGTTCAATCAAAAATGCCCATCTATGGCCATTGGCTGCGATCATATATAATGTAAATGTATTTCCTAGAACTCCTTTTTGGAGATACAAAAATTAAAACAAAACAAACAGCAAAAATATAATCAAAAGCTGAAAGCAAAGAAAAAACATTAAAAAAATACGAAGCAAAGCAAAAAAAAGTGAATGACAAAAAACAAAAGCTAACGAAAATTAAAGCACACGTAAAAAAGAAAAAATGACACAAAACCTGCAACAAAAATGACTTAAAACGTGTTGTTATTGTCGTTGTTCCATTTTAGAGACTTCGGCATCTTGGCCATTTAGGCCCCCTATGATTTGGGTTTGTGTGTAATTTCTTTGATAATCTGTCGTGACTGTATTAGTGTGGGTATTTGTAATTCAGGTGAGGTTCGGGAAGGAGGCGGCCTTGGCCTTAAGTTAGGAACGATTCCAGTATTAGCCTGTAGTAGAAGTGGGGGCGGGGAAACCACGGAAAACCACTTCCACGATGGCTGAGATGGAAATCGAATCCCACCCCTCCTGAGCTTTGCGTTACGAGGCTGAGTGTACTCCGTTCCATTACTCCGACCAGAATTAAATTTTTTGACAGAGCCGGGAATCGAACCCGGACCTCCGTGGTGATACCCTTAACTTGAAACATGAAACAAAAAACATAACATTTGAATAACTAGTTCTGTCTTATCAAGGATAAACAGGTGACACACACATCCACATTCAAATTTACAGCTATGGGAAGCATGGCTTTATAATTCAAACTAGCAACCCGCCCCGGCTTCGCCCGGTGTCTTTAACGGTTTACCCAGCGTAAGGTTAAAAGGCGTATTTTTTTATTTCAATGAACTACGACCTCTATCCGTTTTTCTTCTCAGCATGATGGGTTAAAATCACTGACTGGACTATTAATTATATTATCATGGAGATAGCATGTGCAACGACTTCTTGTCAGACGTAATTTAAGAATGGTGGGATGCATGAAACACAAATCCCTCTTCGGTCCAATGTAAACTTGACTGTGTATTATGAGGAACGAAGGCTAGAACTGGGGTGATAGGCTCGGTTGCTAGCTAGGAAGGTAGTAATTGAATGAAGATTGTTGGAAGAAATGAAAACGTAAAAACACATATAGTGGGCGATGTATTAAAGATAGAGATATGCTGTCACATACTTTTTTTTTGTAAAACTTTTCATGCTGACAATGCTTACACTCATAGTATGTAGATATTTTTAAAGGTTTACCCAGTGTACGCCTAAAGGGCGCACGGTCGGTAGTTTTTTCGACTTGATTCACTGAAATCGTTACTCCTCGGCTTCCTTAGGTTATAAATAAATAATTTTCTACTGAAACGTTCCTCGAGAAATCCTTTACAGAATGGTGAAACCCGCATCAAAATCCATCCAGTGGTTCTCGAGTTTACCCGTAACATCCAAGAAGCGGAAACTTTGTTTTATACTAAGTAGAGATAGCATGTGACTTTTGGAGAGGCTTGGGGCCTCTCCTCATCACAGATGTAAGATGATCGACTATTGTAATTAAAAGATCTGGAAGGAGAGTAGTGGCACTATAATATTGTAGAATCACATACCACTCCAAGCCAGCAATCCCATACAAGGCTTTTCTCTGGGAAGTGCTGTTCCTCTCAACTTACGGCGTAGGATGTGGTTCCAGCATGATGGTGCCCCTCCCCCAATAAACACATATGGGCGTTCCTCTCCAGAATATTTTCAGGTAGGTGGATTCGCTGTAGTGGATCCGTTCCATGCCCACCGTTCTCTCCTCATGTGACACCGTTGCATTTCTTTCTGTGGAGCCAGATATAGGCTACTACTTCGAGTTCATCACTCCTGGTGAGACGCACGGAACTGTGCAATCAAGTCAACGGCCGGCATTTCCAACAATTGCTGTGAACAACATGTACTGTACTGTAATTGATTCGAGTTTTGAATTTTATACAATAAACATCAATTTGTGGTGAACAATCTGCAATGCATTTTCTTAGATAGAACGCCTATCAATACAAAATTAAGAACATTTATTCAAATTTGTTGAATATCTATTGAATAGTTGGTACATGTATCAACCTTTCATTGAGGTCATTGTGTACATCCCTTTCAATCCCTGGTCACGCAATTATGTGAGTACGTATTTTACATTTATTTATGTTCGACGATTGAAATGCAAACATTATATATCAGAAAACTGTATCATCCCCCTAGGGTCTCACATCTAGTGGGACGTGGGTTGGCGACCACGGGACCCCAGCTGAGTCCGGCATTGCTTCCACTTACTTGTGCCGGGCTCCTCTCCGTCCTCTTCCCGGTCGACTTCCCTTGGTCAACTCTTGTTATTTTCAGACCCCGACGGTATTAGGGTATCCGAGGCCTAGGGAGTCTTTCTCTTTCCCGCCTTAATTGGCCCTTGTCTCATCTTTCCTGATCCCTCCTTCTTCGAGGGGTCAGACCTCTTGTTTTCTTTTCATTATATTTCCTTTTCTCTTTAAGATTCCCGCACTGTTTTTGTTAATTGGCTCCCCGTGTATCTAACTTCCCTTTAGCGTTTTTTTTGCATCTACACTACATTTTGCAGGTATTTTTAATCTACGTTGCATTTTGTAAGTTTTTTCGATCTAAATTGCATTTCGCGAGTGTTTTCAACCTCAATTGCATTTTCTAAAGATTGGCAATTTAAATTGATTTTTAGTAAATCTTTCATGTAGGAGCAGGGCATTAGAGTGATTTTTTTGAATTTCAATTGCATTTTTGTAAGTATTTTCAACCTAAACCGCATTTCGCAAGAATTTTATATCTAAATTCCATTTTGTCTGGTGGGCATTTTGCAAGTATTTTGATTCTTAATTGCATTTTGTGGGTATATTGAATCTAAATTACATTTTGTAAGTATTATCAAGCCGAATGAATAGTTTGAATGTACCATACATTTTGTAAGCATTTTCAATTTCAATTGCATTTTGTAAGTATTTTGAATTTCAATTGCACTTTTTGAGTATTTAGAATCTGAAATGGGCGGTTATCAATCTAAATTGCATTGTATATTTTCAATTTCAATTGCATTTTGTACGTATTTTGAACCTAGCCTGGATTTTGTGTGTATTTTTCAATCTATTCCTTTTGTAAGTATTACCGCTCTCCATTTTGTGAGTAGTTTCAATCAGAGTTCCTTTTTGTAAGTTTCCGTCTCATTTAATTTTCATTCTGGTTTCCATTTCATTGTCATTTTTGCTATCACCCAGACCATTAGGGGCCGATAACCTAGATGTTAGGCCCTTCAATTATCATCATTATCAAAACTGTATCATAATGAGGGTCATTATAGTACTATTTTTCATTATGAAACAGTTTCTCCCACCAATCACAGCTCAGGAAACAGTTGTGTGACCAATTAGGTAAGGATAGCATCGCACCTGCGCTGACTTCCACGGCCTCCTATTTTTAATTTCACTGCGTGGTTTCTAGTGTCATAGTGGGGTATTCGAGGAGGCCATGGTATTCTCTGCGTCCCATGCGCTCTGTTCAGTACATAAAACTGGCGAAATCTCGACAGATTTATGAATATTTATGCTCGAACGTAAAATAGTTATAATTATCGTCGAACATAAACAGTGAAATTATACAACTCGCTTCGCTCGTTTTATAAACATACTCGTGTCTTAATTATTGCCATTATAGGCACGTTGCATAATGTACTATTATTAGTTGATAACGCTTATGGGCCCCAGACAGACCTGCATCGATTGTGTGAGTTAGGCCTATTGGCTACATGGAGCTCCAATATGAAGCTCCTTTTGTATTCCATGAAGTTATGAGATCTGTTTGCTTTTCATCTATGGACAACATGGCTGCCAACAAACAAACAAACAAACAAACAACATTGAGGTAAGTAATAGTAATAGATTCGTATGAGCATGTGAAATAACGTATTAAAATACAAGCATTTATTTTATATCCTGAATATTAATTTGCTGCCACAGTAATTACAAATGTAATTACTAATATTTACATAGAGGTCGGTGATTGCTGGCAGCCATGTTCTCCATAAATTGAAAGCAAACATATCTCACAACTTCATGGAATACAAAAGGAGCTTCACATCGGAGTGCCATGTAGTCAGTCACCACAATATCGATGCAGGTCGGTCTCGAGCCCAAAAGCGACCTCAACTAAGAAATGAAAATAAAATATGTACTGCCCCCGTAATTGAATTATGTAGAGACCACGGTGGCTATATTTGAAATTATAAGGAGAGTTATGGCTGTCATAGTTATGACGTGGGTAGTCATGACGTAAGCACGGATGACGCGAATGTTATGCCAGCAGGCTACTTGAGCTGAGATTCTCAGTGACGTCAGCATTTAGTCCAGAATGTTCCAAGATGTACGACGCAGTCGCAGGAAACGAGGAATTCTGCTGAGGAAGAAACTATGCTATTGGAGGAGAGGCATGAACCAATGAACGATAGTTTAAAGGAAGACGGAGATTGCTGAAACTATGGTATTGTTATTACTTTTGGAATGCAGAATTGTGGAAATCCATTTGCAGTAAGGGCATTGATTTGGAATTTTGGTGAAATTTATTTTCAGTTTTTGAATTTTGAAAATCCGTCATGTATTAACGAAGTTGGAAATTTTAGCGATGACGTAGTATCACGCTTTGGAAGGGATGGAAACGCCCCTCGTGAAGTTAATAAAAGGGCTTGCGCAGAAGAGAGGAGCCTCTTTCGTTCTCTGATCATTCTGAGATCTCATTCTCAGATCATCGAAGTATATTTGTGAAAGTTCTTTTCTTATACATTCATTATAGTGAGACGACGAAGTGAACAGCAGTGAAAAGAATCGACTTTATAACGCGTGGCGAGGCCACTATGTTAACGAGATCCAGGTCAAACTAGGTGAAGTTGAAACGGACCTTAGAAAGCTTCTACAAGTTTAGCTTCGAACAGTTAGCGGTCTCCGATAAGCTAATTGCATTGTGCAGTGCTACATGCAGTTATAGAGAAAAGCTGAACAATTTCGACCGATTAGTTTAAAAGATATTAGCAGTTTTATACGACTGACAAAAGTGATTATCTCGCCACTAGAGAAGCACTTTTTGTATAGCCAGAATCAACGCAAGGCTGACGCTGTGAGTGGAGTAGAAAGACTTCAGATTGCTTGGTTACAGAACGATACCAGTATAATGGAGCAATTGAATACGGCAGTTTGTTCTTCTGACACTACAACCGAAGAGCAGATGGAAGGCTAAAAGGGCTTATTGCAATTGGGACATACTTCAACGGAGTAAGATAGCGACATGGAACTTCGCTAATTGCTATTCCACACAAGCGAACATGCGGTGAATACCATCTACACCCATGTTTCGTAATTAAAGGCTGAATACCATCGAACAGCCATAGAAACAATTTCATACTCTGAATATGAATAATTTCTTCGGAAATTTCTACAAAACTTCATGATGATTGTCTACTGGAACTTCAGGGAATTTTTCAAGAGAGGTCAGGGATATCCCGACTCACAAAGAAGATTATTGCCGGAAGGATGTCTATTCGTCTTCGAGGAGCAGAGCGATTCACGGAGAAGGAAGCAGTTCGATTCTCCGAGGGTGCTATTTCCTATTTCGAGGATGGAGCTCAGCTTTAACGTGGTGAAATGGATCCATCAGCAGTCTTCTTTGGGGAATTTTCCTCTGGAACGTCAATCGGCAGATAAGGTAGTCGTGAACGTTTATTGTATTTGAGTTTACTAATAATGTTTGAGCAACCATTTTTCCCATATTTTTATCCTCATGTTTTTTGCCCTATTTTCTTGTTGAGATTCTTATTCTCAGTACACCTTGATGAGTTTTGCATTTTTCGACGATTTATTAAGACATTGTTATGTCATGGGCATAGTTAACGATTTTGAATCAGTTGAGACTGATATTTAGAATTTTCAGTAATTAATATTTTTGTAGTCACGATTTGACTGTAAGTTAATGATTTTTAATGGCAGATTTAAATTCAGACAGCGTGTCATTTTATTAAAGTAATTCTACCCCAGTTTAATTACTTTGACCAATTTTCTGTCATCATCAAGAAGGAAGAACATTTAAATGATTTTAGAGCGTTAAAATCTCTTACGTTGTCGACGATCTTGGAAATACTAGTCGTTATTTGGATTGATTGCAACACTGACATTTATCGTCAGTTATGAATGAACATTGCATTATAGACACTTTTGTGAAAGATTAACTTTAATAATGAATTTTTGAATGCATTAAAGTCTAGAACTTGTGTTAGGAGTTTTTTTTTTTCAATTAGAGAATTATATAATGATGTTTGCATTCCCCAGTCTAATTGGATTCTATTCGACTACTTTGCATTTTAGTCGCACTTTATTTGAAGATAGTATTTTTATACTGCAATTTCTTTTAAGATGTTAATCTTAAATTTTGATAGACCAGACAGGCGTATATAAGCGTATTCACTATTAAATTTGTTTGTGATTGGCAAGTTTTGACTTCATTTCGGTTCATGAATGAAATCCACGAAGGTTAAATAAAAAACAGTTTTGAAACAATTAATGATTATAAAAATTTTTGAGTGGAACTATGAATGTATAATCGCTAGTGCAGCGCGTGTTGAAAGTCGCTGAGATATAATGCCCTTGAATATGAAGGAAGTTCCCACAGGAATTAATGTTAAAGAATTATTTGTGGAAGTTTTTGTAAGTTATGTGGAAGTTTTTAATGCCATATAGATTAATATATGATGATTTTGGGCATATTTTTAATGCAGATTGTGCATTAACTTGTTAGCGAAGGATTTTCCGCTGGAGTAAGATTGTCATAGTTCGTTGAAAATTAATCAAGTGAATTACTGTTATAATTAACACGAGTTTTGAAAGAATTTGAGATAAGATTTTGAATGAAGGTTGCCGTCACAAATCATTATTAAAAACTTTATTAAACTAGATTGTGACATTAACATGTATAACTAACCTTCATTGGTCGATTATATTAAACAGGATTATGAAAATTACCAATCGAATGAACATGTGGTTAATGTATTTATTAAATTAATAATTTAAACAATTTAAATGTTAATATTGTAAATAATTGTTGTAAATATTTTTGAAAATAATGTGAAACGAGAGTGATGTTAAAGGCGTGCTTATAATATTTTTATTGTCGTTGACAAATATTATAAACAATTTCTAATTGTTATAAATAATTTATGTGATTTTGTTATAAACATTTAAGAGCTAATTAAACATTTGGATTGAAGTTAACAAGTTTAAGAAATTAACATAATGATCCAATAGGATGTGAGCAAAGTACTTGAAAGATTTGCGTAAATATAATGTGAGTTGTCTTGTGGACATTTAAAAGCTTGAGAGTGCAGGCTGTATTCTTACGTAACATAGTGTGTAAGAAGGGAGTGCATTTGACCAGTATGCAACAGGCTGGAAGGTAGCCCGCAGCTGTGCCAACATATGGTTCTCAGAGAGTGAGGTCGTACATACTTTGGCCTTGCGACTATAAATACCATTCTCATGTTTATTAAAAGGAAACCAAATGCTCTATATATGTCACACCCTGACGTCCTTTTCCAATCCAATAGTGTTATGAATATTACGTTATTTGGAGCTCTTGGGAGCTAAAATGTTTTACATCATGTTGTATGATAATTTTTGCAAGTCCTACTGGAGGACGTAGTCAGATTGACTTGGGCTACTGATAGCCACGTTGATTTTGTTGTGTTAGAAATATCAGACCCTTTATTAGAAATAAAGCTTTTGTACAGTTCAAAGTTCTCGTCTTCGTTCTGGTTCATTTTTAAATGTCATGGTGGAGGTTATTGTGTGAACAGACTTTTAGTGATCCTGTTGTCAACTCAAACCCCGAGATAATTAAGAGGTAAGTAACGGTAAGTATGAACCCCCGTCTATTTTGGTGTGTTCCACAATGATTTCCTGTGAACTTCTGTGCTCTTATCTCGATAGTATCTGTCAGTGCCATTTTCATTGATGTAACTGTGCCGGTGCGATTGATAATTGGCAATCCGATTGAGGGGGCGGATATCTGACAGCCTACTATCCAGGTAAACGGGGACAGAAAGATTGGCGACCCAAGAACGTGGGGCTCGAGTCAACAGAAAGATTGACCCTAATACATGGGGCGAATTCGACAAAACTGGATCACCAGGTTGAACAATAGAAAGATTCGCACCTAAAACGTGAGGTTCGATTAGACTCAAATAAAGAGGTTGATTCTTTGTTAGATGTCTAGGCCAATTGTAGAATTTAAGAGTGTGATTATATAGGAATTAAATGTTGTATTGTATTAGGAAAATTACACTCAGAAAAGATCAGATCTTATACAACTTGAGAAAGGTTAAATAGGCTGGAAACTTAGAAAAATCGCCTATAATCTGGAATCTTATTTTATTTGACCGGCTTATGACATTTCAGTCATATTAAAGATAAAATTAAATTATTTGGATTGTAAATGTAAATTATTGGTGTTAGGATATTTTAAAATGAGCCAGGGAAATTTGAACATGTGCTTGAGTTTGTTTCAACATGAAGTATCTTCGAAAGTTAATTATAAGGTAGTTATAAGTTAGATTTAAGACAGAAAATTGATCAAAATTATATATGGTGAAAAGTGTTGCTCAAATGTTGTTATTTTGCTCTTTTGATGTTTGTCCCTACAGCAATCCATTTTTGAATAATATTGTAATGGCAGATGAAAGTTTGAAGAAGATGTTAGAGGAGATGTCTGCTAACATGAATCGCAGTATGAAGCAGATGCTGAATGAAAGCATGAAGGAGAATAATAGTAATTTGTCTGCTAATTTGAATGCAAGAATGGAGGAGAATGTTAGTAATTTGTCTGCTAATTTGAATGCAAGGATGGAGGAGAATGCTAGTAATATGTCTGCTAATTTGAATAGTAGTATGAAGGAGATGGAAGCTAGGAATAATAGTCGAATGGAGGAGAATATGAAGGTTCTTCATACTAGTGCTGCCAATTTAGAGGATAATATGTCGCGTTTACAGATTAATACCCTAGGAATTGAGAATACTGTAACGGACATGCGCACAGAGGTGTCTAATGTCCATAAAGATGTGTCTATTGTGCATAAAAGTGTTGATGATGTTAAATTTGATGTGTCTAAGGTACAGAGAGACCTTACAATGTTAAATCTAGATGTAGCTAATGTCCGAGGGGATATTTCTTGTGCTAGAGCCGAAGTAGTTGTTGTCAAAAACGATGTAGCGACTGTCCAAGACAAGGTCGAGGAAGTCCAAAAAGAAATTCAAAAAGCTAGAACTGATGTATCCAATGTTCAGGTAGACATTAATAACATTCATGCGGATATAACTGAGGTGCAAAGTGACATAACTAAGATTCAGGTAGAGGTCAACACAGTTTTCGTAGATATTACTAAAGTCCAAACTGATGTAAATAAAGTCAGGGAAGAAATCGAAAACTCAAAAACTCTTTGTACGCGTAATATAACTGCATTAGCGACTAGGTTAGTCGATGAATCAGTTAGAACAACAACGTCTTTAGCAGAGTTGAAGTATGATGTAGAGGTCATGAGAACCCAGGTATTAGACCACAATAGAGTATTAAAAGAGGATATCGAAGTAGACATAGCCGAAATGTTAACAGCAAACGTAGCGGTATGGAAAGACGAGTGGAATAAGTCAAGTGGGGAACATGTAACCCAAATTCAGGAAAGGATTGAAAGAAAACTTGCCAGTACGCAGATCGAAATTAACAATGAAGTAGTACAGATTAGGAAAGATTTAAGCGTCAGGATAAATTCGCTATCCGAAAAACAAGTTGACGATAGAACACAACTAGATCAGGATATGCAAACTTTAAAATCTACATTAGAGGATCAAATTCATAAAGTTGTCTCGGATGTAAATGAAACGACGAGTAAACTGAAAAATTTGAAGTTAGGAGAGGCTAGTTTAATGGAGAACTACAAAGAAGAGATAGTCAAGAAAGTCTTAACAGAAATCACCGACAAGGATACAGAAGGCTTAGCTTGCGAATTGAATAGGAAGTATACCAGAAGATGTCACCTAGAGCCAGAAGAAAGAGACGTGACTCCTGAAGAACGTGTATCCAGATTCAGAGAGGAGGATGACGAGAGGAATATGGAACCTAAGTGGAATTATAGAGATAGTGGGAAAAACTATCCGGATTCATATCCGAGGAACGTGACGGTCATTAGGAATTTCGAAGACAAACCACAAAAATTCAGTAACACTGATAGTTTGACACCTATAGAGTATGTAAGGAATCTCAAAGATTATTTCATCGAAGCTCACATTCCCAGAGAGAGAGAGATGAAGATAGTAGAGAGATATCTGATTGGAGGACCCCTTGAATGGTATCGCGCATTTAGATACACATTCAGTAACTTTGACGAGTTTGCAGAGGCATTAATCAAACGATTTTGGTCCATAGAAGCGCAGAATTTGTTAAGAGCGGAGGTGTATTCAAGAAAATACTCAGGTACTCTTCCAACGAGGTACGCTGATTTCTTTACGAGTCAGTTGTCCCGCTTGAGATTTTTGCAACCCCCATTGTCCACGGAGCAACTAATAGATGCGATTTCTCGTATGCTGCCAGTTGAGGTGAGGAGACTTATAATTTCGTCCAACATCAGGGATTTATCCAGCATGGATGAATTACTGAGAAGGTTAGACTACACAAGCCCAATGCCTAACGTAGTCCAGAAAGGTCAAAGGCAGGAGTTTAAAGAAATCAATACGGTATATATGGACCAAGTCCAACAAACTGACAAGCCAGAGCAGGAGAAAACTGACAATGTAGGTCCTCACAGGAATAATCAGTTTAGAAATTACAGATCACAAGGTTACCGACCGTATCAACAGAGAAGAGGTTGGAATTACAACCGAGGAAACTACAATGGAAGAGGCAGATATTACAACAATAATGGGTATAACCGTAACTATAATAGGAATAACCAAAACCAAAATAGAAACCAGAATACTCAAGGTCAGGTTATGACACCTGAACAGTATCAGCAAAGAGAGAAGGAAAGCCAGCAATACTTAAAAGAATTAAGGGATAAAGAAGCTGACAATCAAAAGAAAAGGCAGGATGTTGTAATCGATCCTGGACCTTCTACGAGCCAGCAGAACTTAGAAAATAGAAATACTGGTCAGAAGAGAAAGTAGAGAGGAAAGAATACATTAACCACATAAACCCAGAGTAGAAGAGATAATGATTAAGGAACATAGAGGAAATATCATACTAGAGTAAGCCAGTAATAATTCAATTTCGTGTTCAAGAGAGTTGAGATACTTGTAACATTGAGTTTAAAAACAATTTGCAACTGTTTTTAAAACGTGGTGAGAGGAGAAAGCCCCCGTAATTGAATTATGTAGAGACCACGGTGGCTATATTTGAAATTATAAGGAGAGTTATGGCTGTCATAGTTATGACGTGGGTAGTCATGACGTAAGCACGGATGACGCGAATGTTATGCCAGCAGGCTACTTGAGCTGAGATTCTCAGTGACGTCAGCATTTAGTCCAGAATGTTCCAAGATGTACGACGCAGTCGCAGGAAACGAGGAATTCTGCTGAGGAAGAAACTATGCTATTGGAGGAGAGGCATGAACCAATGAACGATAGTTTAAAGGAAGACGGAGATTGCTGAAACTATGGTATTGTTATTACTTTTGGAATGCAGAATTGTGGAAATCCATTTGCAGTAAGGGCATTGATTTGGAATTTTGGTGAAATTTATTTTCAGTTTTTGAATTTTGAAAATCCGTCATGTATTAACGAAGTTGGAAATTTTAGCGATGACGTAGTATCACGCTTTGGAAGGGATGGAAACGCCCCTCGTGAAGTTAATAAAAGGGCTTGCGCAGAAGAGAGGAGCCTCTTTCGTTCTCTGATCATTCTGAGATCTCATTCTCAGATCATCGAAGTATATTTGTGAAAGTTCTTTTCTTATACATTCATTATAGTGAGACGACGAAGTGAACAGCAGTGAAAAGAATCGACTTTATAACGCGTGGCGAGGCCACTATGTTAACGAGATCCAGGTCAAACTAGGTGAAGTTGAAACGGACCTTAGAAAGCTTCTACAAGTTTAGCTTCGAACAGTTAGCGGTCTCCGATAAGCTAATTGCATTGTGCAGTGCTACATGCAGTTATAGAGAAAAGCTGAACAATTTCGACCGATTAGTTTAAAAGATATTAGCAGTTTTATACGACTGACAAAAGTGATTATCTCGCCACTAGAGAAGCACTTTTTGTATAGCCAGAATCAACGCAAGGCTGACGCTGTGAGTGGAGTAGAAAGACTTCAGATTGCTTGGTTACAGAACGATACCAGTATAATGGAGCAATTGAATACGGCAGTTTGTTCTTCTGACACTACAACCGAAGAGCAGATGGAAGGCTAAAAGGGCTTATTGCAATTGGGACATACTTCAACGGAGTAAGATAGCGACATGGAACTTCGCTAATTGCTATTCCACACAAGCGAACATGCGGTGAATACCATATACACCCATGTTTCGTAATTAAAGGCTGAATACCATCGAACAGCCATACAAACAATTTCATACTCTGAATATGAATAATTTCTTCGGAAATTTCTACAAAACTTCATGATGATTGTCTACTGGAACTTCAGGGAATTTTTCAAGAGAGGTCAGGGATATCCCGACTCACAAAGAAGATTATTATTATTATTATTATTATTTATTTACCATAAATCGTACACGAAGTATGGAAGGCCTAGTGAAAAAGGGCAAGCCCCACATACATATTTCATGCTTCACAGGCACAGCTTACATCTACATTTGTTTTAACAATATTTACAAGTTTTACAAAGATATTTGCAGTATTTACATATTTAGAATATTGACATAGTACATTTTCCTGTTCACTCACTCTCTCACGCACGCACTTTCATAACCTCGATCACGCGATACATACATTCATTCCATTCAGATACTCATTCATTCAGCGAGACAATCAATCACTCATACATACGTTTATTTATACAATGTACTTTTTTACGTACGGCTTGAATTTCCTGCCGGAAGGATGTCTATTCGTCTTCGAGGAGCAGAGCGATTCACGGAGAAGGAAGCAGTTCGATTCTCCGAGGGTGCTATTTCCTATTTCGAGGATGGAGCTCAGCTTTAACGTGGTGAAATGGATCCATCAGCAGTCTTCTTTGGGGAATTTTCCTCTGGAACGTCAATCGGCAGATAAGGTAGTCGTGAACGTTTATTGTATTTGAGTTTACTAATAATGTTTGAGCAACCATTTTTCCCATATTTTTATCCTCATGTTTTTTGCCCTATTTTCTTGTTGAGATTCTTATTCTCAGTACACCTTGATGAGTTTTGCATTTTTCGACGATTTATTAAGACATTGTTATGTCATGGGCATAGTTAACGATTTTGAATCAGTTGAGACTGATATTTAGAATTTTCAGTAATTAATATTTTTGTAGTCACGATTTGACTGTAAGTTAATGATTTTTAATGGCAGATTTAAATTCAGACAGCGTGTCATTTTATTAAAGTAATTCTACCCCAGTTTAATTACTTTGACCAATTTTCTGTCATCATCAAGAAGGAAGAACATTTAAATGATTTTAGAGCGTTAAAATCTCTTACGTTGTCGACGATCTTGGAAATACTAGTCGTTATTTGGATTGATTGCAACACAGACATTTATCGTCAGTTATGAATGAACATTGCATTATAGACACTTTTGTGAAAGATTAACTTTAATAATGAATTTTTGAATGCATTAAAGTCTAGAACTTGTGTTAGGAGTTTTTTTTTCAATTAGAGAATTATATAATGATGTTTGCATTCCCCAGTCTAATTGGATTCTATTCGACTACTTTGCATTTTAGTCGCACTTTATTTGAAGATAGTATTTTTATACTGCAATTTCTTTTAAGATGTTAATCTTAAATTTTGATAGACCAGACAGGCGTATATAAGCGTATTCACTATTAAATTTGTTTGTGATTGGCAAGTTTTGACTTCATTTCGGTTCATGAATGAAATCCACGAAGGTTAAATAAAAAACAGTTTTGAAACAATTAATGATTATAAAAATTTTTGAGTGGAACTATGAATGTATAATCGCTAGTGCAGCGCGTGTTGAAAGTCGCTGAGATATAATGCCCTTGAATATGAAGGAAGTTCCCACAGGAATTAATGTTAAAGAATTATTTGTGGAAGTTTTTGTAAGTTATGTGGAAGTTTTTAATGCCATATAGATTAATATATGATGATTTTGGGCATATTTTTAATGCAGATTGTGCATTAACTTGTTAGCGAAGGATTTTCCGCTGGAGTAAGATTGTCATAGTTCGTTGAAAATTAATCAAGTGAATTACTGTTATAATTAACACGAGTTTTGAAAGAATTTGAGATAAGATTTTGAATGAAGGTTGCCGTCACAAATCATTATTAAAAACTTTATTAAACTAGATTGTGACATTAACATGTATAACTAACCTTCATTGGTCGATTATATTAAACAGGATTATGAAAATTACCAATCGAATGAACATGTGGTTAATGTATTTATTAAATTAATAATTTAAACAATTTAAATGTTAATATTGTAAATAATTGTTGTAAATATTTTTGAAAATAATGTGAAACGAGAGTGATGTTAAAGGCGTGCTTATAATATTTTTATTGTCGTTGACAAATATTATAAACAATTTCTAATTGTTATAAATAATTTATGTGATTTTGTTATAAACATTTAAGAGCTAATTAAACATTTGGATTGAAGTTAACAAGTTTAAGAAATTAACATAATGATCCAATAGGATGTGAGCAAAGTACTTGAAAGATTTGCGTAAATATAATGTGAGTTGTCTTGTGGACATTTAAAAGCTTGAGAGTGCAGGCTGTATTCTTACGTAACATAGTGTGTAAGAAGGGAGTGCATTTGACCAGTATGCAACAGGCTGGAAGGTAGCCCGCAGCTGTGCCAACATATGGTTCTCAGAGAGTGAGGTCGTACATACTTTGGCCTTGCGACTATAAATACCATTCTCATGTTTATTAAAAGGAAACCAAATGCTCTATATATGTCACACCCTGACGTCCTTTTCCAATCCAATAGTGTTATGAATATTACGTTATTTGGAGCTCTTGGGAGCTAAAATGTTTTACATCATGTTGTATGATAATTTTTGCAAGTCCTACTGGAGGACGTAGTCAGATTGACTTGGGCTACTGATAGCCACGTTGATTTTGTTGTGTTAGAAATATCAGACCCTTTATTAGAAATAAAGCTTTTGTACAGTTCAAAGTTCTCGTCTTCGTTCTGGTTCATTTTTAAATGTCATGGTGGAGGTTATTGTGTGAACAGACTTTTAGTGATCCTGTTGTCAACTCAAACCCCGAGATAATTAAGAGGTAAGTAACGGTAAGTATGAACCCCCGTCTATTTTGGTGTGTTCCACAATGATTTCCTGTGAACTTCTGTGCTCTTATCTCGATAGTATCTGTCAGTGCCATTTTCATTGATGTAACTGTGCCGGTGCGATTGATAATTGGCAATCCGATTGAGGGGGCGGATATCTGACAGCCTACTATCCAGGTAAACGGGGACAGTACCTACACAATTATGTGGCGAGAGATTGAAAGGGATATCTAATTCTTAAATCTAGTGCAACAATTATTCATAAAACGAAACGGATATCCTCACAATTTTCATGTACATAAAAACAATTATTTATAAATTCTTCGAGTGCTGGTTTAGCGATAAAGTATTATACTAACAAATATTTCGAAGTTGGTGCATCTAAAACTATCATTGAAGATTGTGAGGCTTCGGCCATGACGGTCATCTCAACATTATTTTAAGACTAGAAACAGGGGATAGGCGTGGTGCTTCGCGGAGGGAGAGTAAGGAAACAGCATTTTGTCCAACTACACCGCTCGGCGTTGACAGTCTTTTATAGCACAAATTTAGGTTTTAATCGCTAACCGTTCGAGTTACACGAAAATTGATAAGGACCTTTCGGATAGAAAATCAAATTTTAAATCTCGCATATGCCATCAAAAGTTTGCTATTTCTTAGCGTTCTCAATTTATTTTAAATGGAAATGTGAAAGTTTGAAACCAAAGGGTGTAGTGACGTCACTAAATAGGTCGCCATCTTTAAATAGTGCAAAGTATCGAAATCAAAAGCAGCGTATATATTAACCAGATAAATCAGCTACTTCCATTTAAAATTTCATGTAAATCGGACCAGCGGTTCTTGCGTGATTGAGTAATACACAGACAAACAGACACACACCATCTCATTTTTAGCCTACTTTTCACATTTTGCAAAAATGAGGAAAAAGTAGACTTATGAGATCGATCCGGAAAAATGTGTGTCTGTCTGTCTGTCTGGCTGTGTGTGTGTACTGAGCCCGTCAGAGGAGCTGTCAGGATAGCCAACAACCGCAATGACTTCCCTAACATCTCATCCGTCGGACCTGACTGCCGTGAGGATCAGGTGAACTTCCTAATAGGCCAAAGCGGCACGAGAAACTGTAGTCCACGGGGATCGTGGTACATAGTGATGAAGGTCATAGACTGCCTAAGGAAAGGTTCACCTTAAAAACTAGACTGAGAAAAGAAACATCCAGACTCATGTAAAACACCGTGAAAATTTATTAAAAATTTTACAAACCCCTAGCCTAGTTCAGAGGGTTTCTATCGGCTAATCCGGAAGCTAATCATCACCATCATCTTGAGCAGTTTCCAACCGCTGGTCGGGTCTGCTTGGAACATAAGCCTCTCCATCGTTTCCTGTCCATCCACCATCTCTCGTCATTTACTGTGTCCCAGCACACTCCTTTTTCCTCCACACTCTTCTTAACTCCTTTTGTCCATCTGTCCCTTGGTCTTCCCCTTGGCCTCCTTCCCGTCATTTCCATTCCAAACATCTTCTTCGGTATCCTCTCCTCTTCCATCCTCCTCACATGTCCATACCATTGTAGCCTAGATCGCTCTATTCTATTTTGCAATGGTTCCTCTCTTACCATCTCCCTGACTCTCTCATTCCTTACTCTGTCCATTCTTGTCACTCCTACCCTACTCCTCTGGAACTTCATCTCCACTGCTCGTATTTTATTCTTGTCCCTTTCCTTCATCACCCATGTTTCTGAACCATATGCCAAAATTGGCACAAAGTAGGTCTTGTAGATGATTCCTTTACATTTTTGTGGTACATCTTTATTCCATATCATCCCCCTAACACTCTTGAAAAATCCATCTGCGCACCTTCCCCTCTCATTTATTTCCATCCTATTGCCTCCCTTTTCTTCAATTATGCTTCCCAAGTACTTGAAGCATTCTACTTTCTGCAACTGCTGTCCTCCAAGTGTTATGCCCATATCCAGTCTGTTCTTCTTCCTCGTTGTGATGACCACTTCACTCTTATGTGCTGAGAACTTCATCCCATATGATAACACTACCTTCTCCCACTCATCTAATTGCTCTTGTACTTCTTCCTCATCCTCTCCCCATACCAGAAGGTCATCAGCAAACAACATTGCCTTCATTTTCCTTTCCCCAATGCTATTTACCACTTTTCGTATGATTTCATCCATCACCACTATAAATAACAGGGGTGAGAGGGCACTTCCCTGTTTCAGACCACTCTCCAGTTGAAACCATTCCGTTCTCTCTCTTCCCACCTTTACACAGCTTTTGCTTCCCTCGTACATTGCTTTCACTCTTGCCACTGTCTCCTTGTTCACTGCTTTTGCTCTCATTGCTTCCCATACCTTGTTTCTATTAATACTATCATATGCTTTCTCAATATCCAAGAAGGTCATCACCAGATCTTTCCCATATTCATAATGGTGTTCTTGTAGCTGTCTTACTGCAAAGATGAGGTCAACTGTTGACCTTCCTGGCCTGAATCCATACTGTTCTTCCCTCAGCCCATCTTCAACTTCTGTCCGAATTCTTCTCTCCAGTACCTTCTCAAATATTTTGGCGCAGTGGCACATGAGTGTAATTCCCCTGTAGTTCTTGCATTCCTTCCTACTTCCCTTTTTAAATATGGGTATTATTATCCCTCTTTTCCAGTCCTCTGGTATTTTCTTCTCCTTCCATATCACTTTCATTACTCGAAAGAGCCACTGTGATCCTATCACCCCTGCTGCTCTCACCATCTCCACACTCACTTCGTCTATTCCCGGTGCCTTTCCCCCTTTCATCTTCTTTAATGCTTCCTCCACTTCTGTCCATGTCAATTCCTTCTCTGAAATGTCTTGGTCACTGTCTGTTTCTTCCTCCACAATGTCCACTACGCTGCTTTTAGTTGGATTTAGGAGTTCCTTGAAGTATTCTCTCCAGATAACCTTTACTTCTTCCATATTTTCGACCTCCTTTCCATTCCTGTCCACCATTCTGACATTTTCCCCTGTATCTCTTCTCTTTGGCTTTATCATTCCATACAACACTTTCTTACTGCCATCACAGTCCTCCTCCATCATTTCTGTCCATTTCTCCAGCCATTTCTTTTTCTCTTCCTTCACTACTTCTCCTGCTTCTTTCTTCCGCTCTTGGTATTCTTCTCTTGTTCTGTCTGTCCTCTGTTGGAACCATTTCCTGAATGCTTCATTTTTCTTTTTCACTGCTTCCTTAGTTCTGGGGTTCCACCATGGTGTTTCCTTCCACCTTTTCTCTCCACTAGTTCTGCCACACACGACTTCCGCTGCTTCTACCAACACGTCCTTGAACCTATTCCATTCTTCTTCACCTGTTTTCAGATCATCCTTCGGTAATTTGTTCCTCACTAATATCTGGAACTTCTCCTTATTTCCATCCTCCTTCAGCTTCCATGTCCTTATTCTTCTTTCTTGGTTCTCAGTTCTCCTCTTTTCCTTCAGTCCTCTCACCTTGGCGACCAGCAGACGGTGGTCACTGTCCAGGGCTTCTGAAGGTATTACCCTTATATCCGTGATACTCTTCTTTGTCTCCTTCCCGCATAGAATATAGTCCACCACTGATTTCCTAGTCAAATCCCTGCTGTACCAAGTAATTTTATGGCTCTCTCTCTTCTTGTACCATGTGTTTCCAACCATTAGCCCATTTATCTTGCACAGTTCCAACAATCTCTCTCCTTCCTTATTCCTGTTTCCCCATCCTTCACTACCAATCACTTCCTCAAAACCTCTTCTATCAGTTCCGACATGGGCATTTAGGTCTCCCATGACTATCAGGTCTCTCCCCACTAACTGCTTCTGCAACTCCTCTTCAAACTCGTCCTTCTCGCCTTCCGTGCATCCCACCTGTGGTGCATAGACTTGCAGAATGCCCAGGTTTCTACCTTTCACAGTGATTCTGGCTCTAATTAATCTATCACTTACCCTCTTTACTTCCTCCCTCAGCCCTTCTCTCACCACCATTCCCACTCCATTTCTCTTCCCCTCCTCATTTCCTATCCAGTATAGCTGCAAGCCATTTCTCAGTTCTTTTCTTCCTTCCCCTCTCCATCTGGTCTCTGCCAGTCCGAGTACATCCAGTTTTCTCCTCTCCATCATATCCACAACCTCCTCCACTCTTCCCGTCAATGAAGTTATATTCAAAGTTCCGATTCGTAGTCCATTTCCATAGCCAGGTCTGCTTCCTTTAGATCTGTCCTTTCCGAGGCCCGTTCCCGTTTTAAAAGCAGTTTCATATCCACTACTGGCTTGCTAGGCCTAACGTAGCTTCACCATAACCCTGGCGAGGGGCCTGTTTTTGGTCCGCGAGAGGTATTTTATTTCCCTCAAATCCTCCGGACAAGTCCGGCGAGCCCCCCTATCCGCCACCTGGGACGCGCCCGATAGAGGAACAGGCAAACCCCCACGGGCCGGAAGCTAATAAATAATCAAAAATAAAGAGCAGGTCCCCACCTGAGAAGTTACAGTAAACCCTCGCGAAAGATCTGTCTCACAATAATAAAGCAACAACAGCAACACTAGGAAAATGGTACGACGCAAATCCCTAGGTCAAGTTACAAGATCAAGCTAATATCAGAATTTACATTTAACAGGGTAGCAACACAAATCTAAGTTAGGATGATACCATCTCCACATTTACATTTAACGTTAATTCATCTAGCTAAGTCCTATCAATTAACCACAAAATTTACAGCGGTGACGTCCGTAATATCAAACAATTACATTCAAAGCTAAGTGACCAGCCATAGAAAAAAACATCTAAGTCATTCTTATAACATAGAGGATTCGTACACTTTTACATAATAAGTAAATAAATAAGAGACCACAGTTTTATTCAAATGCCTGCCTATACCTTGGTTTACTGTTTGTAAGCCATAGTCATCTAATGTGTGTAATTACGGTAACGACTGCGTAGTAAAGACTACGTCTAACATCGTATGGCCTGCGCTCCACCAGCTACGAACACAAGATTCGAGCAAGCTTCAGTCGCAACAAAAAGTGTCAGCTGTCCTCAAGTCATTTCCTCCAGGAAATACCTTCATTAGCACGGCTATGTCAGCAGGTTCCAAATGCAAATGAACAAGGTTAAGCAGAAAGGATTCGTTAGTTAGCTTTTGTTTATCAAAATTATGCGTTTTATTATTAAGATGTCGGTTTAGGTTATCGTTGGTTTATGGCGAATAATACTGACAAGCCTGGGCACGGAGTGTCTCCCTGAGATCATCTCTGCCAAAAAGCCTCGACTCTAAAGTCGGAATACAATCAACGAGCAATAACAACTTGTACACACAATAACACAAGTTACCAGCGGCGCACAGCTCGCGTTCAATAACTCTGGGATGGACCTGGACACAAGCAGTTACCCTCCCTAAATATCTGGTCCACGGGAACAGTCCCGGACATGGTACACAAAAATACCTTCATACATGAAAAAGCTCCCTAGCGGGGCTAGCCTACAACGTACTATAGAAAACCTGACATAACTGTACTCGTCAAAACAACGGTACACGCAACAGCGTTTAACTAACAAATGACAATCTACAGAACATATGAGCAGATACAAGAATGGACACTAATTGAGCTATAATTGCAATGAAAGGGAAAGTGAATGCTAAAAGCATTGTCTCACTTAGAAGCATGCGCTCTCACACGGGCGCTGAGTAACAAAACCTGTTCGTGTCGCCGCAGGCTACAAGATTCCTGCGCTGAATGACGCAACACACTAACTAGGCCGGCAATTTAAGCAAGATAATAACTGTAAAACTGGCCTCATAATAATACCTTTACCATAGGTTATAAACCTCGAAGAATATGTGCATAAAAAGCACGCTATAAATCTGAATATAATCATATAACTCTGTCTTTCACATCAAAGACATTTAAAAGGTAGCAATGTCACTAATTGCTGGAGCTCTCTGCTCTCAAAGATAAAATACTCTTCAGTAGTTGCTTGTATCAAACATCAAATAAATACGTGTCATCACACTTGACACAACAAAATAATAATTGTGGCGCAAATACCACTCTGCTGGATCTGCTTAATGATACGTTGGGGAACTGGGTTCGATGCTAGACAACAACGAAACGTCCCTTTTACTCATAAGGTCTACACATGACCTGGATGGCTTCTGAGCTCATCTCTAATAAAATATAATGCAGTTACAAAACTGGTAATTACAGTCGATTACCCAAATGATACGACTACTCTAACGAAGTCAGGGGTGTAACATAGACTGGCTGCAAAAAGTGCAGTTAAAGAAATATAACTATGGCATCAGATTGCCATAACTAGAGTCTGCAAAGACTTGAAAAAATCACCCCAGATAGGGTTAAACAAAGTAGCCTCAAAATGACTACAGTCACGTTTAGCAATAGACAGAAATTGGCGTCCTACGACGTCCATCAAGCTGCACCAGGGTTGACCAAAATGTCAGACCCAAGGGTGACTCACAATCACTGGAGATAAATGACATCTAATTAGACTAATTACATTCCCTACCTATGAAATGGCTGTCACTAAGTTCGGTTGGTTCACAAACTACACTAATCTAACTATACCACCAGAAACTAGAACAAGGAAGGGTTGTACAAAACTCACGATATGAAGGAGCCCACACTTAGCTCTCTGTCCAACAACAAGGGTTGATCAAAAGCACCTCTGGCTTTCAGGATTGGCATCGTCCTCATCAGAACTTCCATCTGGGCTCTCCCAAAGACCAGGGTTCGGTCTGTCCCTGTAGTTGACCTCGTGAATGGACTGGACATGCCTAGGAAAGGCATCCTCGGTTCCTTCCTTCTCGTTTGATGTTCTAGAAGTTCCATCATCATGCTGGTCCCATCCGAGACATCTCCCTCATACCATAATGGTATTAGCCCATGGTCTCGGCCTCGAACATGGTGTTGAAAAAGTTTACCACGTGGGCGGTAGTATAAGACTTGTAATAGTTCATTATTATCACTTGAAAATTACAGTATTCGTCGCAGATATCACAGGCTTTAAATATAACTGGTAACACAGCCTCTACACTTTGCAGATGAAAAAGATAAATGGCCATGCACTGTTCTGCGATTCTACACGTGTACAGACGCTACTTTTTCTATCACGTGATATCCGTGAAATGGGCGTCGTTTTATTATAGATAAATTCACCGTAGCAATCTGTGTATAATGTTCTTTTATAATCACACTTGTTTAAAGTAATAATATCAAGTTTACCTGTATATTTTCGCACCAGGCTCTCGGCCCTCCACAAATACGTGGATGAAAAAATGTGGTGCTACAGTAATGTCGTAAATTTCACAATACTTACCATATAATTCACTATAAAATTTGTGTTGATCACTGCACATCAACGACAGTGATTTGTAGTTCAGTTGTGCTCGATGGCACTCGATAATGATTTCCACGCTGAAAAGCGGACTGGTTGCCACGTCTAATGCGACGGATATAATAACACGCCTACACAGGGCGGATTCTCCAGACGTATTGCAAGGAACTGCGTTCCTCGTGGAAGCAAGTCGTCAAACTAAGTCGTTGAGCGACTACTTACATTCCGATTTGCGTATCCGCAATGATATTACCTTACCTTAAAGTGAAAAAACATTCTCCAAAATGTTTCGATAATACTGAATAACGAAATGGAATATTCTGAGTCTCGTGGAAAGATAAAATTGATTAATAAGACCTCAGATAAATAATTAGCAGACTTCACCAAAGTCAAAAGTGCGATTCTCCGCTACTTCAAAGAGAATTGTATAAGCTCTCAGCTTCTCGTAGCTTTCTGGGTGTGTTCAAAGGTACTACATCCCATCATAAATGTACTGTCGTGAAAAATATCACATGAACCTTAGCTCAGCGGGTTCAGTACCTCCCTATCAACTCCTAAACGGCTGCAGCAATCAAAACCAAATTTAGTATGAGTAAAGATGTGTACCGGAATATCTCACGTCCGTATTTGAAAATGATATCAGTGCTACCAACTGCTGAAAAAACGCACTAGATATTTGAGCTCCATGTTGGATATCTCGCAAGGTATGCATGGGAGCTATTCCAAAATTGGTACACATGCAGATAATACTATTTCAGTTTAATGTCCAGGAGGCCAACAATGACAGTGTTGCCAAAATAATTTTAAGCCTTCTGATAGGTCCAATGTTTAAATGCATATAACTTCTACATTATCAATTGGATTTCAACCAAATTTTGTATGTAATATCTGTACATAAACAGATATGATTGAACGTATTCTTAAGAGCCACCAGGGCTGCCAACTGTTAATAATTGCTGTCTCTATTTTTTTATCCAAATACCAATATATCAGAAAGTATGCAAGCCAACAGCTTTAAACTATGCAAACGTATATTCTGACATTTTAGATTAATTTGGAGTAACTTATATACGTCAGTTCTACCAACATGATTATAAGCCTGCTGATAGTACCAATTTTTAAATACATGTAACTTCTATACTATCAGTTCGATTTCAACCAAATTTCGTATGTGCTATGTGTACCATAACAGATATGACTGTAAGTATTGTTAAGAGCAATCAGGGCTGCCAACTGTTAATAAATGCTGTCTATATTTTTTTACCCTAATACCAATATATCAGAAAGTATGCAAGCCAACAGCTGTATACTTTGCACACGTATAGCACCTGACATTGTGGATTAATTTGGAGTAATTAATACAAGGCAGTGCTGCCAACATGATTCTATGCCTGCTGATATGTCCAATTTTAAAATACATGTAACTTCTATACTAACAAATGGATTTCATCCAAAATTGGCACAACAAGATATCATAATATTTCAGATTATTTCTGACCAGCACACGCATGGTATTGTTGGCAACATGCTATTACGCGTGCTGATAGATCCAGTGCCTAACCTCATGTAACGTCCATTGGACTTCAACCTAATTTTGTATTCTGTACCTTAAGAGATGGAACTAACAATATATTCAGTCACCAGGGCTGCCAACCGTAGTGCTCTATTAGGCTACATTATACCAGGTATATTTTGAACTAATTTGATATTTCGATATTACCACTTAATTTTGTCATTATTCTAGATAGGTTCATATACTGTAGAATAATCATTGGCATGAAAAGTAGGCTGTATAGTTCTTCACGGAACTTGTTTTTATATATTAGTAAAGATTAATGCACGTGGGATCATAAAGGTCAAATTACTTCCAACGGTTTTGATGCTACGTAAAAAGGGACATTCCATGCCTTAACACATTGGTGACCGGATGCCCGGACACGTCACATTCCCTGTGGACTGGACATCTTTACGCTGAGAATATTCCAGTGCACTAGATTATAGAACGTACATAATTGTTGAATTAACACAGTTATTATCTTTGAAGTTGTTATGAGTATATTCTAATACCCCTAGTAGAGCTCAAGAGTGTGATGTATTTGGAAATATGACATACTATGCAGTGGCGGCTTACAGAAAATGCAGGTGCAGTATATTTGAGGTTAGATTGGTTTTCAATCAAAGTACGGTATGCACGTTGGATATATTAAGTCACTTAGAGACCTGAATATCACTCTCTCATTTAGTTTCCACTAAATCACCATAACTTGCTCCATTTGACCGATATACGTATAAACGATAAATCTCATCATATTATTTTGCAAGTCCTCCATTTTGTCAGTGACTGAACTAACATGAAGAAAGTCAATGTTTTGAAACTAAATCAAAGAACAAACGAAGGCCGTGAATAAGCAGAAAGTAGTACACACAGGCTACACCTACAAATATTTTACCCAATGTGTTTGTCCAAAATGGTTCAATTCATGGCCAGGAGATGCCGTAGTATTACCGAAAATGACGTGTATAGAACCGAGATTTCTCGGGACCCGTCACCTACAGTTTGCTAGCGTAATACGAGATTTACCGGGGTTCGTCACCAACGGTTTTATAGCATACTACGAGATTTCTTGGAGACCGTCACCAACTGTTTGTTAGCATACTTCGAGATTTCTTGGAGACCGTCACCAACGGATTGTTAGCGTACTACGAGATTTCTTGGAGACCGTCACCAACGGTTTGTGAGCGAACTACGAGATTTCTTGGAGACCGTCACCAACGGCTTGTTAGCGTACTACGAGATTTCTCGGGGCCCGTCACCAACGGTTTGTTAGCGTACTACGAGATTTCTCGGGGCCCGTCACCAACGGTTTGTTAGCGTACAACGAGATTTCTCGGGGCCCGTCACC
The DNA here is from genome assembly GCA_946902985.2 of Meconema thalassinum. Lineage (NCBI taxonomy): Eukaryota > Metazoa > Arthropoda > Insecta > Orthoptera > Tettigoniidae > Meconema > Meconema thalassinum. The sequence continues at coordinate 219,607,321 of OX336396.1, forward strand.
AACGGTTTGTTAGTGTACTACGAGATTTCCCGGGGCCCGTCACCAACGGTTTATTAGCGTACTACGAGATTTCTCGGGGCCCGTCACCAACGGTTTGTTAGCGTACTACGAGATTTCTCGGGGCCCGTCACCAACGGTTTGTTAGCGTACTAAGAGATTTCCCGGGGACCGTCACCAAAAGTTTATTAGCGTACTACGAGATTTCCCGGGGCCCGTCACCAACGGTTTATTAGCGTACTACGAGGTTTCCCGGGGACCGTCACCAACGGTTTATTAGCGTACTACGAGATTTCCCGGGGACCGTCACCAACGGTTTGTTAGCGTACTACGAGATTTCCCGGGGCCCGTCACCAACGGTTTATTAGCGTACTACGAGGTTTCCCGGGGCCCGTCACCAACGGTTTATTAGCGTACTACGAGATTTCCCGGGGACCGTCACCAACGGTTTATTAGCGTACTACGAGGTTTCCCGGGGCCCGTCACCAACGGTTTATTAGCGTACTACGAGGTTTCCCGGGGCCCGTCACCAACGGTTTATTAGCGTACTACGAGATTTCCCGGGGCCCGTCACCAACGGTTTATTAGCGTACTACGAGATTTCCCGGGGCCCGTCACCAACGGTTTATTAGCGTACTACGAGGTTTCCCGGGGCCCGTCACCAACGGTTTATTAGCGTACTACGAGATTTCCCGGGGACCGTCACCAACGGTTTGTTAGCGTACTACGAGATTTCCCGGGGCCCGTCACCAACGGTTTATTAGCGTACCGTACTACGAGGTTTCCCGGGGCCCGCCACCAACGGTTTATTAGCGTACTACGAGATTTCCCGGGGCCCGTCAACAACGGTTTGTTAGCGTACTACGAGATTTCGCGGGGCCCGTCACCAACGGTTTGTTAGCGTACTACGAGATTTCTCGGGGCTCGTCACCAACGGTTTGCTAGCGTACTACGAGATTTCTCGGGGCTCGTCACCTACGGTTAGTTAGCATACTACGAGATTTCTCGGGGCCCGTCACCAACGGTTTGTTAGCGTACTACGAGATTTCTCGGGGCTAGTCACCAACGGATAGTTAGCATACTACGAGATTTCTCGGGGCCCGTCACCAACGGTTTGCTAGCGTACTACGAGAATTCTCGGGGCTCGTCACCTACGGTTAGTTAGCATACTACGAGATTTCTCGGGGCCCGTCACCAACGGTTTGTTAGCGTACTACGAGATTTCTCGGGGCCCGTCACCAACGGTTTGTTAGCGTACTACGAGATTTCTCGGGGCTAGTCACCAACGGTTAGTTAGCATACTACGGGATTTCTTGGAGACCGTCACCAACGGTTTACTAGCGTACTACGAGATTTCCCGGGGCCCGTCAGCAACTGCTTGTTAGCGTACTACGAGATTTCCCGGGGCCCGTCACCAACGGTTTGCGAGCGTACTACGAGATTTCCCGGGGCCCGTCACCAACGGTTTGTTAGCGTACTACGAGATTTCTTGGGGACCGTCACCAACGGTTTGCTAGCGTACTACGAGATTTCCTGGGGCCCGTCACCAACGGTTTGTTAGCGTACTACGAGATTTCCCGGGGCCCGTCAGCAACTGTTTGTTAGCGTACTACGAGATTTCCCGGGGCCCGTCACCAACTGTTTACTAGCGTACTACGAGATTTCCCGGGGCCCGTCCCCAACGGTTTGTTAGCGTACTACGAGATTTCTTGGGGACCGTCACCAACGGTTTACTAGCGTACTACGAGATTTCCTGGGGCCCGTCACCAACGGTTTGTTAGCGTACTACGAGATTTCCCGGGGCCCGTCACCAACGGTTTGTTAGTGTAATACGAGATTTCCCGGGGCCCGTCACCAACGATTTGCGAGCGTAAGTAGGGGAGAGCGAGGGGTTCTGTCCCCCCCCCCCCAACCACTACTCCCAATGCGAGCCGATAACTCCCGAACCCGTGGTCGGAGATTCACGGATGAGGTGTCGTTGGACTCAAGCTGACGGGGGCTTTCCTATGGACCACTCATTATTAAAAAAAAAAAAAAAATGAAAATATTTGTTTTCGAAAGTAGGTGATAGTTTGAAAACCAAACATGATAGAATGTTGTGCAATAGCTTAAACGAACGGTCTCTATGTCCTTTATTTTTTATAATAAAACGTTTTTATTATTTATATTTTTTGAAAAAAGTTCAATTTTGAAAATTTTATAGTTTGGAAACTAAAGAGTTTACAAAAAATTTTGTTGGACATAAATGAATGGCCCTGATCCCCTCTACCTGAAAAATAAATTTCAAGCCTCTAGGACTAAAACTGTGCAGTAGTGGGAGGTTGTAGATTCTGCCTCACCCTCTACTTTCATATAAACTTTGGGCGATATCTCCCGAACGCGAGGTCGGATTTTAACGAACGAGGTATTGTTGGCGTTAGGATGACGTTCTCTTCGCTAAGCAAGTGTGTTGGTACTTTAAAAAAATTGAAAATTTTCGTTTTTTGGATTGGCACTATTTTGGAAACGGTGAATTGGAAAAAAGTTTGTTTGACGTTAATGTAAGGTGGGTATGCCCTCTAGGCGGGCAGCAAGTTTCAAGGGTGTAAGATGAAAAACAAAATGATAGCCTACTTTCTCGCGAACATTGGTGATCATTGGCGAACGGATGTTCGGATTTTAACAAATGAGGTGTTGTTGGACTCGAGCTGACGTCCTCTTTCCTATAGACCACTAGTTATATTTTTCAAAAAATGATTGAAAAATTTTGTTTTTAAAAGTAGGCGATAGTTTGAAAACCAAACATGATAGAATGTTGTGCCATAGTTCAAACCAATGGTCTCCATGACCTTTATGTTTTATAATAAAACTTTTTAAACTTTTTATGTTTTTTTGAAAACACTTAAATTTTTATTTTTATTTTATTTTGGAAAATAACACGTTGACAAATAAGTTTGTTTGACATAAATGAAAGTTCCCTACCCCCTCTACCACGAAAATAAATGTCAAGTCTCTAGGACAAAAAACCTAGGCATTTTAATTTTTTTTAATAAAAAAAAATAAAGGGTGTTTGTAGACAGAGAGCCGGTAGCGCTTGACACATGTTCCAACGAGGCTATGACTGAGCATGGTGAATACTGGAAATGGCTATTTCGACGGGGGCGATGTATGGCAAAACGAGGGGTTGCTTTTCGATATTTTTTCCTATGACGAATGAATGAAGGCGAATATTTTGAAATGTGACAAGCATGCTAAGATTTTTTACCCCTGAAGGGGATCTTTAACGTTTTAGTTAACAGTGATGAGCGAGATCGCTCTCTGACACAACAGACTGTTGTAGGATATGACCAAGTGTTTCTTAGACGTTGGCGATCTCGGTTACCGTGCCCGGAAGAAATGAATTGCTATTTTGGTGGGATGGCGGGGGCAGCTTATGACGGTTGGTTTTGTGACATTTCCTATGACGGATAGAGGCGAATATTTGAAAATGTGTTAAGTGTGCTAGGAATTTTTTTACCCCTGAAGGGGATCTTTAACATGCTAGTAAACGGTGATAAGCGTGACTGCTGTCTGGCACAGTAAATGGTTTTAGAATATGGAAACCTATAACATTTGCCCGACCAAGTCATGTGCATGTACGCAAAGAGCCAAAACGGTAAGGTCATTGGCCTGAAATGTTATAAACTAAATATTGAACTGGGTCAAGTCATGTGTTTTAGGATGAAAGTATGGGGTTAACATAATCATGTATTGAGGATGGCCGCTTGCTAGTAATTATTATTTCAGTAAAATGTTTGATAATAATAATAATAATAATAATAATTATAAGACACACAGTAGCCTCCGTGGCTTAGGCGGCAGCACGCTGGCCTCTCACCGCTGGGTCCGTGGTTCAAATCTCGGTCACTCCATGTGAGATCTGTGCTGGACAAAACGGAGGCAGGCAGGTTTTTCTCCGGGTACTCCGGTTTTCCCTGTCAACATATCATTCCAGCAACACTCTCCACTATCATTTCATTTCATCTGTCATTCATTTAATCATTGGCCCAGAGGAGTGCGTCAGGCCTCGGCAGCCGGCACAGTTCATATCCTCGCCGCTAGATGGGGGCTTCATTCATTCCATTCCTGACCCGGCCGGAGACTGGAAGCAGGCTGTGGATTTTCATTTTTCATAAGACACACACATGTTTTGAATGCTAACACGCACACAGTCCAGCTCACTGGTGACTGAATATTGTACCTAGCCAGAGGACTCGTAAGAGCTGTTGCTGGTGCTGTATTCGTTGAGTTCATAGGGTACAAAGTTCCTCATTTTTCTACTAGACAGCGCTATAGAGTTTAAAGAGATTAGATATCTAACAACTAACCTCCTTGACATTCATAGTCAAGGAACAACTAAATTCGACATGCAAACTACCCTCTGTGTGTCAAATAACAAAGCTTGCACCCGGTACCCAAGGCCATACTGTGCCCAACTCTAGGAATGGGTATTCCAAGATTCAGACACCTAGATATCAAGGGAAAGGCTGTAGCCACTTTTGAAAGTTGAGATATTTGAATATCGCGCTACATTGCTTCTCGAAGCATTTGGAAGGAATTTACCGATACTTGCATGTCAAGTGACTTAGCGAGTAATAGCAGAGATCGAGGCTATTTATTGATTAAATAGTTAACCATGGAGTAGAGACTTGAGACTGGGATCAGATTACTGGCACGGCCAAATAAAAGAGAATGCAATTAGTATCAAGTAAATCGGACCAGGGATACCAGAGATATGAGGATTTCTAGATTACAACGTGATGACGCGTGACCCTGGCAGTTTTGAATAAAAGCCGGCTGGAGCAGGCATGGTTAGCTCACTCCAACACAAGCACTTGCAGAGCAAGGTGCCTCTACGCTGAGCCAAGGCACATGGTTGCCGGATCTACGCAGAAGTTATTTACAAAGTTGTGATAGTCACAAAAGTGCTGCGCTACGAAGTGGAACTTAGTAAGTTTACGGCGAGGAGAATCACTGAGGTGATTGATTTTTCTACAGACATTAGTGGAAATATTTTTATTTTCACATGGACATATGCTAGACTTTGTCTAGAATTAAGTTAGTACTTTGTCACAGTCCAGTAGTAACATAATACTTGGATGATTAAATCCATTTCAAGTCAGTTTTCATATTTGTAACTAGTTAACCACTTCGATCTGTCAGTACACTGAAGACTAGTCTATAACGGTGGCGTTCATTAGTCTACGCAAGGGAAACTACAAGTTGCTTAGCGCATGGTAGATGGTGATATAATAAACCATGCCCAGGGAACGATCTTCAGAACAGCCGTTGATTGGTTAGACTGTCAGTGTTTTTCTTGTACTGATAAGATTACCGTGAGTTATGTTACAACTGACATATCTAAGAATAGATCACTTAGATCTGACCCCATTTAAACAAACTGTTATGGCTTTGATAGAAGCCCATATTAAAATGGAACAACAGTTAATTCAAACGTCAAAAGATACTACCACTATGTCTGACTAGACGGATTGTGGGTATATAATGGCGGCCGATACAAGGATTGTACATGCTTGTCCGCTAGGGCATGTCTATGGATAAATCTGGTACAGACCAGGTTTACTACGCTTCAAGACCATCAAGAAATGTAAGCCACATTTGAATTATATTATGCCTAGCTAATTGGAACAAACTATTTTTCTGCAGATGACCAACACATTTATTTATTTTTCGTCGTATTTAAATCTTGCAATGATTTACGCAAGACATATTAGAGTTATTCTGAGTATTTTCAGCACTCAGAACAGTTTAGGATCGATGACCGAGCATTTCGAGCCTTTATTTGAATATTTCATATTTTTGGGAAACCACGGAGAACAACCGATGTAACTGGAAAAGTTAACAATTATTTTTGTTAAGGAATGGATATTTTTTCCATATTCGAAGGTTCGAACATGTGGATTCTCTCATAATGAGATGATAATTAAACATATTTAAAATGATATAAATAATAATAATAATCCACTAATAATAATAATAATAATTTTTATAATTTTTCTAAATAATTCTTGGATATTATATTTTCTAATAATCATATGTATTAAGAGAGAGCCTATGAAGTAGTTTAATCATTTCTAGTTTGGAACAGGAGATTTTCCGAAGGATAGTGGTTAGCGCAAGCCCGCATTCAACCAACATTTCAGTCCTGGTTGAACAGTTGATATTTGCAATGAGCAAAGTATGTTTTTCAGATAACACGGAGAGGCATGAAACGGGAAGCAATTGATATTTGTATCAAATAGGATATTTTTGTATTTATATAAAATCATGACGTAAATACACTCGAAAGTGAAATAAAGATTTTCATAAGTATGGTAAATTCACGGGTTGAACTGAATGGTAAAATAAAATAAACTTGTAAGTTTATTAATCTTCCAGTGTTGATAACAAGCAGAGGCTTGATTTATTGTATAAATTTTGTGAAGATAATTTATGTGTGTGGAGTAGTTGAAATGCCATTCCCAGGTGCGCATGTTTAAGTCGCAGGAATGAAGAGGTTTTTTCGAGCATCAATCAAATAGCAGGTTCGATGGCTCAGGTTTATAGTAGGAGTATTGGAACTACACATTTCGTCGTATGAATGACCCGAAGGTCATTTCTTAGAAACCATCAGTTCTTATTTCAACCTTGTTTACGGATTCCATTTAGACTTTGATTTTGCTAGAACCCGGATTTGTCATGATAGTAGTTTATTCTTCTTCAGAGGAAGACCTTTGCCGTTGTTGTTGTAATATTGTGTTCTTACACAAATAATAGAATGGGCCACTGCCAATTAAAAATAATTCTTTAACCACGAATAATCTGAAGGATATTTTCAAATCCTAGTGCCATGAACTAAATGAATTCATTATGAAACTACAATTCTAATTTCCGCATTCTGTCGAAGAATTGCAAGTTGTGAAAATTGCTAAAAATGGCCATGAATATAAATATTTTTATAATAATGATTCCAAGTGGAAAATTGAATAGTTGAATGGTTCAACCATTTATTGATCAAGTTGATGATTCAGAAGTCATATATTTTGTTAGGAACTTGAAGTTCATAATCGAGTCACTTCTCGAATGTTTAATGTCAGAAGAACAATTAATTGTTGTTGTGCTTCGCACAGTTCTTCGATGCTATGCTCAAGGTCAAATACTTTTCAGATGTTATTAATATATGTAAATAATTTGTGTTGCTTCAATGATAATAATATTTTTCGACAATATATATTTTTGAAACTGGAAAAATAAGTGAAAGTTAAAAATTCTATGAACATTTATTCTACGAGTGTTAATGTTATGTAAAAATTTCAAACAGTGAACTACGATATTTCCAGTAGAGACAATTAAATTTGAACTGGATTTAATTATAAATAATTTTGGAACACAGTCTACAGGACTAACAATCAGACTTGTGTTTTCCAAAAAAATAATTGTCAAATGTGTTTGGAAAATTTCTGTATATTGTGTAAATAGGAGTGTTGGTCGCCACACGTGAGTGATGCTACTTTGAGCATTTTTGCAGTCAATATTAACTTCAAAATAAACTGAGATAATTTTACAGGATGTGTTACTCCCAATTTCTCTCACTATCTTATTTTATGTGCCCGTTTAGACCGGAGTCCGCACGACCACATATGCATTTTACCAATAATCAGTCAGCACGAGAGTCAAAATATCCCGGAGCGCCAGATGGGTTAAAGCAAATCGCAAAAACGACATCAAATTAAAAAAATGCTTTACTGATTTTTGGCTCAATGCAACAATAAGGATAGAAGGAGATTTAATTGGGAGTAACACATCCTGTAAAATTATCTCAGTTTATTTTGAAGTTAAAATTGACTGCAAAAATGCTCAAAGTAGCATCACTCACGTGTGGCGACCAACACTCCTATTTACACAATATACAGAAATTTTCCAAACACATTTGACAATTATTTTTTTTTGGAAAACACAAGTCTGATTGTTAGTCCTGTAGACTGTGTTCCAAAATTATTTATAATTAAATCCAGTTCAAATTTAATTGTCTCTACTGGAAATATCGTAGTTCACTGTTTGAAATTTTTACATAACATTAACACTCGTAGAATAAATGTTCATAGAATTTTTAACTTTCACTTATTTTTCCAGTTTCAAAAGTATATATTGTCGAAAAATATTATTATCATTGAAGCAACACAAATTATTTACATATATTAATAACATCTGAAAAGTATTTGACCTTGAGCATAGCATCGAAGAACTGTGCGAAGCACAACAACAATTAATTGTTCTTCTGACATTAAACATTCGAGAAGTGACTCGATTATGAACTTCAAGTTCCTAACAAAATATATGACTTCTGAATCATCAACTTGATCAATAAATGGTTGAACCATTCAACTATTCAATTTTCCACTTGGAATCATTATTATAAAAATATTTATATTCATGGCCATTTTTAGCAATTTTCACAACTTGCAATTCTTCGACAGAATGCGGAAATTAGAATTGTAGTTTCATAATGAATTCATTTAGTTCATGGCACTAGGATTTGAAAATATCCTTCAGATTATTCGTGGTTAAAGAATTATTTTTAATTGGCAGTGGCCCATTCTATTATTTGTGTAAGAACACAATATTACAACAACAACGGCAAAGGTCTTCCTCTGAAGAAGAATAAACTACTATCATGACAAATCCGGGTTCTAGCAAAATCAAAGTCTAAATGGAATCCGTAAACAAGGTTGAAATAAGAACTGATGGTTTCTAAAAAATGACCTTCGGGTCATTCATACGACGAAATGTGTAGTTCCAATACTCCTACTATAAACCTGAGCCATCGAACCTGCTATTTGATTGATGCTCGAAAAAACCTCTTCATTCCTGCGACTTAAACATGCGCACCTGGTAATGGCATTTCAACTACTCCACACACATAAATTATCTTCACAAAATTTATACAATAAATCAAGCCTCTGCTTGTTATCAACACTGGAAGATTAATAAACTTACAAGTTTATTTTATTTTACCATTCAGTTCAACCCGTGAATTTACCATACTTATGAAAATCTTTATTTCACTTTCGAGTGTATTTACGTCATGATTTTATATAAATACAAAAATATCCTATTTGATACAAATATCAATTGCTTCCCGTTTCATGCCTCTCCGTGTTATCTGAAAAACATACTTTGCTCATTGCAAATATCAACTGTTCAACCAGGACTGAAATGTTGGTTGAATGCGGGCTTGCGCTAACCACTATCCTTCGGAAAATCTCCTGTTCCAAACTAGAAATGATTAAACTACTTCATAGGCTCTCTCTTAATACATATGATTATTAGAAAATATAATATCCAAGAATTATTTAGAAAAATTATAAAAATTATTATTATTATTATTAGTGGATTATTATTATTATTTATATCATTTTAAATATGTTTAATTATCATCTCATTATGAGAGAATACACATGTTCGAACCTTCGAATATGGAAAAAATATCCATTCCTTAACAAAAATAATTATTAACTTTTACAGTTACATCGGTTGTTCTCCGTGGTTTCCCAAAAATATGAAATATTCAAATAAATGCTCGAAATGCTCGGTCATCGATCCTAAACTGTTCTGAGTGCTGAAAATACTCAGAATAACTCTAATATGTCTTGCGTAAATCATTGCAAGATTTAAATACGACGAAAAATACATAAATGTGTTGGTCATCTGCAGAAAAATAGTTTGTTCCAATTAGCTAGGCATAATATAATTCAAATGTGGCTTACATTTCTTGATGGTCTTGAAGCGTAGTAAACCTGGTCTGTACCAGATTTATCCATAGACATGCCCTAGCGGACAAGCATGTACAATCCTTGTATCGGCCGCCATTATATACCCACAATCCGTCTAGTCAGACATAGTGGTAGTATCTTTTGACGTTTGAATTAACTGTTGTTCCATTTTAATATGGGCTTCTATCAAAGCCATAACAGTTTGTTTAAATGGGGTCAGATCTAAGTGATCTATTCTTAGATATGTCAGTTGTAACATAACTCACGGTAATCTTATCAGTACAAGAAAAACACTGACAGTCTAACCAATCAACGGCTGTTCTGAAGATCGTTCCCTGGGCATGGTTTATTATATCACCATCTACCATGCGCTAAGCAACTTGTAGTTTCCCTTGCGTAGACTAATGAACGCCACCGTTATAGACTAGTCTTCAGTGTACTGACAGATCGAAGTGGTTAACTAGTTACAAATATGAAAACTGACTTGAAATGGATTTAATCATCCAAGTATTATGTTACTACTGGACTGTGACAAAGTACTAACTTAATTCTAGACAAAGTCTAGCATATGTCCATGTGAAAATAAAAATATTTCCACTAATGTCTGTAGAAAAATCAATCACCTCAGTGATTCTCCTCGCCGTAAACTTACTAAGTTCCACTTCGTAGCGCAGCACTTTTGTGACTATCACAACTTTGTAAATAACTTCTGCGTAGATCCGGCAACCATGTGCCATGGCTCAGCGTAGAGGCACCTTGCTCCGCAAGTGCTTGTGTTGGAGTGAGCTAACCATGCCTGCTCCAGCCGGCTTTTATTCAAAACTGCCAGGGTCACGCGTCATCACGTTGTAATCTAGAAATCCTCATATCTCTGGTATCCCTGGTCCGATTTACTTGATACTAATTGCATTCTCTTTTATTTGGCCGTGCCAGTAATCTGATCCCAGTCTCAAGTCTCTACTCCATGGTTAACTATTTAATCAATAAATAGTCTCGACCTCTGCTATTACTCGCTACGTCACTTGACATGCAAGTATCGGTAAATTCCTTCCAAATGCTTCGAGAAGCCATGTAGCGCGATATTCAAATATCTCAACTTTCAAAAGCGGCTACAGCCTTTCCCTTGATATCTAGGTGTCTGAATCTTGGAATACCCATTCCTAGAGTTGGGCACAATACGATATTAATATTATTATTATAAATATATTATTATTATTATTATTATTATTATTATTATTATTATTATTATTATTATTATTATTATAGGGAAGCCTCCATGGCTTAGGCGGCAGCACGCCGGCCTCTCAACACTGGGCCCGTGGTTCAAATCCCGGTCACTCCATGTGAGATCTGTGCTGGACAAAACGGAGGCAGACAGGTTTTTCTCCGGGTACTCCGGTTTTCCCTGTCAAAATTTCATTCCAGCAACACTCTCCACTATCATTTCATTTCATCTGTCATTCATTTAATCATTGGCCCAGAGGAGTGCGTCAGGCCTCGGCAGCCGGCACAGTTCATATCCTCGCCACTAGATGGGGGCTTCATTCATTCCATTCCTGACCCGGTCGGAGACAGGAAGCAGGCTGTGGATTTTTCATTATTATAGGGAACGACATGTCAGTTAAATTAAAATTTTTGTTTTTTACAAAATCCAATATGGCCTTGTACTTTCCCGGTAAACAACCAATATGGTCTTGTACCGGTTGCCAATACATAGTCATTAATCAAGAAAGCAATCATCGTCCTAGTCATGTACAGGTAATGAATTTTTTGTCTATGAGTTTTCAGTAGTGGTAAAATGGAATAGCATTTTATGTTAGGCTTACCTGAGTTTTAAATAGTTCACTGCCTGGAAACAATGGTTGCACTTGACTGCGTCTCGGGTTTTCAGCGACTGCTACGGCGGTAAGGCTTTTCTTTCCAAGTTTCTAAAAATAAATAAAATAAACCGTTATAAATACCTAAATTCAGGTTAGTACATGCATTTCATAAAGTAAAATATGAAACAAAAAATGAAACAAGTTATTTAAAAAAAAATAATCCCACCTTCACTTGCAGTGGATTATTGCTGTTTCCTTCTAGTGCCCACCTTCACTTGCAGTGGATTATTGCTGTTTCCTTCTAGTGGGCTCAAAAATAAACTGGTTTCTTGTATCTCAGACATGTAAGGTATACCGGTTATCTTGCAAACAAATAAATTAAAAAATAAATAATTACCTAATCAATAACTACAAATTTAAAGTTCATTAGCATGACATTATTAAAATAATCATAGGTACTTACCAAAAAATAAAAGGATTTTTCTTCCACAGCTCTACTGTATACGTCCATGTGCTAAAATGGCAAGTGCATGACTAACGCAATCGTTATCAGTTAGCCTAGCAACAGAAAAAGTTGTATTTTCTCAGCGTTTTGACCTTGAATGGTTCTCTGTCTCTCTCTCGCACGTGTTCCCACGCCTCTTCACATTCCTCAATCTGAATAAGATTCGTGTACCTTATACTAGTTTCATGTTTTTAATAAGGAACCAAAATGGCTACCTTTTATACATCGGTAGTCCTACTGTCTCAGAACCAAAATGGCGGTCTCTGCTTAAACAGCACACCTGCTAGCCACCACGAGGCAAGTAAACTGATATCACACTTCCTGCTGACGTAGATATTCCTGCATCGTCAGCACCAGCAACAGCTCTTACGAGTCCTCTGGCTAGGTACAATATTCAGTCACCAGTGAGCTGGACTGTGTGCGTGTTAGCATTCAAAACATGTGTGTGTCTTATTATTATTATTATTATTATTATTATTATTATTATCAAACATTTTACTGTAATAATAATTACTAGCAAGCGGCCATCCTCAATACATGATCATGTTAACCTCATACTTTCATCCTAAAACACATGACATTACCCAGTTCAATATTTAGTTTATAACATTTCAGGCCAATGACCTTACCGTTTTGGCCCTTTGCGTACATGCACATGACTTGCTCGAGCAAATGTTATAGGTTTCCATATTCTAAAACCATTTACTGTGCCAGACAGCAGTCTCGCTTATCACCGTTTACTAGCATGTTAAAGATCCCCTTCAGGGGTAAAAAAAATTCCTAGCACACTTAACACATTTTCAAATATTCGCCTCTATTCGTCATAGGAAATGTCACAAAACCAACCATCATAAGCTGCCCCCGCCATCCCACCAAAACAGCAATTCATTTCTTCCGGGCACGGTCACCGAGATCACCAACGTCTAAGAATCACTTGGTCATATCCTACAACCGTCTGTTGTGTCAGAGAGCGATCTCGCTCATCACTGTTTACTAAAACGTTAAAGATCCCCTTCAGGGGTAAAAAATCTTAGCATGCTTGTCACATTTCAAAATATTCGCCTTCATTCATTCGTCATAGGAAAAAATATCGAAAAGCAACCCCTCGTTTTGCCATACATCGCCCCCGTCGCAATAGACATTTCCAGTATTCACCATGCTCAGTCATAGCCTCGTTGGAACATGTGTCAAGCGCTACCGGCTGTCTGTCTACAAACACGCTTTTATTTTTAAAAAATAAAAAAAATTGCCTAGTTTTTTTTGTCCTAGAGACTTGACATTTATATTCGTGGTAGAGGGGGTAGGGATCTTTCATGTATGTCAAACAAACTTATTTGTCAACGTGTTAGTTTCCAAAATAAAAAAATAAAAATTTAAGTGTTTAGAAAAAACATAAAAAATATAAAAGTTTTATTATAAAACATAAAGGTCATAGAGTCCATTGGTTTGAACTATGGCACAACATTCTATCATGTTTGGTTTTCAAACTATCGCCTACTTTTAAAAACAAAATTTTTCATTTTTTTTTTTTTTTGAAAAATATAACGAGTGGTCTATAGGAAAGAGGACGTCAGCTCGAGTCCAACAACACCTCATTTGTTAATATCCGACCATCCTTTCGCCAATGATCACCAATGTTCGCGAGAAAGAAGGCTATCATTTTGTTTTTCTTCTTACACCCTTGAAACTTGCTGCCCGCCTAGAGGGCATACCCACCTTTCATTAACGTCAAACAAACTTTTTTCCAATTCACCGTTTCCAAAATAGTGTCAATCCAAAAAACGAAAATTTTCAATTTTTTTAAAGTACCAACACACTTGCTTAGCGAAGAGAACGTCATCCTAACGCCAACAATACCTCGTTCGTTAAAATCCGACCACGCGTTCGGGAGATATCGCCCAAAGTTTATATGAAAGTAGGGAGTGAGGCAGAACCTACAACCTCCCACTTCTGCACAGTTTTAGTCCTAGAGGCTTGAAATTTATTTTTCGGGTAGAGGGGATCAGGGCCATTCATTTATGTCAAACAAAATTTTTTGTAAACTCTTTAATTTCCATACTATAAAAATTTCAAAATTGAACTTTTTTCAAGAAATATAAATTATAAAAACGTTTTATTATGAAAAATAAAGGACATAGATACCGTTCGTTTAAGCTATTGCACAACATTCTATCATGTTTGGTTTTCACACTATCACCTACTTTCGAAAACAAAATATTTTTTTTTAATAATGAGTGGTCCATAGGAAAGCCCCCGTCAGCTTGAGTCCAACGACACCTCATCCGTGAATCTCCGACCACGGGTTCTGGAGTTATCGGCTCGCATTGGGAGTAGTGGTGGGGGGTTTGTTAGTGTACTACTAGATTTCCCGGGACCAGTCACCAACGGTTTGTTAGTGTACTACGAGATTTCTTGGAGACCTTCACCAACGGTTTGCTAACGTACTACGAGATTTCCCGGGGACCGTCATCAACGGTTTGTTAGCGTACTACGAGATTTCCCGGGGCTTGTCACCAACGGTTTGCTAGCGTACTACGAGATTTCCCGGGGCTCGTCACCAACGGTTTGCTAGCGTACTACGAGATTTCCCGGGGCTCGTCACCAACGGTTTGCTAGCGTACTACGAGATTTCTCGGGGCTCGTCACCTACGGTTAGTTAGCATACTACGAGATTTCTCGGGGCCCGTCACCAACGGTTTGTTAGCGTACTACGAGATTTCTCGGGGCTAGTCACCAACGGATAGTTAGCATACTACGAGATTTCTCGGGGCCCGTCACCAACGGTTTGCTAGCGTACTACGAGATTTCTCGGGGCTCGTCACCTACGGTTAGTTAGCATACTACGAGATTTCTCGGGGCCCGTCACCAACGGTTTGATAGCGTACTACGAGATTTCTCGGGGCCCGTCACCAACGGTTTGTTAGCGTACTACGAGATTTCTCGGGGCTAGTCACCAACGGTTAGTTAGCATACTACGGGATTTCTTGGAGACCGTCACCAACGGTTTACTAGCGTACTACGAGATTTCCCGGGGCCCGTCAGCAACTGTTTGTTAGCGTACTACGAGATTTCCCGGGGCCCGTCACCAACGGTTTGCGAGCGTACTACGAGATTTCCCGGGGCCCGTCACCAACGGTTTGTTAGCGTACTACGAGATTTCTTGGGGACCGTCACCAACGGTTTACTAGCGTACTACGAGATTTCCTGGGGCCCGTCACCAACGGTTTGTTAGCGTACTACGAGATTTCCCGGGGCCCGTCAGCAACTGTTTGTTAGCGTACTACGAGATTTCCCGGGGCCCGTCACCAACGGTTTACTAGCGTACTACGAGATTTCCCGGGGCCCGTCCCCAACGGTTTGTTAGCGTACTACGAGATTTCTTGGGGACCGTCACCAACGGTTTACTAGCGTACTACGAGATTTCCTGGGGCCCGTCACCAACGGTTTGTTAGCGTACTACGAGATTTCCCGGGGCCCGTCACCAACGGTTTGTTAGTGTAATACGAGATTTCCCGGGGCCCGTCACCAACGATTTGCGAGCGTAAGTAGGGGAGAGCGAGGGGTTCTGTCCCCCCCCACCCCAACCACTACTCCCAATGCGAGCCGATAACTCCCGAACCCGTGGTCGGAGATTCACGGATGAGGTGTCGTTGGACTCAAGCTGACGGGGGCTTTCCTATGGACCACTCATTATTAAAAAAAATAAAAAATGAAAATTTTTGTTTTCGAAAGTAGGTGATAGTTTGAAAACCAAACATGATAGAATGTTGTGCAATAGCTTAAACGAACGGTCTCTATGTCCTTTATTTTTTATAATAAAACGTTTTTATTATTTATATTTTTTGAAAAAAGTTCAATTTTGAAAATTCTATAGTTTGGAAACTAAAGAGTTTACAAAAAATTTTGTTGGACATAAATGAATGGCCCTGATCCCCTCTACCCGAAAAATAAATTTCAAGCCTCTAGGACTAAAACTGTGCAGTAGTGGGAGGTTGTATATTCTGCCTCACCCTCTACTTTCATATAAACTTTGGGCGATATCTCCCGAACGCGAGGTCGGATTTTAACGAACGAGGTATTGTTGGCGTTAGGATGACGTTCTCTTCGCTAAGCAAGTGTGTTGGTACTTTAAAAAAATTGAAAATTTTCGTTTTTTGGATTGGCACTATTTTGGAAACGGTGAATTGGAAAAAAGTTTGTTTGACGTTAATGTAAGGTGGGTATGCCCTCTAGGCGGGCAGCAAGTTTCAAGGGTGTAAGATGAAAAACAAAATGATAGCCTACTTTCTCGCGAACATTGGTGATCATTGGCGAACGGATGTTCGGATTTTAACAAATGAGGTGTTGTTGGACTCGAGCTGCCGTCCTCTTTCCTATAGACCACTAGTTATATTTTTCAAAAAATGATTGAAAAATTTTGTTTTTAAAAGTAGGCGATAGTTTGAAAACCAAACATGATAGAATGTTGTGCCATAGTTCAAACCAATGGTCTCCATGACCTTTATGTTTTATAATAAAACTTTTTAAACTTTTTATGTTTTTTTGAAAACACTTAAATTTTTATTTTTATTTTATTTTGGAAAATAACACGTTGACAAATAAGTTTGTTTGACATAAATGAAAGTTCCCTACCCCCTCTACCACGAAAATAAATGTCAAGTCTCTAGGACAAAAAACCTAGGCATTTTAATTTTTTTAAATAAAAAAAAATAAAGGGTGTTTGTAGACAGAGAGCCGGTAGCGCTTGACACATGTTCCAACGAGGCTATGACTGAGCATGGTGAATACTGGAAATGGCTATTTCGACGGGGGCGATGTATGGCAAAACGAGGGGTTGCTTTTCGATATTTTTTCCTATGACGAATGAATGAAGGCGAATATTTTGAAATGTGACAAGCATGCTAAGATTTTTTACCCCTGAAGGGGATCCTTAACGTTTTAGTTAACAGTGATGAGCGAGATCGCTCTCTGACACAACAGACTGTTGTAGGATATGACCAAGTGTTTCTTAGACGTTGGCGATCTCGGTTACCGTGCCCGGAAGAAATGAATTGCTATTTTGGTGGGATGGCGGGGGCAGCTTATGACGGTTGGTTTTGTGACATTTCCTATGACGGATAGAGGCGAATATTTGAAAATGTGTTAAGTGTGCTAGGAATTTTTTTACCCCTGAAGGGGATCTTTAACATGCTAGTAAACGGTGATAAGCGTGACTGCTGTCTGGCACAGTAAATGGTTTTAGAATATGGAAACCTATAACATTTGCCCGACCAAGTCATGTGCATGTACGCAAAGAGCCAAAACGGTAAGGTCATTGGCCTGAAATGTTATAAACTAAATATTGAACTGGGTCAAGTCATGTGTTTTAGGATGAAAGTATGGGGTTAACATAATCATGTATTGAGGATGGCCGCTTGCTAGTAATTATTATTTCAGTAAAATGTTTGATAATAATAATAATAATAATAATAATAATAATAATTATAAGACACACAGTAGCCTCCGTGGCTTAGGCGGCAGCACGCTGGCCTCTCACCGCTGGGTCCGTGGTTCAAATCTCGGTCACTCCATGTGAGATCTGTGCTGGACAAAACGGAGGCAGGCAGGTTTTTCTCCGGCTACTCCGGTTTTCCCTGTCAACATATCATTCCAGCAACACTCTCCACTATCATTTCATTTCATCTGTCATTCATTTAATCATTGGCCCAGAGGAGTGCGTCAGGCCTCGGCAGCCGGCACAGTTCATATCCTCGCCGCTAGATGGGGGCTTCATTCATTCCATTCCTGACCCGGCCGGAGACTGGAAGCAGGCTGTGGATTTTCATTTTTCATAAGACACACACATGTTTTGAATGCTAACACGCACACAGTCCAGCTCACTGGTGACTGAATATTGTACCTAGCCAGAGGACTCGTAAGAGCTGTTGCTGGTGCTGTATTCGTTGAGTTCATAGGGTACAAAGTTCCTCATTTTTCTACTAGACAGCGCTATAGAGTTTAAAGAGATTAGATATCTAACAACTAACCTCCTTGACATTCATAGTCAAGGAACAACTAAATTCGACATGCAAACTACCCTCTGTGTGTCAAATAACAAAGCTTGCACCCGGTACCCGAGGCCATACTGTGCCCAACTCTAGGAATGGGTATTCCAAGATTCAGACACCTAGATATCAAGGGAAAGGCTGTAGCCACTTTTGAAAGTTGAGATATTTGAATATCGCGCTACATTGCTTCTCGAAGCACTTGGAAGGAATTTACCGATACTTGCATGTCAAGTGACTTAGCGAGTAATAGCAGAGATCGAGGCTATTTATTGATTAAATAGTTAACCATGGAGTAGAGACTTGAGACTGGGATCAGATTACTGGCACGGCCAAATAAAAGAGAATGCAATTAGTATCAAGTAAATCGGACCAGGGATACCAGAGATATGAGGATTTCTAGATTACAACGTGATGACGCGTGACCCTGGCAGTTTTGAATAAAAGCCGGCTGGAGCAGGCATGGTTAGCTCACTCCAACACAAGCACTTGCAGAGCAAGGTGCCTCTACGCTGAGCCAAGGCACATGGTTGCCGGATCTACGCAGAAGTTATTTACAAAGTTGTGATAGTCACAAAAGTGCTGCGCTACGAAGTGGAACTTAGTAAGTTTACGGCGAGGAGAATCACTGAGGTGATTGATTTTTCTACAGACATTAGTGGAAATATTTTTATTTTCACATGGACATATGCTAGACTTTGTCTAGAATTAAGTTAGTACTTTGTCACAGTCCAGTAGTAACATAATACTTGGATGATTAAATCCATTTCAAGTCAGTTTTCATATTTGTAACTAGTTAACCACTTCGATCTGTCAGTACACTGAAGACTAGTCTATAACGGTGGCGTTCATTAGTCTACGCAAGGGAAACTACAAGTTGCTTAGCGCATGGTAGATGGTGATATAATAAACCATGCCCAGGGAACGATCTTCAGAACAGCCGTTGATTGGTTAGACTGTCAGTGTTTTTCTTGTACTGATAAGATTACCGTGAGTTATGTTACAACTGACATATCTAAGAATAGATCACTTAGATCTGACCCCATTTAAACAAACTGTTATGGCTTTGATAGAAGCCCATATTAAAATGGAACAACAGTTAATTCAAACGTCAAAAGATACTACCACTATGTCTGACTAGACGGATTGTGGGTATATAATGGCGGCCGATACAAGGATTGTACATGCTTGTCCGCTAGGGCATGTCTATGGATAAATCTGGTACAGACCAGGTTTACTACGCTTCAAGACCATCAAGAAATGTTAGCCACATTTGAATTATATTATGCCTAGCTAATTGGAACAAACTATTTTTCTGCAGATGACCAACACATTTATTTATTTTTCGTCGTATTTAAATCTTGCAATGATTTACGCAAGACATATTAGAGTTATTCTGAGTATTTTCAGCACTCAGAACAGTTTAGGATCGATGACCGAGCATTTCGAGCCTTTATTTGAATATTTCATATTTTTGGGAAACCACGGAGAACAACCGATGTAACTGGAAAAGTTAACAATTATTTTTGTTAAGGAATGGATATTTTTTCCATATTCGAAGGTTCGAACATGTGGATTCTCTCATAATGAGATGATAATTAAACATATTTAAAATGATATAAATAATAATAATAATCCACTAATAATAATAATAATAATTTTTATAATTTTTCTAAATAATTCTTGGATATTATATTTTCTAATAATCATATGTATTAAGAGAGAGCCTATGAAGTAGTTTAATCATTTCTAGTTTGGAACAGGAGATTTTCCGAAGGATAGTGGTTAGCGCAAGCCCGCATTCAACCAACATTTCAGTCCTGGTTGAACAGTTGATATTTGCAATGAGCAAAGTATGTTTTTCAGATAACACGGAGAGGCATGAAACGGGAAGCAATTGATATTTGTATCAAATAGGATATTTTTGTATTTATATAAAATCATGACGTAAATACACTCGAAAGTGAAATAAAGATTTTCATAAGTATGGTAAATTCACGGGTTGAACTGAATGGTAAAATAAAATAAACTTGTAAGTTTATTAATCTTCCAGTGTTGATAACAAGCAGAGGCTTGATTTATTGTATAAATTTTGTGAAGATAATTTATGTGTGTGGAGTAGTTGAAATGCCATTCCCAGGTGCGCATGTTTAAGTCGCAGGAATGAAGAGGTTTTTTCGAGCATCAATCAAATAGCAGGTTCGATGGCTCAGGTTTATAGTAGGAGTATTGGAACTACACATTTCGTCGTATGAATGACCCGAAGGTCATTTCTTAGAAACCATCAGTTCTTATTTCAACCTTGTTTACGGATTCCATTTAGACTTTGATTTTGCTAGAACCCGGATTTGTCATGATAGTAGTTTATTCTTCTTCAGAGGAAGACCTTTGCCGTTGTTGTTGTAATATTGTGTTCTTACACAAATAATAGAATGGGCCACTGCCAATTAAAAATAATTCTTTAACCACGAATAATCTGAAGGATATTTTCAAATCCTAGTGCCATGAACTAAATGAATTCATTATGAAACTACAATTCTAATTTCCGCATTCTGTCGAAGAATTGCAAGTTGAGAAAATTGTTAAAAATGGCCATGAATATAAATATTTTTATAATAATGATTCCAAGTGGAAAATTGAATAGTTGAATGGTTCAACCATTTATTGATCAAGTTGATGATTCAGAAGTCATATATTTTGTTAGGAACTTGAAGTTCATAATCGAGTCACTTCTCGAATGTTTAATGTCAGAAGAACAATTAATTGTTGTTGTGCTTCGCACAGTTCTTCGATGCTATGCTCAAGGTCAAATACTTTTCAGATGTTATTAATATATGTAAATAATTTGTGTTGCTTCAATGATAATAATATTTTTCGACAATATATATTTTTGAAACTGGAAAAATAAGTGAAAGTTAAAAATTCTATGAACATTTATTCTACGAGTGTTAATGTTATGTAAAAATTTCAAACAGTGAACTACGATATTTCCAGTAGAGACAATTAAATTTGAACTGGATTTAATTATAAATAATTTTGGAACACAGTCTACAGGACTAACAATCAGACTTGTGTTTTCCAAAAAAATAATTGTCAAATGTGTTTGGAAAATTTCTGTATATTGTGTAAATAGGAGTGTTGGTCGCCACACGTGAGTGATGCTACTTTGAGCATTTTTGCAGTCAATATTAACTTCAAAATAAACTGAGATAATTTTACAGGATGTGTTACTCCCAATTTCTCTCACTATCTTATTTTATGTGCCCGTTTAGACCGGAGTCCGCACGACCACATATGCATTTTACCAATAATCAGTCAGCACGAGAATCAAAATATCCCGGAGCGCCAGATGGGTTAAAGCAAATCGCAAAAACGACATCAAATTAAAAAAATGCTTTACTGATTTTTGGCTCAATGCAACAATAAGGATAGAAGGAGATTTAATTGGGAGTAACACATCCTGTAAAATTATCTCAGTTTATTTTGAAGTTAAAATTGACTGCAAAAATGCTCAAAGTAGCATCACTCACGTGTGGCGACCAACACTCCTATTTACACAATATACAGAAATTTTCCAAACACATCTGACAATTATTTTTTTTGGAAAACACAAGTCTGATTGTTAGTCCTGTAGACTGTGTTCCAAAATTATTTATAATTAAATCCAGTTCAAATTTAATTGTCTCTACTGGAAATATCGTAGTTCACTGTTTGAAATTTTTACATAACATTAACACTCGTAGAATAAATGTTCATAGAATTTTTAACTTTCACTTATTTTTCCAGTTTCAAAAGTATATATTGTCGAAAAATATTATTATCATTGAAGCAACACAAATTATTTACATATATTAATAACATCTGAAAAGTATTTGACCTTGAGCATAGCATCGAAGAACTGTGCGAAGCACAACAACAATTAATTGTTCTTCTGACATTAAACATTCGAGAAGTGACTCGATTATGAACTTCAAGTTCCTAACAAAATATATGACTTCTGAATCATCAACTTGATCAATAAATGGTTGAACCATTCAACTATTCAATTTTCCACTTGGAATCATTATTATAAAAATATTTATATTCATGGCCATTTTTAGCAATTTTCACAACTTGCAATTCTTCGACAGAATGCGGAAATTAGAATTGTAGTTTCATAATGAATTCATTTAGTTCATGGCACTAGGATTTGAAAATATCCTTCAGATTATTCGTGGTTAAAGAATTATTTTTAATTGGCAGTGGCCCATTCTATTATTTTTGTAAGAACATAATATTACAACAACAACGGCAAAGGTCTTCCTCTGAAGAAGAATAAACTACTATCATGACAAATCCGGGTTCTAGCAAAATCAAAGTCTAAATGGAATCCGTAAACAAGGTTGAAATAAGAACTGATGGTTTCTAAAAAATGACCTTCGGGTCATTCATACGACGAAATGTGTAGTTCCAATACTCCTACTATAAACCTGAGCCATCGAACCTGCTATTTGATTGATGCTCGAAAAAACCTCTTCATTCCTGCGACTTAAACATGCGCACCTGGGAATGGCATTTCAACTACTCCACACACATAAATTATCTTCACAAAATTTATACAATAAATCAAGCCTCTGCTTGTTATCAACACTGGAAGATTAATAAACTTACAAGTTTATTTTATTTTACCATTCAGTTCAACCCGTGAATTTACCATACTTATGAAAATCTTTATTTCACTTTCGAGTGTATTTACGTCATGATTTTATATAAATACAAAAATATCCTATTTGATACAAATATCAATTGCTTCCCGTTTCATGCCTCTCCGTGTTATCTGAAAAACATACTTTGCTCATTGCAAATATCAACTGTTCAACCAGGACTGAAATGTTGGTTGAATGCGGGCTTGCGCTAACCACTATCCTTCGGAAAATCTCCTGTTCCAAACTAGAAATGATTAAACTACTTCATAGGCTCTCTCTTAATACATATGATTATTAGAAAATATAATATCCAAGAATTATTTAGAAAAATTATAAAAATTATTATTATTATTATTAGTGGATTATTATTATTATTTATATCATTTTAAATATGTTTAATTATCATCTCATTATGAGAGAATACACATGTTCGAACCTTCGAATATGGAAAAAATATCCATTCCTTAACAAAAATAATTATTAACTTTTACAGTTA
The DNA here is from genome assembly GCA_946902985.2 of Meconema thalassinum. Classification (NCBI taxonomy): domain Eukaryota; kingdom Metazoa; phylum Arthropoda; class Insecta; order Orthoptera; family Tettigoniidae; genus Meconema; species Meconema thalassinum. The sequence continues at coordinate 219,630,659 of OX336396.1, forward strand.
CATCGGTTGTTCTCCGTGGTTTCCCAAAAATATGAAATATTCAAATAAATGCTCGAAATGCTCGGTCATCGATCCTAAACTGTTCTGAGTGCTGAAAATACTCAGAATAACTCTAATATGTCTTGCGTAAATCATTGCAAGATTTAAATACGACGAAAAATACATAAATGTGTTGGTCATCTGCAGAAAAATAGTTTGTTCCAATTAGCTAGGCATAATATAATTCAAATGTGGCTTACATTTCTTGATGGTCTTGAAGCGTAGTAAACCTGGTCTGTACCAGATTTATCCATAGACATGCCCTAGCGGACAAGCATGTACAATCCTTGTATCGGCCGCCATTATATACCCACAATCCGTCTAGTCAGACATAGTGGTAGTATCTTTTGACGTTTGAATTAACTGTTGTTCCATTTTAATATGGGCTTCTATCAAAGCCATAACAGTTTGTTTAAATGGGGTCAGATCTAAGTGATCTATTCTTAGATATGTCAGTTGTAACATAACTCACGGTAATCTTATCAGTACAAGAAAAACACTGACAGTCTAACCAATCAACGGCTGTTCTGAAGATCGTTCCCTGGGCATGGTTTATTATATCACCATCTACCATGCGCTAAGCAACTTGTAGTTTCCCTTGCGTAGACTAATGAACGCCACCGTTATAGACTAGTCTTCAGTGTACTGACAGATCGAAGTGGTTAACTAGTTACAAATATGAAAACTGACTTGAAATGGATTTAATCATCCAAGTATTATGTTACTACTGGACTGTGACAAAGTACTAACTTAATTCTAGACAAAGTCTAGCATATGTCCATGTGAAAATAAAAATATTTCCACTAATGTCTGTAGAAAAATCAATCACCTCAGTGATTCTCCTCGCCGTAAACTTACTAAGTTCCACTTCGTAGCGCAGCACTTTTGTGACTATCACAACTTTGTAAATAACTTCTGCGTAGATCCGGCAACCATGTGCCATGGCTCAGCGTAGAGGCACCTTGCTCCGCAAGTGCTTGTGTTGGAGTGAGCTAACCATGCCTGCTCCAGCCGGCTTTTATTCAAAACTGCCAGGGTCACGCGTCATCACGTTGTAATCTAGAAATCCTCATATCTCTGGTATCCCTGGTCCGATTTACTTGATACTAATTGCATTCTCTTTTATTTGGCCGTGCCAGTAATCTGATCCCAGTCTCAAGTCTCTACTCCATGGTTAACTATTTAATCAATAAATAGTCTCGACCTCTGCTATTACTCGCTACGTCACTTGACATGCAAGTATCGGTAAATTCCTTCCAAATGCTTCGAGAAGCCATGTAGCGCGATATTCAAATATCTCAACTTTCAAAAGCGGCTACAGCCTTTCCCTTGATATCTAGGTGTCTGAATCTTGGAATACCCATTCCTAGAGTTGGGCACAATACGATATTAATATTATTATTATAAATATATTATTATTATTATTATTATTATTATTATTATTATTATTATTATTATTATTATAGGGAAGCCTCCATGGCTTAGGCGGCAGCACGCCGGCCTCTCAACACTGGGCCCGTGGTTCAAATCCCGGTCACTCCATGTGAGATCTGTGCTGGACAAAACGGAGGCAGACAGGTTTTTCTCCGGGTACTCCGGTTTTCCCTGTCAAAATTTCATTCCAGCAACACTCTCCACTATCATTTCATTTCATCTGTCATTCATTTAATCATTGGCCCAGAGGAGTGCGTCAGGCCTCGGCAGCCGGCACAGTTCATATCCTCGCCACTAGATGGGGGCTTCATTCATTCCATTCCTGACCCGGTCGGAGACTGGAAGCAGGCTGTGGATTTTTCATTATTATAGGGAACGACATGTCAGTTAAATTAAAATTTTTGTTTTTTACAAAATCCAATATGGCCTTGTACTTTCCCGGTAAACAACCAATATGGTCTTGTACCGGTTGCCAATACATAGTCATTAATCAAGAAAGCAATCATCGTCCTAGTCATGTACAGGTAATGAATTTTTTGTCTATGAGTTTTCAGTAGTGGTAAAATGGAATAGCATTTTATGTTAGGCTTACCTGAGTTTTAAATAGTTCACTGCCTGGAAACAATGGTTGCACTTGACTGCGTCTCGGGTTTTCAGCGACTGCTACGGCGGTAAGGCTTTTCTTTCCAAGTTTCTAAAAATAAATAAAATAAACCGTTATAAATACCTAAATTCAGGTTAGTACATGCATTTCATAAAGTAAAATATGAAACAAAAAATGAAACAAGTTATTTAAAAAAAAAAAATCCCACCTTCACTTGCAGTGGATTATTGCTGTTTCCTTCTAGTGCCCACCTTCACTTGCAGTGGATTATTGCTGTTTCCTTCTAGTGGGCTCAAAAATAAACTGGTTTCTTGTATCTCAGACATGTAAGGTATACCGGTTATCTTGCAAACAAATAAATTAAAAAATAAATAATTACCTAATCAATAGCTACAAATTTAAAGTTCATTAGCATGACATTATTAAAATAATCATAGGTACTTACCAAAAAATAAAAGGATTTTTCTTCCACAGCTCTACTGTATACGTCCATGTGCTAAAATGGCAAGTGCATGACTAACGCAATCGTTATCAGTTAGCCTAGCAACAGAAAAAGTTGTATTTTCTCAGCGTTTTGACCTTGAATGGTTCTCTGTCTCTCTCTCGCACGTGTTCCCACGCCTCTTCACATTCCTCAATCTGAATAAGATTCGTGTACCTTATACTAGTTTCATGTTTTTAATAAGGAACCAAAATGGCTACCTTTTATACATCGGTAGTCCTACTGTCTCAGAACCAAAATGGCGGTCTCTGCTTAAACAGCACACCTGCTAGCCACCACGAGGCAAGTAAACTGATATCACACTTCCTGCTGACGTAGATATTCCTGCATCGTCAGCACCAGCAACAGCTCTTACGAGTCCTCTGGCTAGGTACAATATTCAGTCACCAGTGAGCTGGACTGTGTGCGTGTTAGCATTCAAAACATGTGTGTGTCTTATTATTATTATTATTATTATTATTATTATTATCAAACATTTTACTGTAATAATAATTACTAGCAAGCGGCCATCCTCAATACATGATCATGTTAACCTCATACTTTCATCCTAAAACACATGACATTACCCAGTTCAATATTTAGTTTATAACATTTCAGGCCAATGACCTTACCGTTTTGGCCCTTTGCGTACATGCACATGACTTGCTCGAGCAAATGTTATAGGTTTCCATATTCTAAAACCATTTACTGTGCCAGACAGCAGTCTCGCTTATCACCGTTTACTAGCATGTTAAAGATCCCCTTCAGGGGTAAAAAAAATTCCTAGCACACTTAACACATTTTCAAATATTCGCCTCTATTCGTCATAGGAAATGTCACAAAACCAACCATCATAAGCTGCCCCCGCCATCCCACCAAAACAGCAATTCATTTCTTCCGGGCACGGTCACCGAGATCACCAACGTCTAAGAATCACTTGGTCATATCCTACAACCGTCTGTTGTGTCAGAGAGCGATCTCGCTCATCACTGTTTACTAAAACGTTAAAGATCCCCTTCAGGGGTAAAAAATCTTAGCATGCTTGTCACATTTCAAAATATTCGCCTTCATTCATTCGTCATAGGAAAAAATATCGAAAAGCAACCCCTCGTTTTGCCATACATCGCCCCCGTCGCAATAGCCATTTCCAGTATTCACCATGCTCAGTCATAGCCTCGTTGGAACATGTGTCAAGCGCTACCGGCTGTCTGTCTACAAACACGCTTTTATTTTTAAAAAATAAAAAAAATTGCCTAGTTTTTTTTTGTCCTAGAGACTTGACATTTATATTCGTGGTAGAGGGGGTAGGGATCTTTCATGTATGTCAAACAAACTTATTTGTCAACGTGTTAGTTTCCAAAATAAAAAAATAAAAATTTAAGTGTTTAGAAAAAACATAAAAAATATAAAAGTTTTATTATAAAACATAAAGGTCATAGAGTCCATTGGTTTGAACTATGGCACAACATTCTATCATGTTTGGTTTTCAAACTATCGCCTACTTTTAAAAACAAAATTTTTCATTTTTTTTTTTTTTTTTTTTGAAAAATATAACGAGTGGTCTATAGGAAAGAGGACGTCAGCTCGAGTCCAACAACACCTCATTTGTTAATATCCGACCATCCTTTCGCCAATGATCACCAATGTTCGCGAGAAAGAAGGCTATCATTTTGTTTTTCCTCTTACACCCTTGAAACTTGCTGCCCGCCTAGAGGGCATACCCACCTTTCATTAACGTCAAACAAACTTTTTTCCAATTCACCGTTTCCAAAATAGTGTCAATCCAAAAAACGAAAATTTTCAATTTTTTTAAAGTACCAACACACTTGCTTAGCGAAGAGAACGTCATCCTAACGCCAACAATACCTCGTTCGTTAAAATCCGACCACGCGTTCGGGAGATATCGCCCAAAGTTTATATGAAAGTAGGGAGTGAGGCAGAACCTACAACCTCCCACTTCTGCACAGTTTTAGTCCTAGAGGCTTGAAATTTATTTTTCGGGTAGAGGGGATCAGGGCCATTCATTTATGTCAAACAAAATTTTTTGTAAACTCTTTAATTTCCATACTATAAAAATTTCAAAATTGAACTTTTTTCAAGAAATATAAATTATAAAAACGTTTTATTATGAAAAATAAAGGACATAGATACCGTTCGTTTAAGCTATTGCACAACATTCTATCATGTTTGGTTTTCACACTATCACCTACTTTCGAAAACAAAATATTTTTTTTTAATAATGAGTGGTCCATAGGAAAGCCCCCGTCAGCTTGAGTCCAACGACACCTCATCCGTGAATCTCCGACCACGGGTTCTGGAGTTATCGGCTCGCATTGGGAGTAGTGGTGGGGGGTTTGTTAGTGTACTACTAGATTTCCCGGGACCAGTCACCAACGGTTTGTTAGTGTACTACGAGATTTCTTGGAGACCTTCACCAACGGTTTGCTAACGTACTACGAGATTTCCCGGGGACCGTCATCAACGGTTTGTTAGCGTACTACGAGATTTCCCGGGGCTTGTCACCAACGGTTTGCTAGCGTACTACGAGATTTCCCGGGGCTCGTCACCAACGGTTTGCTAGCGTACTACGAGATTTCCCGGGGCTCGTCACCAACGGTTGGCTAGCGTACTACGAGAATTCCCTGGGCTCGTCACCAACGGTTTGCTAGCGTACTACGAGATTTCCCGGGGCCCGTCACCAACGGTTTGTTAGCGTACTACGAGATTTCCCGGGGCCCGTCACCAACGGTTTGTTAGCGTACTACGAGATTTCCCGGGGCCCGTCACCTACGGTTTGCTAGCGTACTACGAGATTTCCCTGGGCTCGTCACCAACGGTTTGCTAGCGTACTACGAGATTTCCCGGGGCCCGTCACCAACGGTTTGTTAGCGTACTACGAGATTTCCCGGGGCCCATCACCAACGGTTTGCTAGCGTACTACGTGATTTCCCGGGGCTCGTCACCAAAGGTTTGCAAGCGTACTACGAGATTTCCCGGGGCCCGTCACCAACGGTTTGCGAGTGTACTACGAGATTTCCCGGGGCCTGTCACCAATGTTTTGCGAGTGTTCTACGAGATTTCCCGGGGCCCGTCACCAACGGTTTGCGAGTGTACTACGAGATTTCCCGGGGCCCGTCACCAACGGTTTGCGAGTGCACTACGAGATTTCCCGGGGCCCGTCACCAACGGTTTGTTAGTGTAATACGAGATTTCCCGGGGCCTGTCACCAACGATTTGCGAGTGTACTACGAGATTTCCCGGGGCCCGTCACCAACGGTTTGTTAGTGTACTACGAGATTTCCCGGGGCTCGTCACCAACGGTTTGCGAGTGCACTACGAGATTTCCCGGGGCCCGTCACCAACGGTTTGTTAGTGTAATACGAGATTTCCCGGGGCCTGTCACCAACGATTTGCGAGTGTACTACGAGATTTCCCGGGGCCCGTCACCAACGGTTTGTTAGTGTACTACGAGATTTCCCGGGGCTCGTCACCAACGGTTTGCTAGCGTACTACGAGATTTCCCGGGGCTCGTCACCAACGGTTTGCTAGCGTACTACGAGATTTCCCGGGCCTCGTCACCAGCGGTTTGCTAGCGTACTACGAGATTTCCCGGGGCCCGTCTCCAACGGTTTTGCTAGCGTATTACGAGATTTCCCGGGGCCCGTCACCAACGGTTTGCTAGCGTACTACGAGATTTCTTGGGGCCCGTCATCAATGGTTTACTAGCGTACTTCGAGATTTCTCGGGGCCTGCCACCAACGATTTGCTAGCGTACTACGAGATTTCTCGGGGCCCGTCACCAACGGTTTGCTAGCGTACTACGAGATTTCTCGGGGCCCGCCACCCATGTGCAAGGTAAAAGGTCATGTAAATTCAGAAGCTCGCTTTTCCTTACTCTAATACAATGTAACAGCTACTGCATAGACATTTTAACCCTTTTTCACAACTCATTAACATAACAAACATTCCACCCTGAACACCCAGAAATTGCTATTGTTTTCTTGTTTAAATTTTAACGATGCTTTTTAAATATAACGTTCTTTGTATAGTTCTTGCACTTTTTTCGTTAACGTGCGGCTCGCCTTTGAAAATTAGCTGGGCGGATGTGTTAACATTCCTTGGCTGCCTGGAGCCAAGGCTTTTCCAGCGCGAGGCACAGCGTTGTTAACTTTCCACCGTAGCCACTGAGCGCAAGCAGTGAGTCTGGACAGAACTACGTGGAGATGTGTAACACTGGAACCCTGACATTTGCGTGACAGGCGAGCTAGCCGCCAGGGTGGGACTTAGGAGTCTACGTGGAGTGATAGAGGAATCATTTGGTCAACAATCGTGAGCTAGTGGTCAGTATCGAACAATGGTTATTGTCGGCGCGTTACGTTTGAGTCACCGCTCGTTAACGAGGAAAGTGAGGGAACTATATTATAATACTCGTAATATTCCCTACCTCACTACAAACATTCTACACTCATTTAAAGAACACTCTCTACCCATTTGAAGCATGTTTACTAACTTTCCGCCATAAGAAACCCAATAAATAAATAAACAATTGTATGTAGGTATGTCTTTCCTCCCCTTATTTCTCCCGTTTTCAGCGGGGTCGGGATTGAGATGCGATGAAAGTCTTTGTGGCTGATATATTTTACGTCCGGATGCCCTTCCTGACGCCAACATCATGAGAGGAATTAATGGGAGATGAAATGTATTTATTCGAGTCCTAAACACATACAAATATACATATAAATTGCACTAAATTTTATGTAGCCTGCTGACGGCGTCTCCTTCATTTCCCACGATCCTCCCGGTGATTTTGTTTTCCAAAGTTCAATTTGGCGAGCTTCAGCTGAGGAAGGAATGGATATCGTTGTTTGGAGAAGCTCTTTCTTGACTTTAGCCTAGGAGGATGGACGTCAAGTCCATACATTGGGTGTCTTGGGTCTGTTTCTTGCTTTTTCTTCTCAACTTCTGCCGCTACTTGTCTTCAAACTTCTGAGGTGCTACTCTCATGAGTGGAAAGATCTTATCGACAGAAGTTGGGCGTAGACAGCCTGTCACAATGCGGCCTGTCTCATGGAGGGTAACATCTACTTGGTTAGCATGGGCAGAGTTCCTCCAGACAGGAGCAGCATATTCTGCAGCAGAAAAACTCATAGCTAGGGCAGTTGTATGCAGGACACTAGGCTGCGCTCCCCATCTGGTGTTTGTAAGTTTCCGAATGATGTTGTTCCTGGTGCATACCTTCCTTTTGGTGTCCAGCTTTACTCCTAAATATTTAGGATGAACACAATGTTTCATATTGTGTCCTTTCCAGGAGATGAAACGAATGATGGTGAATGAAACTGGGCAAGGATGTGGAAGGAAGCAGCAGTGGCCTGTCAGAAGATACCGTCCAAGCATTTGCCTGGAGTTGAAAATGGAACACCACGGAAAACCATTGCAAGGACGGCCGACGGTGCACAGTGGGTCAAAATCGAAATCTAGGGGGACAAAATTATTTTTACGTTTTAATCATGAATTTAGAGTGAAAGCAACGTATATAATTTGTTTACTTCATAATAAACATCAGTTAAGACCTATTTAAAGCTACGTCTACACATGCAAAAAATTGTCTATGACTAGGAGTTGGATAGAGCATTCAGTTATCTCTTCAGAACAATTTTCTACCCCTAATTTACTTTTAACAAAGTCACAAAGTTCCACTATTGACATAATCGTCGAACCCAGTGCTTCAAACAGTTGTAAACGTGTGAGAACTGGTTGCGCGGAATCTTCTAAAACGTAAAATAACTAAGTAAGTTGCAAAAAGATGCAAAAAATCTTGTAGCAGGCGTGAACTACAAGACTTTATCTACATTTTAATATTAAGTAGAAAGTGACGCAAAGTGACGAGACATACTAAAAAACTAAGTGAAAATATAATTTTGAAAATATTAGTTAAATATTATATAATGCAAATATAGCTAAAATTACGTAACAATTACGCCCATTAATAACTGAAACACATTACAAAGATCATACCTTCAGTTGCATGTTCCATCTTAAAGCATCACACTAACCACAAAGACAACCAAACCACAGCCACTTACATTCACCCTCCAATTCAGACTGGTCGAACAGTGGTGACAGATTTACACTAAAATGCGTTTATATCCCAGAATAGTGAGCGGAAAATATATGAGAATGCTGTAGAAGTAATAAATTTTGATTTTTTAATTATGAAAATAAATAACTTTGTCCTCCTAGATTTCGATTTTGACCCACTGTGCGGTGGGGCTCGAATCCACGTATACCGAGTCCGCAGAGAGCTTGGCCCCATGACCTAGCGCTGTGTTTTAGCGAGCGTAGCTACCGCTGTCGGTCCAATAAATAAACAATATTTTTAATGAAAAGGAGGATCTCTCATTCTTACTTTGAGTGCAAACATAGCCTGGAACTTTTAATATAGCGGGAGCGTCTCAGTTTGTTCAGCACCGCACGCAAACTCTCAGTGTTACTTGAAGATGCCGGACCGATAGCAGGAGCTTGCGGTGGTGAAGGGCAAGTCCGATAACATGGGGTTTTAATTAAAGTAGAGAACAGGCAAGCCTGTTTCATATGCTAGTGGAGTTGGTTCCCGCACCAGGGCTGCCAACTGGGTGAGAACAAATTCCTGACGGTGACTCGATAGAAGAGAGAATTCTCTCAAGAGTCCAAGATCATGAGTTCAGGACAGAACTATTTATTCAAATGTTATGTTTTATGTCACCTCTGTGGCATAGTGGTCAGCGTGCTTAGCTGCCACCCAGGAGGTCCACGGTTCGATTCCCTGCTCTACCACGAACTTTGAAAAGTGGTATGAGGACTAGAACGGGGTCTACTCAGCCTCGGGTGGTCCAAATGAGTAGAGGGGGTTCGATTCCCACCTCAGCCATCCTCCGTGGTTTCCCACTTCGTCTTCGGGCAAATGCCGGGATGGTGCCTACCGTCAGGCCACGACCGCCTCCTTCCCCCTTCCTTGTTTATCCCTCCCATTCTTCCCATCCCGTCATGAGAACCCCTGTTCTCTTTGCAGGTGAGGCCACCTGGGTTAGGGGCTAGTCCTGTCTCCCCAGTTGTATCCCTCGACCCGATATCAAGCTCCAGGACATTGCCCGTAGAGGCGGTAAAGGTAGGATCCCTCGCGGAGTCCGTGGGTAAAGCCTACCTGGAGAGTAAACTGACTACGAAAAAAAAAAGTTTTGTACTTTATGTTTCATTCTTGGCTGTCACCCCGGAGGTTCGGGTTTGATTCCCGACTCCGCCAAGAAATTTAATTCTGGTCTAAGGGGTGAAAAGTGGTACACTCAGCCTCGTGAGGCAAAACTGATAAGAGGTGGGTTTGATTCCCATCTCAGCTATCTTGGAAGTGGTTTTCCGTGGCTTCTCCCACTTCTACTCCAGGCAAATGCTGGGATAGTTCCTGACTTAAAGTCACGGCCGCCTCCTACCCAATCCTCATCTGCATTACAAATACACATCACACAGCCATCACACTAACTGTGATTATAAGTCAAATTCTTCACACACACCCAAAGATACGATGTCGTAAAGCCCCTAAATCAATCAACAACAACAACCATTTATGGAAAAGCAATCAAGAATGCGTATGACGCATTTTGGTGACAGGACCTGATGTTGTAGCGATGTGATGTTCCTTCCTGGATGTGTGTTATTTTATTCTTCAATGTGTGCTGGTTGGTTGGTTCCTCAGTTTAGGGGCTGCGACAATGTGGTCATGTAGCCCCGTGTACCTTGGGTGTGTGTAGAATCTGTCTGATAACCGGTGTTAATTGTGATGACTGTATTAGTGTGTGTTATCTGTGAATCAGGTAGAAGGACTGCATACGATTAATTTTTTCAAGTAGTTCCTACCTTTACTACCAAATGCTACAGTCCACGACACCTAGCTGCGGACGTGGCTAGTAAATGCCATCGCAGGCGGTCAATGTTGGAACTAATATAGCATTATCAAACTAACTTACAAAGTTTAGCTTCCACAAGTGTAGTTAGTGTAAGGTTCTTTTTGATGCCATAAATCTATGACATGGGACCGCCGGCTTTACTTCCCCTCCGAAGGAAAGCATACTGAGGATTTTTAACGCTCTTAAAAATTCCGACGACTTCGGCCGGTTTTGAACCCGTGACCTTGGGCATAAAAGCTCAGCATGCTACCAACTACGCCACCGAAGCCGCCAATGTGTGTGGATGAGAACTGGTATAATAATAATAATAATAATAATAATAATAATAATAATAATAATAATAATAATAATAATAATATCGTATGGCCTCGATGCCGGGTGCTAGCTTTGTTATTTGACACCCTGAGGGTAGCTTGCATGTCGAATTTCGTTATTCCTTGAAGCACTATGAAAGTCAAGGAGGTTAGATATCTAAGCTCCTTGACACTATAGCGCTTTCTAGTAGAGAAATGAGGAACTTTGTGTTGGCGGAAACTCCCGAGATTAATTTTGCCATCATGAACTCGGCCTACTGAATTCAAATGGGTTCTTTTATATGCCAACATCGTATGACATGCGTGTCGTAATTTTTGCCACCTTTAAAAACCACTTACCACGGCCAGGAGCGAACCTGCAAGCTTGGGGTTGGTAGACCGACACGTTAACCACTCACCCACCGTGGCAAGCTATGAGAACTGGTAATAAGCGATGTTTGGTTAATCAAATAATCAAATAATTTAAAATTTGTCAAAAAAATATTGAGTAATCTACTGACCGTTCAATCGACTAACCGAAGAATCGATTAATAAGGTCTGCGCACACCGGCGCGGGATGCGGGAACGGGAGCGGGAGCGGGAATGTCGCGAATATTTGCGCACTTGGCGGGATATGCATCCACTCAGACAGCTGCGTCACAATCCCGCACAGATGGCGGGATTGCTGCGTTACTGCAGGAGTACGCAGCTTGCAGCGTTTTCCCGCGTCCCGCATCCATTTAGCAATGGCGACGGAACTGTTAATAGAGTGTGTCAGGAAATATCCTGCCTTATATCAATAACATGAGTAATGAAGATTAAGAAATATAAGGAATAAAGATAAGCTCAGGGACGAAATAGGAAAGGAACTGCAAGTACCTGGTTAGCATCAATTTAAATAATATCACTCTTTGTTTCTGTGTTCATTTGTCACGTGGTGATTAACCTAAAGAAAACCGAACTGAACTACCCTAAAACTAAATATAAACTGCACTATCGCATCGTATCGCAGATAGCTTGGCAAACCTCTCTCACGATAGCTCCAACAGTTGTGAATCCAACACGAAAACTGTGGCCAATTGTCGAGAAAGAATCCCCAGTAGCCAAAAATCTAATAGCAATGGCAAGGCGAGATAGCTTCCCGATAATTGGTATATATTTTCCTTATGTTGCACTTCATCAGACGAATTCATTTCGGAACTGTTTCCCGCGCTGGTCAGAATACAAAGACGATTTCGCAGCGACTGCGGGTATCGTGTCAATCCCGCTCCCGTTCCCGTTCCCGCATCCCGCGCCGGTGTGCGTAGACCTTAATTGATTAGTAGACTCGAGATTAGAGAAGAAGTTTAAATGAGAGGTCATCGCTTATGTTGAGTTACGCTTATTTTTGGAATGATGTATAGAAATCTATAAAAGTTAATTTTCGCCTAAATAAACAAAGTATCCTTCCTTATTTATGTTAACAATAACCAAATGAGTCAGTGACAGTCGACGGACAAACATCAATCAAGCAGGGAAGGATTCCAAAAAAAGAAATCGAACAGTTTTCAGCAAGGATTTTGAATTCATGTTCAATGTTTATTATTATTAATAATAATAATAATAATAATAATAATAATAACAATAATAAAGCCTCCGTGGCTTAGGCGGCAGCACGCCGGCCTCTCACCGCTGGGTCCATGGTTCAAATCTCGGTCACTCCATGTGAGATCTGTGCTGGACAAAACGGAGGCAGACAGGTTTTTCTCCGGGTACTTCGTTTTTCACTGTCAAAAAATGTCATTCCAGCAACACTCTCCACTATCATTTCATTTTATCTGTCATTCAGCTTGCCACGGTAGGTGAGTGGTTAACGTGTCGGACTACCAACCCCAAGCTTGCAGGTTCGCCCCTGACCGTGGTAAGTGATTTTTGAAAGGCGACAAAAATCACGACATGGATGTCATACGTTGTTGGGTGTTAAAGAACCCATTTGAATTCAGTAGGCCGTGTTCAATGGCAAAATTAATCTCGGGAGTTTCCGCCAACACAAAGTTCCTCCATTCTCTACTAGAAAGCGCTGTAGTGTCAAGGAGCTTAGATATCTAACCTCCTTGACTTTCACAGCATTCAAAGGAACGACGAAATTCGACATGCAAGCTACCCTCTGGGTGTCAATTAACAAAGCTTGCACCCGGCACCCGAGGCCATACGATATTATTATTATTATCTGTCATTAATTTACTCATTGCCTCAAAGAGTGCGACAGGCTTCGGCAGCCGGCACAGTTCATATCCTCGCCGCTAGATGGGGGCTTCATTCATTCCATCCCTGACCCGGTCGACCGACCGGAAGCAGGCTGTGGATTTTCATATTATTTGGCACAGCCACCTATGGACTACAAATACACAACAACCGTTCAGGTTTTCTTCTTTAAGGCGTTTCTTCCTTGTCGTTTAGCTTCCTGCTAAAGATCTTTCAGTCTCTGGCTCCTTCTCAATAGTTATTCGGCTGAAAGTGTGGGACTTTCTTTGGTGGGATCCTTCACACCTGCAATTTTGGTTCTGAATCCTGTCCTGTCCCAGACTTCGGCCGGTCTAATGTTTGCCCTTTTTAAGTCCTGATGTACTTCCTGAAGCCATGGAGATTGCACCTTCCATTTCTCCTGAAGGTTGAGAATTTTGTTAGCCTTTATTGGTGCCCAATCGTTTAATATGTCCGTAGAACATCAACCTCCTCTTTCTCATCTTCTTCAAGTGCATCGTCTACCAAGAACATTGGCGATCAGTAGCATGATCTGCTGTTTGTCCATTGCTGTTCTAAACAGTGACACTGTATTAAGTCCAAACCACTGGCTTAAGTACTTTAGCCAGGATATTCGTCTGCGTCCTGGACCCCACAATCTTCCCTGAATCTGCGCATGAAATGACCAAAGTATTCTAGTTTTCTCCTTTCTCATGCTGACTGAAATCCCTTCAAATTTGTCATAGAGTTCTTGGTTTGACCTCAGTTGAAATTTGTATCCATCCCCAGGTAGCTTCTTGGGACCTAGAAATTTTCCGGAAGATCTTCCTTTCCTTTTTCTCAATTTCAACAGTTTTCATGCTTGATAAGTCTTCCGCCGCATAGAGGCTCTCTGTCTTCACTAGTGTGCATAATGCCTGTACTTGGCCTGATATGAGAGGGCTGTAGACTTATATGAGTTGTTCACAATTTAGGACGGGAATATTTTTGTTTTATTCATAATGTTGAATTTTGGGCTTATGCCGTGTATTATTATATTAAAATTCGACGCGTTTCGAAAGAAACCATGTCTTTCTTCGCCAGGAATAATCTGAAATAAGACAAAAGATTGCTAAGAGAAAGCAACAAAGAACATATAAAAGGTGCCCAAAGATGGACGCCATTATAGCCCCATGTAGGGACAACGAAAAGCAGCAGTGTATTTCTCAGGGTTCTGATAATAGGTAGCCAGGATTCACTGAGATTGTAGCCGGTGTCGCGGTTGAAATCATCTGGGTGTTTAAGTACTTTAACCGCGTCCCGGATGATTCTGGGACGATATTGCTTTATACGGGCAAGAACATCCACTCCTTGGAACATGACATCATGACCAGGTGTTAAAGCATGATCAGCAACAGCTGATTTATCAGGTTGAAGGAGTCTGATACATCTATTATGTTCCTTAATGCGAGAGAATATTGTTCTCGAAGTCTGCCCGATGACGAAAAGAGACCTGGTTTCTTTCGAAACGCGTCGAATTTTATTATTACATGGCATAAGCCCAAAATTCAACATTATGAATAGTATAATGGGCCGTGAAAGTCTAAATGATAATTTTTGTTTTACAGTACAACCCCTGTAATCCGTGACCTTTGGGACTAAGGGTATGGTCGGAACGCTTAAAAGGTCGGATTATCAGATAGTACAGAAAAATACGGATTTACATTAAAATAAAAAATCTCTGAACTCAAGAAATCGGGGTTCCTTTCCTTCTGTCTTGGTAGAAACACGTCCACAATGCGTTATCAAGCAGTTCAAGTTTAGGCTTTTTGAATGTTTTGTGATTCATAAGAACGTTTTGACCAGCTATCGTCACTGTACATGATTCAATGTCTCTCCGATTTCTTCTCCAATCTTTAATTGTCGTAACGCCTACATTGAGTTCCTTGGCAACTTTTTGGAGTTATTCGCATTTGTCCAGTCTTCGTAGCACTGCTAATTTTTCATTTAATGAAAGAGTAACGTGCTTACGTTTCACTCCTGACATGTTGGGGAAAAAACACACACACAACTGTACAGTACACACAATGCACATAAAACCAATTACTGTACAGTACTGTAACGAACACAGAAGAACAATGTCGTAAAACCAACGAACAGAAAGCACTTAAAACTTCACAGTGCAGTACGTTCTGTACAAAACACGGACAACAACAGAAACGATAGGAGATAATGACGGAGCACTAAAAGGACAAGCGATAACAAGTACCTGTAAACAACAATTGCGCGACGGGTAGTGAGTAACCGCTGCGAGTCGGGGCAAGTTCGGCTCGAGCACGGCCGGATCAACCGGAGCGACGGACTAGCCGAGGGCGGACAAGAGGGGTTCTACTGTACTTTGTTTTAGCCTAGTTTTCACAAAGAAGGCACACTATTTCGCCTAAATATAATTATTTGAATTAAAGGTCAGTTTTGCTTCTGTGAGAGCGTAGTGAAAACAGCGATGTAGCCTACATTGCTTAATCGACAAACCAGTGAATCAATTAATCAAACAACAAATTAATCGATTAAATGACCAATTGATTAATTGATTAACCATACAATCGATTATTCGTTGTTTGATGATGATGATAATTGTTGTTTTAAGGGGCCTAACATCTGGGTTATCGACCCCTAGTGGTTGGGTGATAGTGAAAATGTAGATGAAATGAAACTGAACCAAAAACCAACTACATACTAGAAGAGGAAATGGAAAATAACAATAAGAATAAGGGAAACTAAAGACAGAAAGAGAGGAAATGCCCTCAACCCTCGAAGAATGAGAATTAAGGGACTTGGAAGGAAGGAGAGCCAGGAAAGGTAAAGAGGAGAGGGACCGCCCCAAAGGCAATGGAAGAAGGAGAGAAATCAGACCCAGCTCAGGAAACCCTCGGGGTTGCCAACTCCCGAACTCCCAAGACGTTCTCCCTTGAGGGTGTAGAACAATACAGGGTGCTCCATAACTGGTGGGGCTACACACACCCTGCCTCTTTGAGGGCCTTGAGCAGAAGGCAGGAGATACAATGAAAACAAAACAAGAGGTATCACCCCTCGAAGAATGAGCGATCAGGAAAGATGAGAGAAGAGGCAATTAAGGCGGGAAAGTGAAAGACTCCCTGGGCCTCGGATACCCTAATACCGTCGGTGTCGGAAAAGAACAAGAGTTGACCAAGGGAGGTTGAGAGGAAAGATAACAGAGAGGAGCCCAGCACAAGTAAGAGGAAGCAATGCCGGACTCAGCTGGGGTCCCGTGTATTCGTTGTATGTACCAATTAATTGATTAATAGTACCAGCTCTAGTGTGTACTGTATTTATCCACAGAGGTAGTGAGCCACCCCTGAGAGCTTTTTGCGTTATCATTTACAAACAAAACTGTTCATATCAACTCTGGTCGCGCAGCCAAATCTGGCCATTTATATTCACGGTGTTTTTATGCGAGCTAATCCCGTGATCCTCGGCCCATTGCACATACAGGTGGGATCTCGCTACATTATTCATCACACGCTGATTTGAACAAATGGGCCGGTTAGCAGAACACACTTTAACTCTGCACTTACTAAATGAAATTGAAATAAAGTGCGTTTTGCCACTTAAGGGGGGCGGAATGTCCTAAGCTCACCACGTCAATGTTCAACTTTATACTTACCATTCCCTCATACACTATTGACAGGAACTAATTGATTTTTTCAGGGATGTTCCTTGATGCTCTCTCCTTGATATAACAGAGTTGTTGTTTTAAATAAGAAAAAATCAAGGATTTTAAAACAAGTAGTTCCGCGAAGAACTACTGTATATAACCTATTTTCATATTTGAAAAGCTACAGGAAGTAGTAGACTTCTATTACTTAGGAAGCAAAATAACCAGTGATGGACGAAGCAAAGAGGATATAAAATATAGGTTGGCTCAGGCAAGGAGAGCATTTCTACAAAAAAGGAATCTGTTGACAACGAATATAGATTTAGGTATTAGGAAGTCTTTTTTGAAAGCCTTTGTCTGGAGCGTTGCGCTCTATGGAAGTGAAACTTGGACTATTGGTGCAGCAGAAAAGAGGAGAAATTAAGCGTTTAAAATTTGGTGTTATAGGAGAATGATGAAGATCAGATGGGTAGATAGGGTTACAAACGAAGAAGTATTAAGAAGATTGGGAGAGGAGAGTTGTTTCTGGCGACTACTAATGAAGAGAAGAGATAGGTTGGTAGGACACATAATAGGACACCCAGGAATAGCATGCTTAATTGTGGAAGGAAGGGTCGAGGACAAGAACAGTAGAGGTAGATCAAGGTTAGAATATATTATACAGATTGCCTCGGATGTAGGGTGTGGTAGCTATGTAGAGGTGAGACGATCAGTTCAGGACAGGGAGGCATGGAGTGCTGCATCAAACCAGTCAAAAGACTGGAGACTCAAATAACAACAACAACAACATATACTATTGGTTTTTTCTATTAAAAATTCACCCACCTAAGAAAAGGATCGTCATGTTGGATTGTTCTGTATGTAGGCCACAGAGGTATGTACCATTAGATGAAGATTATTGCATAGGACCATTATTCAAACTTTCACTTCGATCGCATGATTTGGACATAAGAAATAAAAACATAATTTTAAATTTTCGCACAGCCACCATCTTGAGGTTATGAAAACAATTGAATTAAATTAGATACCAGTGCATTACAATAAGTATATACATATACTGTACCAAGTTTCACTGCACTCGGATGGTCAAATCGCGTGAAAAATCTATTAAAATATTTCAAATTCGCTTGGTCGCCATGCTCGTTTTGTACTTAACAGGTTTTTAAAAGTCACATAGGTGAACTACCAGTAGTACCCTTTATCACTGTACACAATTTCAAGGTTACATCTGTTTCCGTTGTGGAGATATAGAATTTCATTGAAGTTAGGTTAGCATGTCATTGATATAACTGGTTGCGTGCAGTGACCATTAGACGCATTAGACCTGTGCTAATAAAAAAATATATTAAATAAAATAAAAAATTATAAGGAAAAAAAATTAAACATAAAATGTTATGTCTGTGACCTTGTAGTTTGGCCTTTTTGGCAAAATCTAAAAGTAAAATCTAAAATCAAAAAATCTAAAATCTAAAACCTTAAATATAAAATCTAAAAATCTCAAACGAATAACCTAAAATGAAAAAATGTAAAAATCAAAAATCTAAAATGAAAAATATTTAAAAATCAAAAATCTAAAATGAAAAATCTAAAATGTAAAAATAAAAAATAATCTTACATGCATTAATTTAGAACTTGAAATCAGGTTTCTGTAATTATTGTATGTTGAATTTTTTGGGGTTAATGACCTTGCAATTTAGTGCTTTGACACAATAAATTAAAAAATACAATTATAATAAAATAATAAATTAAATATTAACAAAAAGGAATTAACTACAATATATAAATAAAAGTCGCCTCCGTTGCGTAGCGGTCAGCATGGTTAGCTGCCGCCCCGGAGGTCCTGGGTTCGATTCCCACCTCAGCCGTCTTCGAAGTGGTTTTCCGTGGTTTCCCACTTCGTCTTCGGGCAAAAGTCGGCGTTTAATGGTATGCGGGCTCGACGCGACACAGTTCTGGCAGGGTGTATGGTCTTGTTTATTTGCTTAAACGCAATTTTTAAATAAATTGTCGATATTTATGAAATTAGGGCACAATTCGTCACCGCTGCTGGTGATTCTCTTTCTTCTGAATGCTCGTTTGCTACGATCGGGTACTTGTGGGTGCCCCATGTGTGTATACCACCCACCCTGCTCTATTGTTATGTAGGTTCGACGCGACACACTTCTGGCAGGGACTATAATCTAGGTTATTTGTTTAAGCGCGCTTGATAAACAAATAAAAATATTTCCGTTGATTTTCCAAGAAATGGAAGATTTCTCCAGTACTATTGAGACCCTCTAACTCCCTCTGGTTTAAGAGCTTGAGTTTTGTGAAACATACACCTTAGCGTTTTACAATTTATATATGATAATTGTTACGTTCAAAGCCCGTCCCAACGTTATTAATATGCATCTCCTCTACGTATATGTATTCCCTACCATTTGAAGCGCCCGCCTAGATGCCTTGGTTTTGGCTAATGAACTCGAGATGGCAGCGTCTATCGGCTCCTCTAGCTGGGGTTGTGTCTCCTGCCGCTAGAGTGAGTCATTGGTGTCTTCTGGCCTCGTCTCATCTAGACAAATTAAAAAAATATAGAATTCTACGTCATTAAACAAAAGACTATATATGCATCATGCCGCCAAAATAACTATATAATACGCACATTGTTAAATTGTGTGTCACTCTGTGATTGGACAATTTCAATTAACATTAATGCACTGGGGCCTATAACTTTTGGGTCTCCGCCATGTTGGCAGTGAACTTCTGAAGATAACAAGAACCTAGCTGGTCGTGAAAAGGTGTCTCCGTTTGTGCCGGGGGCTTGCCCCCTGGACTCCGTGAAATGTGGATCTATTCTATCTAAAGGAAATAATCTGTGCACTGAAGGATATATTTCGAGATTTCATCTTGAAGAGGAAATGTGGGATAAGTATCGTAACTTGCTGCAAGGAAAAGTTGCTTGTATACAAAGCGCCATGTGCTGGGGTAGCCATGTTGAGGCAAATCTGGTGTCTTTTAAAATTATTTAATGTGTGTTAATGATTTTGTTATTATTGTGTCTCCACAAAAGAAGGATTTAAGGTACGTTTTATAAAATATTTATATTTATATATATTATTATGGGAGCTCCGATATTATATTATATTATATTGATGTTTTAATACTGTATTTAATTTCGTGTTCTAGGCCTATTTTTTGTAATGTTACCTGATATGTAAATATTTTTTTCTGCGCCTTCTGGAGACACGTTTCTAGTTTATCGTACATTGTAATTTATTATTTATTTAGTTTATTTTCTTTATGGGAATTCTCATTGTGATTAGTTGGTTCTATTCTTTTCATAATCTTAGGGATTGGCCTATTGTTTATTTGCTTTACGATCCGTAGCATCCTAAATTGCCTCGTTTTAATCGTGTTAAGGTGTAATTATTTCCTCATTTTCTTTTCTCTGGTGACGTTTAATTTTAAAAAGTAATTGTTTGCCGTAATTCGACTAGACATGCAGTCATCTGTTTCGTGGCCATGTATGTTTTTTGTTTTTCCAGAGTGCATTGTGGTCTGGTGAGTGTAATTCTCTTGGCGTCGAGCGGGACACTCAAACGTGTTGTGGTGGGAGATTAGAATGTTTTTTTGTTAATCTTGTTGATTTTCCTTGGTGTTTTTTGTGAGTGTTCCTGAGTATACCGCCGTCATGAAAGTTTTGGATTTGAAAATTGGTCCTATTTTATTTTATTTTTTTAAACTTTTCGTTTCCACGTGGCTTTGATGCCTGCATGTCGAGTCAGTTTTGCGTACCTCAGTGGTTTATCAAGCCCTTTCTTATTTGGTGATCCCTGTGTGCTGGCTTTCTTTCTTTTGGGCTTTAATATTATTTGTTTAAATTAAATGTTTTCGTTTTTGCTCAGCAAGCTAGCATGTAAAGCCTTCTCTTGTTTCCATAGGTAATTGACTTGTTTTGGCCTTAAGCCAATGTGCATCACCAGAGAGTTTTTTTTTGTGGCAATATGAGTTTTTTTTCTTATGTTGTGTTTGCTGGAGGATCTTATTAAATTATATTTTCTTGCCCCTTTTTCGTGATTAAATGCTTTTTTTTAATTTTAAGCAACTGTTGTGGCATCATTTCGTCGGTGGCAGTTCTGTGGGTTATCGGAGTGTGTCTGTAGACGAGCCTGTGCGTTTTCCTCTTCTCCACCTTCCTTCGCCTTTAGGTGTTCTTCTGTTGGGAAATGTCAACTGGCGGTGATTTTGCAGTTAGCGATGTGGACCTCTGAAATAAGGTAAGTAGGCCTATTCACCCCCCAACCGGTGTCATTCTGGTAGCAGACCGAGCTCGTGTATCGCTTCTGCAGCTATCCCCTCCCCCGTACCCGCAGGCTCGTTTATGGACTCTTCTGGTGCTGATAGGACGGTCACTGATGAGATGTGTCATGTCAGTGCGCTTGATGTTATTTTATGTTAATCCTTGTCGTTTGTTTGGTTTCATGTTTGCCTCTAAAAATTCATGTGGTGATATGTGAAGTGACTTGTTCCAAGCGAGGTTTCTGTGCTGAATTATATCCTATTTATGATGCAACACTCCCAATGAAGAAGAAGCTTGGTAAGTGACTGGCATGTATTCTTGACATGGGAAATGTGGTTTTTTTGATATTCTGATAGCCTACATCCTGCGAGTGAAGGCATCGAGGAGCCCTGTCTGAAGCTGCTCGCCCTGTGATTTGTAGCAATTTGTTGTAATTTAGCTTCCTGTTCTGGAGCCTAGCAAGCGATGACGGCTGCAATCCGGAGCAACGTTGTGCATGATTTTATTTGTCGAAATGTCAGGTGTCGAGGCAGTGTCGGTGTTTAAGAAGACTGTTGTGTTCCTGTATGTTTCTTTTGCATGAAATTCTGTTGTGATATGCTGTCCTCGTGATATATTTATTATGGAACTGTCATGCCTACTGGTGTTATTGAGAAGTGTAGTCCGATTAAAAGGGCTAAACTATGGAAATCAGCCCTCCCTATGTCCCTATTGTGGTGCCAAAAGGCACATTTAACGTGCATGTCACTATTATTTGCTAGGAATTCTTCCCATATTTATTCAAGGTAAGTGTTTGTTTTGAGGTGTTTTTAATCCAGTGTGCGGTTTGTAAATTTTTGTTCATACACTTACTTTATGCTGCAATCGTTCTGGGATAAGTGTCTATGTTGTGCAAATAGTGTCTGTGTGTATGTGTTAACGTTAGATTTTGATTTAGATTTGTAGGGTGGGGT
This sequence comes from Meconema thalassinum, assembly GCA_946902985.2. Taxonomy (NCBI): domain Eukaryota; kingdom Metazoa; phylum Arthropoda; class Insecta; order Orthoptera; family Tettigoniidae; genus Meconema; species Meconema thalassinum. The sequence continues at coordinate 219,652,557 of OX336396.1, forward strand.
AATTTAGGGTTTGTTGTGTTTGCAAAAGTAAGTCTAGGATCGTATTTTTTTAGTTGCTTTCCTTGTAATTTTGAAATAAACATAATATGTAGGTGTGTTTTACGTGGAGATATCTACTGTCTGGGGTTAGCTAGGTTGGAAGTATGGGATTCTTTTTTAGTTTGATCCCTGGGCAGGTTGTATATTGGACTTGCACGATCCGAATCGCTCAGGTATGGAACTGGTCTGTTCGATGACATGCAAGTATGTGTCATGTAATGTAATTGTAAGGGTATTGTGTTTTAATTGTATTTGTTTGTGTTATGATATTTCTACGACTACATAACTTGCATATTTGAGTATTAATGGGAATTATTTTTGTGGGTGGGTAAATCTTATATCTCGCTGCTATTTGAGTGTGTTGTGCGATGAATATGTTGTGGTGAATTTGAGATCTCGGTTCGTGAACAGCCATAATGTAATGTGCTTTCGGGTTAGTTAATTAATATAGGGTCTTCTAAATTCTCTGGGGTTAAATTTCTGTTGGACATTGTGGTCATCAGCTTCTGTAGGACAGCTTGTTTTGCATTTAAAGCTCGTAATCTGTTGTTGCTAGAAATCAGGGTCATCAGTTGCCTCATGTTAACTGTAAATGGCATAGGCCTTCTGTTTAGTTCATGCTATGGCAATCACGGTCATCAGCCACTGTAATTTAAGTAAAATTTTCTGCTTTGGACTGGTAATTCTAATTTTTTTCTGCTTAAATCGTTAGGAATGGTGCGTTAGAATTCCCTGTTAGCCTCGTCTTTCGACAAGAGCGGCTTGTTTTCTCATCTAACCGTGTTTTCGGGCCATGTTAGGCATCCTTTGGTTGTACGTGTTCGTGTCTTCAACCTGAACGAGGAAACCTCATTGTACCTCGTGTACTGTTGAACATCGTTCTTTTTATGTTGGATTTTTCTCACCCAGGCGGATTTCGGCTGTATAGTCATCTGGTGTCGAACCTCAATTTCGTTCCCCGTGTTAGTGTATTGGTGTTTGGTTTTCTGCGCTGCCATTTCCCCTTCGTTTTTTTTGTTGTTTCTGTAACGGTAACTGCGTTTGTATTCCTCATTGTCCCCATGCCAAGCAATGTGTGCGATCACGAACCAACAAATGTAGATGCATACATGTCAGCTTAATTAATTTTCTTTTTCAAAGCCCTAAAGCAAATACTATATCCAGAGTGCATCTGTCGCACATAAAACGAGGTGGAGAGATTTGTAATGAAGAAATGCTACCATAAATTTGTAAATTGATATTTTGTATAATGTAGAGTATCCCTAACCTTCATTGAAGCCTTCAGGCATCTGTTCCTTCTGGAATTTTGAATTGGATTTGGAAACTCTACTGGGATACAGCTTGTAACTGTTGGGTAATTCCCATTTAATGGTAAAATGTTAACTTCGTGTAATAGCCTAACCTTGTGAAATTGGAACTAATTTTGATGTTCTCGTAGAAGATGATAGCATGTAAGTAGGACTCGGTGGGCGACCTAACTCATGGTGATCTTGTATACCTGTTTCCTTGGGAATCTGAGTGGTCATTCCTCTACCGTAGCTCCATCTGAATGTATAGTCGTTCAACTCGTGTATTCTAGAAAAGTCTAACTAGTCTGTAAAACGTAACCTTGGTAATGAACCTTACTTCGGTAAATCTTGTTATTTAATTAACTATTGTGATCACGGATCTAGGGCATGGTCAGGTTTTTTTTTTCATATCTATTCAACCTTGTTTCTCATATGTAAAATGTATTAACAATTAGTAATTTCATTAAACCTTTATTTTTGAAATAAGATTAACGACTGTTTTGTAAATGGCTGCCCACTCGTCGCATGGTATCTTGCACATTGCATCCAACTACTTCGTCTAAAGCTAACAACATTGGACTTATTGAAAATTTACCTAACGCGTCTCGGACTCTGAAAGCACTGCAGGTGCTGGTGTAATGCGTTTCTGAAGACTTATGGACACAGTGATGCTGTTGACTAAGTGGTTTGCGAGGTGATCAATTATCCCATCCCTGATAATCTGACCCTGCACTCCTCCTAACCAAAACGATGCGGTTTTATCCATCAATTGGAGTTAACTGGTGAACATTATCTTCTGGAAGCATGCTTGGTGAATCGACTAGTTGTGGAGTATTGCCTATGCCTAGGCATATTCGTGAACGGTGTTCACGCTTAAGGGAGGGAGACTGTTACGTGCAAAGCCCGTCCCAACGTTATTAATATGCATCTCCTCTACGTATATGTATTCCCTACAATTTGAAGCGTCCGCCTAGATGCCTTGGTTTGGCTAATGAACTCGAGATGGCAGCGTCTATCGGCTCCTCTAGCTGGGGTTGTGTCTCCTGCCGCTAGAGTGAGTCATTGGTGTCTTCTGGCCTCGTCTCATCAAGACATATTTAAAAAATATAGTATTTTACGTCATTAAACAAAAGACTATATATGCATCATGCCGCCAAAATAACTATATAATACGCACATTGTTAAATTGTGTGTCACTCTGTGATTGGACAATTTCGATTAACATTAATGCACTGGGGCCTATAACTTTTGGGTCTCCGCCATGTTGGCAGTGAACTTCTGAAGATAGCAAGAACCTAGCTGGTCGTGGAAAGGTGTCTCCGTTTGTGCCGGGGGCTTGCCCCCTGGACTCCGTGAAATGTGGATCTATTCTATCTAAAGGAAATAATCTGTGCACTGAAGGATATAAATTCGAGATTACATCTTGAAGAGGAAATGTGGGATAAGTATCGTAACTTGCTGCAAGGAAAAGTTGCTTGTATACAAAACGGCGCGTGTGCTGGGGTAGCCATGTTGAGGCAAATCTGGTGTCTTTTAAAATTATTTAATGTGTGTTAATGATTTTGTTATTATTGTGTCTCCACAAAAGAAGGATTTAAGGTACGTTTTATAAAATATTTATATTTATATATATTGTTATGGGAGCTCCGATATTGGCCTTATATTGATGTTTTAATACTGTACTTAATTTCGTGTTCTAGGCCTAATTTTCTTTTTTTTTTAATGTTACCAGATATGTAATTTTTTTTCTGCGCCTTCTGGAGACACGTTTCTAGTTCATCGTACATTGTAATTTATTATTTAGTTAGATTATTATCTTTATGGGAATTCTCATTGTGATTAGTTGGTTCTTTTCTTTTCATCATCTTAGGGATTGGCCTATTGTTTATTTGCTTTATGATCCGTAGCATCCTAAATTGCCTCGTTTTAATCGTGTTACGGTGTAATTATTTCCTCCTTTTCTTTTCTCTGTGGTGACGTTTAATTTTAAAAAGTAATTGTTTGCCGCAATTCGACTAGACATGCAGTCATCTGTTTCGTGGCCATGTATGTTTTTTGTTTTGCCAGAGTGCATTGTTGTCTGGTGAGTGTAATTCTCTTGGCGTCGAGCGGGACACTCAAACGTGTTGTGGTGGGAGATTAGAATGTTTTCTGTTAATCTTGTTGATTTTCCATGGTGGTTTTTTGTGTGTGTTCCTGAGTATACCGCCGTCATGAAAGTTTTGGATTTGTAAATTGGTCCTATTTTATTTTTATTTTTTTAACTTTTCGTTTCCTCGTGGCTTTGATGCCTGCATGTCGAGTCAGTTTTGCGTACCTCAGTGGTTTATCAAGCCCTTTCTTATTTGGTGATCCCTGTCTGCTGGCTTTCTTTCTTTTGGGCTTTAATATTTTTTTTAAATTAAATATTTTCGTTTTTGCTCAGCAAGCTAGCATGTAAAGCCTTCTCTTGTTTCCATAGGTAATTGACTTGTTTTGGCCTTAAGCCAATGTGCATCACCAGAGAGTTTTTTTTGTGGCAATAAGAGTTTTTTTTTCTTATGTTGTGTTTGCTGGAGGATCTTATTAAATTATATTTTCTTGCCCCTTTTTCGTGATTAAATGTTTTTTTTAAATTTTAAGCAACTATTGTGGCATCATTTCGTCGGTGGCAGTTCTGTGGGTTATCGGAGTGTGTCTGTAGACGAGCCTGTGCGTTTTCCTCTTCTCCACCTTCCTTCGCCTTTAGGTGTTCTTCTGTTGGGAAATGTCAACTGGCGGTGATTTTGCAGTTAGCGATGCGGACCTCTGAAATAAGGTAAGTAGGCCCATCCACCCCCCCCCCCCCCCCACACACACCGGTGTCATTCATAATAATAATATTAATAGTAGTAATAATAAGAGTGTTATTGGTTTACGTCCCTTTTAACTTTTGCGGGTTTTAGAGACGCCGGAATACCGGAATTTGGTCTGAAAAGGGATCTTCAAAGTGCCAATAAATCTACTGACATGGTTCCCTCTCAATTGTGCATTCTCATAGGCCAACTGACTACTCCAAGATGTCAGCTGGAAGCACTCTGTTGTGTGTGGGGTGGATTGCCGGATGTGGTTAGACCAATATTTGACCAGAATTACGAAGTCACTGTAATTAGCCGTAAAGTACGGTATCACTATCGATCCACATCCTGTTTGGAAAAGCGGCCAACAAATAACACAAATTGATAGGCTAATATCCAGACTAACCTTACTGTACAAGGAAGCATTCAGGGCATTTAACGCATTAGTACGGGGTGATACAGAAATCTTGAAGAGATTTCTGGCTGTGATATTTACATTTCATTGTGACGTAATGATATGAACATAATCATATTTATTATTTCCTTATTATCAAATAATATGAAAAAAATGATCCGGTCAGCTCAAATTATAATTGCCACTGTTTCGCCCCAGTGTACCATTGGGCTCGTCAGTTGGTATGGTACACCTCACCAAGACGCGTGGCTAGCACATACTGAGAAGACCATTACATGTCACAAAATACATGTAGTATTGACGTCACGAGTAATGCCAATGTTCTACGGGATTCAAACTCCCTTTCACAAAAACAATCAACCCTACCTTGGTAATCCAATTTGGTTTCAAATATTCCCGAAGGAAATAGGATGTTAGTTTTCATTCGAGCGGATGTAATATCAAAAAATATGTTTTTGTGAAAGGGAGTTTGACTCCCGTAGCACGTTGGCATTACTCGTGACGTCAATACTACTTGTATTTTGTGTCTTGTAATGGAATTCTGAGTATGTGCTAGCCACGCGTCTTGGTGAGGTGTACCATACCAACTGACGAGCCCAATGGTACACTGGGGCGAAACAGTGGCAATTATAATTTGAGCTAACCGGATCATTTTATCAGATTATTTGATATTACATCCGCTCAAATTAAAACTAACATCATATTTCCTTCGGGAATATTTGAAACCAAATTGTATTTCCTTATTGACAAACTAAATATAAATACCCACAGGTATTTAATAAATCCAATCATCATCATCATCATCATCAGTTTATCTGCCTGATGGCAGGTTTCCTCATGGTCGGTCCCTCCACCTTATCCGATCTTCAGCAGCACGTTTCATCAGCTCATAAGATTTATCAATATTGATGGAATCCAGCATCTGAAACCTTCTTCTTCCTCTTCGGATTTTCCCTTGGACTGTCCCTTCTAATGCACTTTTCACCAAACCATCTCCTCTTATGCAGTGTCCAATACAATTCATTTTTTTCCTTATCTTCTTTAGCATCATTCTTCCTTCTCCTACTTTCTTTAATACTTCCTAATTTTTCACTTTGTCCTTCCAAATTATTCTCTTTCTTCTCCAGAGACTCATTTCGAAAGCCTCTATTCTTCTCTCGTCTTCTTTCCTAAGCGTGCAAGTTTCCGCTCCATACATTGCTACACGCCAAACAAAACATTTAATTAATCTCTTCCTCAGGCTTACTTTCATTGTTCCACAAAATAATTATCTTTTCTTACTGAAAGCGTTGTTTTTTTCTTGTTTTTTTCTTGTTTTTTTCATACCATTTCTTGAGTAACCCAACTTCCTAAATATTTAAAGCTATCTACTTGTTCAATTTCATCCTCTAATGTTATGGTAATGTTTTCACCTTTTCCGCCGATGACCATTCAATAACATTTTTAATTTAATATATATTGATTAAATACCATGTTTCAGCCACATTAATGCCTTCTTCAGTTTTCAAAGAAAAGAAAAAAGAGCACAACTAATGGTAAACTGCAAGCAAAGCTTTTGGAAACAATATTTCAACTTGGTCTATCGAATTAACATTTTTATAAAAAGTATATTTAAAAAACTGATCTGTCACAAAGGTGGGCTTTAATTTGATAACATAAAATAATTTTGTGAACAAATAATGATTTAAATCTAAAAATAAATGTTGTTGTTTGTATTCCCACAAACAGACTAAAAATTGTTCTTTAAAAATCATGATACGTCTTTCTATGACATAAATAATGATAATATCGTATGGCCTCAGGTGCTGGGTGAAATCTTTGTTATTTGATGCCCAGAGGGCAGCTTACATGTCAATTTTTGTTGTTTCTTGGAACGCTATGAAAGTCAAGGAAGTTAGATATCTAAGTTCCTTGACACTATAGCGTTTTCTAGTAGAGAAAGGAGGAACTTTTTGTGTTGGCGGAACATCCCGAGATGCCAACATACCAACAACGTATGACATCCTCGCCGTGATTTTTGTTGCCTTTCAAAAAAAATCACTTATCACGGCCAGGAGCGAACCTGCAAGCTTGGGGTTGGTAGACCGACACGATAACCACTCACCCACCGAGGCAAGTTTTTCTATGAAACGAAAAAACTCTTTGCTGAGTGAAGCCTAGGTTGGAATGTTTGTTGTAAATATCCTCTGTTCCAATGAAGAATTTTTGAATCGATATGGAAAATGATGATGGTCCTTGACTAATTGCTGTTGTGGTCTATGGTTTATTTTGATATATGTTATTGCATTCATTGGTTTTCATTAGTAGCCTGGTGTTCATGGAAAGTTGGTTGGTTCCGCAGTTAAGGGGCTGCGACAACGTGGTCATGTAGCCCCGTGTACGTTGGGTGTGTGTAGAATCTGCCTGATAACCGGTGTTAATTGTGATGACTGTATTAGTGTGTGTTATCTGTAATTCAGGTAAGGACTGCAGACGATCAATTTCAAGTAGTTCCTACTTTTGCTACCAAACGCCACCGTCAACGACACCTAGTTCTGAAATTTGTTACTAGATGCCACCGCAGTCGGCTCCTGGAGACGAACATTGGAACCTAAGAGCGTTAGTAAAATTTAACCCATAATTTAGCTTCACACAAGTATAATTAGTGGAAGGTCCTATTACATGCCATAAATCTATGATATTGGGCCGTCGGCTTCACTTCCCTTCCGAAGGAAGGCATACTGAGGGTTTTTAACGCTCTTAAAAATCAGATGACTTCGGACGGGTTTGAACCCGCGACCTTCATGGAAAGTAATCCAAGACTTAGTGACACCACTGTTGCCTGCACTCAGGAGGAATTCGCAGTCGAGTCATCGGGATTAAAATGATGTTCTTATTTGGTTGCTATTTTATTTGGGGGCTTAGAGTTGTTAATTTGCTTTAGGTGCTTGGAATGTATTGGTCATCAGCCCCGTGTACGTGTGTGTGTGTGTTGAATTTGTCTGTGGTGTTTCTATGGTGAATATATTTGTGCAGACGAGGATGTTACCACCCACGCACACAGTCGGTGTCGAGACAGTGGGGACGTAAAGCTCCCACATGTGCGCAGGATGGGGACTGCCACTCAGAGGGAACCGTGGACCCTCAACCAGTGTCGAGTATATTCACATTTAGAATTAGATGGTGAAGAAATCATGAAATGAAAACACGTTTAAAGTATCGTTTGAAAACTGAAAATTAGCATTTAATGAAAAGAGACATATCAAAACGGGGAACGTGAGGAGCGCATGAAATGATATAATGAGGGGTGATGGGGCTGGAATAAGGTACACATATTATCAAAACAATTAAAAAAATAAAACATATCAAAAATAAAAGCTTGACTGAGAGATGACTCAAGATACCGGAAGGCTGGAGATCTTTCTTAAAATACTCAACTTAAGAAAAGGGGGATAAAGAATAACAAGTTAACAATAGTTTACATAATACATTCGTTCCACCACAGGCTAACTACATAAATGCAGTTAGAAGGAATATTCTGAGAGGTTTAAGAAATCACATATCCCAAGAACTGTCTATCCGACCACCCATACTATAACGTATGTCACATCATTTACAAACAACCCAAGAAACAAAACAGTACAAGAACAAACGACATCACACAGAACATAACAAAACGTACCCGAACTTCACTAAAACATGACATGACATACCAACCCCTTACGAAACATGGAGCAGTTCAAATATTTACCACAATAAGAAACAACAAAAACAATCCAAAAATTAACAACCAACGAAAATGATTTCATGAATTTCTAGAATAAGACTTCTTCTCGAACGAAGTATAAGACTCAGTTACATAACTTGAGGCGTTATGAGCACCAATGACAACCTCCGGACAGATGTAAGAATTACACATACTACCACCCGAAATAATAACAGATAGAACTCATTTAATAACATAACGGGCTCTCGCGTCGTTTCTTGACTGTACTAAAAGAAACACAAGGAAACAAACAAGGAACCACTGTCCAGTCAAGACCCACATTAAACAAACAATATCTACCCACCCACAAGGAAAGAACACGAGCTTATAATGGAATGTTACAGGAACTGGTTAGGAAGGTTTATGATCCAAAAGCTGATTGGCAAAAAGAGTGGAACAGCACAGCTCCAATGCAATGGCAGGCATTGTTCAACATTCAAAATCTGCCTGCTGGATTTGATTTGCCCCGCAAGACATGGGTAACTCTCAACAGAGTCCGCACTAACCACGGGAGATGCGGATAAATGATGTTTAAATGGGGTATGCGATCTTCCCCAACCTGTGATTGTGGTGCAGTGGAACAGACTCTGAACCATATTGTCACTGAGTGTATTAGTAGGGCATTCACTGGATCAACACAGGACTTTGCAATAGCCTCTACTGAAGCCATAAGATGGCTAGACAATTTAGACATTAATATTTGAACACCCTTTCCCTTGCATGATTGTTACAGTTGTAATGTGTTATCTATTGTATGTATTGTACCCGTTCGTCCTGGGGATGCGATGACCCATCTGCTATTACATCGCATTCCTGGAGTTCCAGGACAGAGCGGAGTTAAATGAACCTCTAGTCAAATAAGGAATGTGTCGGAAATTCAGCTGAGTTATCGAAAAAGCAGTGGGTAACACGAGACAAAGTATCTCTAGGGTCGTTACGGGCTTAAGTTTAATTTAAAAAATGCAAATATAAATGGGCGCCATCAACTGAATTCCTAGCAAACCACCTCCTTTCCTGGTTAAGCCTTACTCAAGACAAGGAAAGAAAAAAGAAAATCACACCATCATCAGATCACCACTAAGATAAAAACAAATTTATTTCACTTTGATAGTCAGACAGACATTTTAAATATTCCTCCTACCTGAGAGTATGGTCGAATGCCAACGTTAAATTGTCATTGTCCAAAAATCGAACCATCTCTTTTCTAATCAAAAAATATTTCATCCACATAGAACAAGAAAAATCTCTAAAGTTCTCTTGGGTTCTCAGGATCACTGTAGCACTATGTCTTTCGTCACTGACATTTGTGATACCTGAGACCTAATTTCTCTTTAATTTAACATCATGAATGTGGATTTGAAAAAGTTATTAATCTGTCTAAACAAACACATATTATAATCACATATTTTAAACATCACGTAATTTATGGCTTGCATGGCATAATTTAAATGTTGAACATGTTAGTAAAATGCTCCTAGACATCGAATAATTAATTTACACTATTTACATTGTCATTCATAATTACTTGTTTGTGAATTACAGAAAATTCACGGCTCATTGGTCATCATTATCATCATCATCAAAATTAAATATTTCTCACATTAATTCTCATTTCAAAATTCAACATATTCCTGTCAGAATCGTTAACTCATCACCATTAAATCATTTAAATCAAAATTATTATCATTACTTCATTATGCTTTCTAATTATTCACACAATCTTATTTTATCATCTACTTCAGATTAAATCATCTTAAATCATCAATACAAATTGTTTAATTCCTCAACTCAAGTTGCAATTCCTCAAATTATATCTCAATTAAATTTATTTTATTCCATATAAATTCATTAATCATCAGCTTCTTTAACTAATTATCACCTTCTAATTCAGTTATTCATCATCTATCCAATCATCTATTAATTTATTTAAATCAGTTTATTTATCCAATCTTCAATTCATCCATATATTTAATTCATTGATTTATTCCAAAATTTAATTTATTAATTTATTTAAATTGTATTCTTCTGGTTATGTAGATTTTTATTATTTCATCTAGTCATTCTGATTTTTATTTCATTAGGTCAGATCATTAATATGCTTAAATTTCAGATTATTATTTCATTAATTATTATTCGCAGAAAATCTTGTATTATCAACTTTATTTATTTGTTTAATTTCCTAACAAATTGTTTAATATGGGTTATAGAACGTTGTCTTACAGTTTTATTACTTCCAAGTTATATCTCGTATTTAATTTTCATGCCAAAAAATATTATTGCCTTCACGACATCACGTTGGATCTGACTATCCACAACGACATTATATATCCTCAATTCTTCAAATATCACATTTGAATACAACAATTATTCCACAAAACTCCATAAATATTCAGCACATACAGCATGAATCTCAACAATTACGCTAGACTGGGTTCGACAACCTCATGTCTGCTTCAAAATGCATTAGCAACATTGCAACTATCACTTGGCAACTTCCACAAAATGCCTATCACAAACTTCACTTAACCATGTTGCATGATCTACAAAAAATATATAACTGGCTTCAAATTATCAACGCACACAATCTCCAATGACTGTAATTACTCTGATCACATCTAGACAACTTCTTAAACAATTGGAAAAATATTACCTTAGTAATTCAAGATTTGCTTTCAAATAGCATAAATTCTCTTACAATTCTCATAATTCACATCACAGAAAAACACCAATGTGCTATAATCTCTCATATCAAAATCTGCAATACTGATTTGCCTTAAAATAAATCTGACCATTAATGATTCATCTTACAAGATTCAATTACTTTAAATCCTTCTCAAAGGTATCAAACACAATTATAAAAATCATCAAAAGCATCAGCTGTACCAGCTGTTAAACTGAAAGTACTCTCAAAAGAGTATAGCAACAAAATATTGGATTGGCAAACAAGAATTACAAATGTAACCCTGCTGACATTTATCGTTACTTTATTTAACAAAATTTCGACTGATATGTGACTAGTAGTTCCTTGTTTGATTCACTTACAATCTCATGTACACTCGGATGATAAAAATGAGTCCTTCAATGGCAAGTAAGATGAGTAACCACCGTACAATCGTATAAATACGAAAGACCTCGCCCCGTCGACTAATCATGATAGTGCCCTAAACGATGGGTAAGATGAGTAACCACCATACAATCGTATAAATACGAAAGACCCCATCTCGAAGACTATATGAGTGAATGTACCAGATAGGAATCAACAAGTCTCTAGTTGTCATATAAAAGCGATATTCATTCACTAAAGTGAATAACATCTTAATATCTCCAAACAATCCAATGGAAAAAAATCCCTACTGATGAATAATACACACTCGCTAGTATGCAATGAACTGACGAAGTAATTTTAGATAATCAATTACAGATCACGAGTTCGAAATACTCGTTACACAAAAAAAACTATTCATGAAAAATATCCTTGCTGGAAAAATGTCTAAAAGACCAAACATCTGTTTAATAAAGCCAACCAATGGTGAGAATTTCGTATAATGATGCCAGCCATATCATATGGTCACGCCATATTCGAGCAAAATTTCGAAGCATATAAAGTCAAAGCCATGTCTTAAAAATCGTATCACTCCTATTAGAAAAATATACATGTGTGCCCAGTATTCATGAAAATAATCGTATCAGAAAGTTATAACTCTTACAGTACCTTCTCATAATCAGCTGTTATTAAATTTCAAAGATCGTCGATTTTCCCTATGTAATGAATTTCTCGAAAGATCGGCGTGAATATCATTCCATCCATGCAATGACGATTGCCTTCGAATCCCAAGTGAATCAGCTGGTGGACCTCCTTCTCGTCAGGAATCGAATCCATCGCTCTGTGGTGCCATCGCGTCTCTGTCTGCGTTTACTCCGACATGATGAACTTCTGGTTATCCATAGCGGATATTGTCCAAATCCTCACGAAAAAGTTCATAGAAACAGCGGACCCCCTATTCCTCTTCTACGTTACGCCACTGTTCTAGACAATGTTCAGTTTAAGTGTTGAAAGTTCAATTTCCACAGCGGTTTAGTTTTACTTGTAGAAAATAAAATTGTTTCATCAGAGTGTCTAAGTTTATGAAACACCCTGTAGCTGTGTTCATACTCGGTAATTCATAACATTTCATAAGACTGACTTGCATTAATGCACGAGCTAATGTTCCTAAGTGCATTTGCTTACAACATTCCGTTTGCCTAGAAATTGTTAATGTTACTTGGAATGCGTTATGAAAAGCATAGTCGTAATGTCATTAAGAAAAACTATGTCCAATCGAAGTTCAAATTTGCAGTATCACGTAACTATCTGCTTTTAAAATTCAAATGCTGAATAAACGTTCTAACTCAATGTAGTAATGAAGTTCAGCTTCTTTTATAATGCTCGCGTATAATGTTGGAATTAACCCGCTCGGTTTTACTGCAATGCTATAATCATCTCCGCCTAAAGCTGGCCTCGCCATGTCGCTCTACTATGTCGTTCTGCGTTCAAATGCAGCTTGGAATAAAGTTCTCCAACTACTCGCAATGCTGTTTTAAAGACCCCGGCCTCCTATGCTTGTTTGCTGCGGATGTCCGGCCGGCTCACTGACCTACTTGTCGTTCGCTGCTCGGAGAAGTTGAAACTGTCGCTTTCACTTTCCGTGACAGTTTCTGTTCGCTGCGCGATCTGTACCATGCGCTTGGCGTGTGCTACTCAGCTTGACTCTCTTGCTTGGCTCACAGAGCTAGACTGACAGTGTCTGCACTGCCTCGACCCTTACCTGCCTGGTGCGGTCACGTGACGTCCTCCCCACCACCGTGGTCTTGCGTCACAACTATAATCTCGAACCCCCATCATCTCGGCTATTAAGTTATAAAATAACTTAAGGGTTATCTGACTTCCTCCAAATTATTACCACATATAATGCATGTTATATCTTCTCTACTGAGATGTTTAAATACCATGTTCATTTAGATCTTAATAAAGCTTCATATTTCCATCCATAATTCCATCTGCTTAACTGCGGTCAGCGCCTTCTAAATCCTAGACCTACTACGTCATCCTGACATTCCTCTTGACTCGATCTGAGCGCTATCTTTTCTTAACTCTTCCCAAAATCTCAACTACGGCTTAATGTCTGCTGGCGTAGCCGATAGCCTCAACTAGGTATCGGGTACATCTCTCCCGTACATCTCCTTTTTTTTAATCAGGATTGAGAAAAAAATACACTCTCAGGCATTCTATATATATCACATGTACGCGATAGCTCTACAATTCTCTTAATCAGCATGATGGTACTTTCTAATGCTAGATGCATTAAAAGTTCCTACAACTTCATCAGTATCCATTCTGACAATCTTGTAGCTATTATTCTGGTACGTTTCTTCAATACGGAATGGACCAGCGTACAATGGCGCAAATTTATGGTAGATCTTCAGTTGACGATTCGAAGTGACTGGCTTCCTAATCAGCACCTCATCATTTTCTTGAAACGGCTCGTGGAACCTCCTTCCTGCCTGTCTCCTGGTTCTCTTCTCCGCCTGTCTTCTGAGTCTCTCTCCTGCCATCTCGACTCTTCTTTCCTGTGTGGGTTGAGGATCTACTGGTGCCCTCACGACTCGGTCCCATGGTCTATCCGGTTTCAATCCATGATGAAGCATGGACGGAATCTGTCCTGTGCTTTCATGTACTGTGGAATTCAAGCATTGACTAATGATGGGTATCACTTCCATCCATCTATGGTGTTGCCTTGACACATATAAGCGACACATCTTACTGATTTCCGGCATAATTCTTTCGGCTGGATTTCCCTCTGGATACCGTACAGAATTAAACACATGCCTTATTCCTAAACGATCCATAGCAGTAGAAAATTCCATACTGGTAAATTGTGATCCATGGTCACTCAACAAAACTTCAGGTTTCCCCATGCTCGGAATAACTGTTTTCTCTAATCTGTTGATCACGTACTTGGATGTAGCTTTCTGTATAGGGCATAGAGATACGTATTTAGAAAATACGTCTACTGTTACCAAAACGAACTGATTTCCTTTCGTCGAACGAGGAATCGGACCGAAAATGTCCGTAGCGAAAAGTTCTCTTGGCTTGCTGGGTAATATTGATCTAGGAACCTCTTTCATAAGCTTAGATGAATATTTACTTCGCTGACAACTGTCACAGGTCTTTATGACGTCGCGAATCGTTTGTCCCATTTGTCTCCAAACGAAGGTTTCTTGAGCGAGAGCCAAAGTCTTGTCTACACCTACATGAGCTGCAGTTCGGTGTATCATCCAAATAACTGGTTTGACAAGCTTGGGTGGGATCACTACTCTAAGTTTAGTATGATCCTGGTCGATATATTGGCATATAACACCTCCCATAATATGGTATTTTCTAGCCTCTATCTCAGTTCTTTGAAAATCTGGATCAGCGTTGTCCATCCTGCGTGTCAGAAAACGGTAAATTCTTCGCAAAGGTGCATATCTCTTCTGAGTTTGCCCTAACATCTTCAACTTTTCTAGAGTACCATTATCCTCTTGAATCAAATTTATATGGTTGACAATTACTTCCTCACAAGGGTTTCTGCTCAACACATCTGCTAACAGATTTAATTTCCCCGGTCTATGTACAACAGTTGGGTTAAATTGTTGTAAGAATAGAGCCCATCTGGTGATGCGGTCACTCGCTAAATCTGTCTTCATAATAAATTGGAGGGCTTTATGATCTGTGATCACTGTTATGTCATGTCCAAACAACACCTTCTTCCACGTCTTAAGAGCATGAACCACTGCTAATGCCTCTAACTCAGTTGCATAGTAATTCTTCTCACAATTCCTGAGCTTGCGACTGGTGAAAGCTAAATACCTATGTTTCTTGTCATCATCCAACTGATATAGGATCCCACTGATTCCTATTTTGGATGCGTCTGTCTCCACAAAAAATCTTCTTGTAAAATCTGGGTACTCAAGCTTGATATTTTGGATCAACATGTTCTTAGCCGCTAAAAACGCTTGATTGCATTTATCGTCCCATTTCCATCGATTTCCCTTTCTTAGTAAATCCTGCAGAGGTGCCATCGTTTCAGTATATTCAGGACAATGTGTTGAAAAGATCTGACACATGCCTAAAAACTGCCGTACCTCTTTAATCTTTCGTGGGGTTGGAAACTCTGAAATAGCCATGATCTTCTTTGGATTGGGCCTATAACCATCTCCATCGATTCTATGTCCAAGAAATTCAATTTCTTCATGAAAGAACTGACATTTATTGAAATTCACCTTGAAGTTTGTCCTCCTAAGATCTTCGAAAAGCATTCGAAGGTGCCTGATATGTTCTTCCGCTGTCTCAGACGCTATAATCAGGTCATCAATATAGCTCACCACATGCTCCTTAACTTCATCTGACAAATTTCCATCTAGTGCTCGGATCATCACCGGACCACTATTTTTCACTCCAAAAGGTAACCTATTGAATACATATGTTTTATGGTCAAACAAGAACCCTGTGCATTGTTTGCAGTCTTCTGCTAGCTCTACATGATAATAAGAACTAGTCAGATCGATAGTCGAAAAGAAACTCTTTCCTCTGAATCTGCGTAACAATTCACGAATAACAGGTGGCCTGTCGTGTTCAGGAAGAACTCTTTCATTAAGGGCTCTAGCATCTAGGCATATCCTCAGCTTACCATTAGGTTTCTTGACAACAGCTAAAGGATTCAAATACGCAGTTGGCATCTTCTTAATTATTCTATCTTTCTCCATATCGCTTATCATTGTACTAACTTCCTCCTTCCATTTATCCGGAATGGGATATACATTTTTATGGTATGGTTTGTCATCCATCAACTTGATGCTGTAGGTAAAATTTTCTATGAGGCCTGGTTTGTCATTGAATATGTCCTCATATTCTAAAATTGCTTCATCAAACTGTTCCTTAATTTCTGGATTTATCTTGCTTGTCATGCTAGTTCTATCTTCTATAGACCTTTCAACGCTGCATACTATCTCCTCCAATATATTCTCTCTAAAGAATGTCATTTCAGATTCCTGATTTTCCATGACCCCTTCTGGAAAGTACATCCGCCTACTCTGCATATCTATGATCAGGCCACTCTCACTTAAGAAATCCTCTCCTAGGATCATGTCAAAATGTAGTTGACCCACTACTAGGAACATCTGTTCAAAACTTCTGGTTCCAATCCCTACATCTAAAAGTACCTGACTTTTACATTTCATACTCCTGTCTGGGATCACCCCTTGAATCTTGCTAACAACAGTTGGCAACATTGTAATTTCTCCTGATAATTTCAACTCATCCAGGCAACCAATGGATATCAAGCTCACCATAGCCCCCGTGTCTACTAGTGTCTTTATTTCCTTTCCCATGACTTCCACACTGATAACTGGCAATTCATGTCTATTTCCTCGATGTACTATGTCTTCCTCCTCGATTAAATCCTTGTCCTTGACCTGATACGTTTCGACAATGATGATCGATTCCCAATGAGTAGCATCTTTCCCTAAAGTTAATTTGACGTTTTTTTTTCCTTCGCCACTCGTGCTTGCTCGATTGACATCTCTGACTGTCTCCTCGAGTGGTGCACTAGGCTGTCTATTTTCTTGCCTCGACCTCTCATATTCACGATTATCTCGTCCTTCATTAGGATCGTTTCTTCGGCCATCCCGCCTGTCGTTTCGATTATACTGTTGACCTTGGCTCCAGTTATTTCTACCACGATATCTATTGTTGTATCGATTCCTATCTTGATATCAGGAATTCTGGTTATAATTTCTGTATCGGCTGTCTCTTGCTTCCTGTTCGTATGGCCTCTCATATGGTCCTCTATACCGATCATTTCCACGAACGTTACGGATGTTTCCTCGATTTCCTTCGTTCCTTCTGTTTTCCCAGGAATCTCTACTGTCCGTTTGAGCTGCGTTATCAACGACTACCGCATTCACCTCTTGCGTGTTTCTATTGTCGTTTCTTGTATTTCTAGGCGTAACTTGAGCGCTTGTATAGTCCAATCGCCGTAAAATGTCGTCATAGTGCTCAAGTGTGTTTGCTCCCGACGCTATGAGTGATCGCTGTACCTCAATCGGTAGCTGTCTCGCTATTGCTTGCAAAAGCTCTTCTTCTGGCAATGGAGGAATC
This sequence comes from Meconema thalassinum, assembly GCA_946902985.2. Taxonomy (NCBI): domain Eukaryota; kingdom Metazoa; phylum Arthropoda; class Insecta; order Orthoptera; family Tettigoniidae; genus Meconema; species Meconema thalassinum. The sequence goes on from OX336396.1 coordinate 219,670,039, forward strand.
AGAAACTGCAATTTAGCCAACTGTGACGTAAAATAATTGGCATAATGCGTCGGATGGGACGTAGAATAACGCTTCGAGTACATTTCTGCTCTTACGTTCAGTTGATCCTCGGCACTCCAAAATCTCCTTAGGAATGCTATTGCAAATTGCTCCATATTCGCAAAATTGCTTCTGAATGCTCTAAACCAAGTAAGCGCAGACCCGTCTAAGGCGCGTTCGACTATCCTTAGCTCTCTTTCTTTGGCTACTCTATGTTCCGCCATGTAGTCTCGAATATCTCGCAGAAATTCGACTGGTGTGACCCCTGTATTTCCAGAAAACTTCCTCGGCTTGTCATCCAGATTTCTGATAATGGTAACTGGACCTGAGTATCGTTCACTTGTACCCAACGTACTCCTATTCGAACTTGGATTATCCTGAGGGGTTGAACTTGCCCTTTCGAATGTCACATTCGGTTGCGTTTGACGGTCTTCTCCCATGCTAACTTCTTGATTACCCATACTGCGGTCTATCGCTGTCTGATTCATCGATATTTCCCCTGATGTAATATTTTGACTTGAGAAGCTGTTAATCATAGATTCTAGTTTAGTTATCCTATCTTCTGCCAATTTCTCTACGGTCTTGACCTGAGTCGTCAACTCATCTAACGACGTAACATTCTGCGTTTTGTTACTCTCGTCCAAATCGTTTTTCAACTTATCTATCTTGTCTTCGCATGTATTCTTTACTGACGCGACTTGTTCCTTTAACAGATCAACATCTGTCCTAAATAGAGTTGAATCTATCTTCATCGCTTCCTTGTTCTCCGTAAATCTCGCTTCTAAGTTCGCCATACCTGCGATTAATTTCTCATCTAATCCTGCACGTTTTTCTTTTGCTTCGGCATCGACCTCACTATACCGTTCTTCCACGATTGCACCGACTCTATTTTTGAATAAAGCTAAGTTTTCATTAACCTTTTGCTCTATATCATCATCCATCTTCCTAATATCTTTCTGCAATTGATTCTCTAATGATTTTAAATTAGAATTAACCTCTCCTAAGACATCCTCTTTAATGGTCCCAATTACTGTCTTTAAATCCTTAATCTCATTACCTAGATTCATCTCTAGACCTTTGATTTTAGTCTCGAAAGATACTTCGGTAGACTACTCTTGAATTTTGCCTACATCTGCCACTAAACCATCGATGTCGAATCTCAACTTCGATACATCCGATTTAATGTCTTTCTGTATAGACATAACGTCTGTTCTTAAAGTAAGAATATTTTCTTCTCCCCTACTTTCTAATTCAATAATATTCTTTCTTAATATTTGAACATTTTCCTCTCCTTTCATATTTACTGCAATTATATCTAATTGTAAAGTCTTAAGCATTTCATTATTCTTTAAAGTTAATCTATTCTCTAACCTAGTTAACTTGTTTTCTAACTCTGTGTTAGTTTCTTCACTACGAGACTGTAATTTCTCTTCCAATGTTTTAAAATTATCCTCACTATTTGACTGTAATCTCTCTTCTAATGATTTAAAATTGTCTTCACTATTTGACTGTAACCTGGTCTCTAATGACTTTAAATTATCTTCACTAGTTGACTGTAATCTGGTCTCTAATGACTTTAAATTATCCTCACTAGTTGACTGTAATCTTTCTTCTAATGATTTAAAACTATCCTTCAAGTTAGCTTCAGTACTAGTCTGTAATCTAGTCTCTAATGACTTTAAATTATATTCACTAGTTGACTGTAATCTGGTCTCTAATGACTTTAAACTGTCGTTCAGATTGCCTTCGTTACTAGCCTGTAATGCTTGCACATTTTCTTTACATCTAGCTTCTAACCTAGCTTCTGAACTATTTATCTGTTCTTTAACTTCCGTTTCCATTTTAGAAATAGTTTCTGCAATACCAGACATACCACTCTGTAACTCTCCTAACACCTTAGCTAAATCTTCCGGCAACATAATTATATTTTCAATAGACGTTTTATTCAGAGACGTTAGACAACAACACATCACAATGTCTCAATTCCTGCATTCACTTGGGTATAGGAAAAAATGTGACTTATAACTAACATAATATAATACTAATACGATTAACATGAACACTGGAATGGGCACACAGGTATATTGTCTGACTAAGTTTAATAAATTTTGTAACACAATTAAATGAACTTGAGATCAATCTCTCAGTAATCTAAATCTGATGTGATTTCATAGAATAAACAAAATCGAAGCCCCACAGGTGGGTAAAGCCAATTCTCCCTCTCTCTCTGTACCCGTTCGTCCTGGGGAAGCGATGACCCATCTGCTATTACATCGCATTCCTGGAGTTCCAGGACAGAGCGGAGTTAAATGAACCTCTAGTCAAATAAGGAATGTGTCGGAAATTCAGCTGAGTTATCGAAAAAGCAGTGGGTAACACGAGACAAAGTATCTCTAGGGTCGTTACGGGCTTAAGTTTAATAAAAAAAAATGCAAATATAAATGGGCGCCATCAACTGAATTCCTAGCAAACCACCTCCTTTCCTGGTTAAGCCTTACTCAAGACAAGGAAAGAAAAAGGAAAATCACACCATCATCAGATCACCACTAAGATAAAAACAAATTTATTTCACTTTGATAGTCAGACAGACATTTTAAATATTCCTCCTACCTGAGAGTATGGTCGAATGCCAACGTTAAATTGTCATTGTCCAAAAATCGAACCATCTCTTTTCTAATCAAAAAATATTTCATCCACATAGAACAAGAAAAATCTCTAAAGTTCTCTTGGGTTCTCAGGATCACTGTAGCACTATGTCTTTCGTCACTGACATTTGTGATACCTGAGACCTAATTTCTCTTTAATTTAACATCATGAATGTGGATTTGAAAAAGTTATTAATCTGTCTAAACATACACATATTATAATCACATATTTTAAACATCACGTAATTTATGGCTTGCATGGCATAATTTAAATGTTGTACATGTTAGTAAAATGCTCCTAAACATCGAATAATTAATTTACACTATTTACATTGTCATTCATAATTACTTGTTTGTGAATTACAGAAAATTCACGGCTCATTGGTCATCATTATCATCATCATCAAAATTAAATATTTCTCACATTAATTCTCATTTCAAAATTCAACATATTCCTGTCAGAATCGTTAACTCATCACCATTAAATCATTTAAATCAAAATTATTATCATTACTTCATTATGCTTTCTAATTATTCACACAATCTTATTTTATCATCTACTTCAGATTAAATCATCTTAAATCATCAATACAAATTGTTTAATTCCTCAACTCAAGTTGCAATTCCTCAAATTATATCTCAATTAAATTTATTTTATTCCATATAAATTCATTAATCATCAGCTTCTTTAACTAATTATCACCTTCTAATTCAGTTATTCATCATCTATCCAATCATCTATTAATTTATTTAAATCAGTTTATTTATCCAATCTTCAAATCATCCATATATTTAATTCATTGATTTATTCCAAAATTTAATTTATTAATTTATTTAAATTTTATTCTTCTGGTTATGTAGATTTTTATTATTTCATCTAGTTATTCTGATTTTTATTTCATTAGGTCAGATCATTAATATGCTTAAATTTCAGATTATTATTTCATTAATTATTATTCGCAGAAAATCTTGTATTATCAACTTTATTTATTTGTTTAATTTCCTAACAAATTGTTTAATATGGGTTATAGAACGTTGTCTTACAGTTTTATTACTTCCAAGTTATATCTCGTATTTAATTTTCATGCCAAAAAATATTATTGCCTTCACGACATCACGTTGGATCTGACTATCCACAACGACATTATATATCCTCAATTCTTCAAATATCACATTTGAATACAACAATTATTCCACAAAACTCCATAAATATTCAGCACATACAGCATGAATCTCAACAATTACGCTAGACTGGGTTCGACAACCTCATGTCTGCTTCAAAATGCATTAGCAACATTGCAACTATCACTTGGCAACTTCCACAAAATGCCTATCACAAACTTCACTTAACCATGTTGCATGATCTACAAAAAATATATAACTGGCTTCAAATTATCAACGCACGCAATCTCCAATAACTGTAATTACTCTGATCACATCTAGACAACTTCTTAAACAATTGGAAAAATATTACCTTAGTAATTCAAGATTTGCTTTCAAATAGCATAAATTCTCTTACAATTCTCATAATTCACATCACAGAAAAACACCAATGTGCTATAATCTCTCATATCAAAATCTGCAATACTGATCTGCCTTAAAATAAATCTGACCATTAATGATTCATCTTACAAGATTCAATTACTTTAAATCCTTCTCAAAGGTATCAAACACAATTATAAAAATCATCAAAAGCATCAGCTGTACCAGTTGTTAAACTGAATGTACTCTCAAAAGAGTATAGCAACAAAATATTGGATTGGCAAACAAGAATTACAAATGTAACCCTGCTGACATTTATCGTTACTTTATTTAACAAAATTTCGACTGATATGTGACTAGTAGTTCCTCGTTTGATTCACTTACAATCTCATGTACACTCGGATGATAAAAATGAGTCCCTCAATGGCAAGTAAGATGAGTAACCACCGTACAATCGTATAAATACGAAAGACCTCGCCCCGTCGACTAATCATGATAGTGCCCTAAACGATGGGTAAGATGAGTAACCACCATACAATCGTATAAATACGAAATACCCCATCTCGAAGACTATATGAGTGAATGTACCAGATAGGAATCAACAAGTCTCTAGTTGTCATATAAAAGCGATATTCATTCACTAAAGTGAATAACATCTTAATATCTCCAAACAATCCAATGGAAAAAAAATCCCTACAGATGAATAATACACAGTCGCTAGTATGCAATGAACTGACGAAGTAATTTTAGATAATCAATTGCAGATCACGAGTTCGAAATACTCGTTACACAAAAAAACTATTCATGAAAAATATCCTTGCTGGAAGAATGTCTAAAAGACCAAACATCTGCTTAATAAAGCCAACCAATGGTGAGAATTTCGTATAATGATGCCTGCCATATCATATGGTCACGCCATATTCGAGCAAAATTTCGAAGCATATAAAGTCAGAGCCATGTCTTAAAAATCGTATCACTCCTATTAGAAAAATATACATGTGTGTCCAGTATTCATGAAAATAATCGTATCAGAAAGTTATAACTCTTACAGTTCCTTCTCATAATCAGCTGTTATTAAATTTCAAAGATCGTCGATTTTCCCTATGTAATGAATTTCTCGAAAGATCGGCGTGAATATCATTCCATCCATGCAATGACGATTGCCTTCGAATCCCAAGTGAATCAGCTGGTGGACCTCCTTCTCGTCAGGAATCGAATCCATCGTTCTGTGGTGCCATCTCTTCTCTGTCTGCGTTTACTCCGACATGATGAACTTCTGGTTATCCATAGCGGATATTGTCCAAATCCTCACGAAAAAGTTCATAGAAACAGCGGACCCCCTATTCCTCTTCTACGTTATGCCACTGTTCTAGACAATGTTCAGTTTACGTGTTGAAAGTTCAATTTCCACAGCGGTTTAGTTTTACTTGTAGAAAATAAAATTGTTTCATCAGAGTGTCTAAGTTTATGAAACACCCTGTAGCTGTGTTCATACTCGGTAATTCATAACACTTCATAAGACTGACTTGCATTAATGCACGAGCTAATGTTCCTAAGTGCATTTGCTTACAACATTCCGTTTGCCTAGAAATTGTTAATGTTACTTGGAATGCGTTATGAAATGCATAGTCGTAATGTCATTAAGAAAAACTATGTCCATTCGAAGTTCAAAGTTGCAGTATCACGAGCCTATCTGCTTTTATAATTCAAATGCTTAATAAACGTTCTAACTCAATGTAGTAATGAAGTTCAGCTTCTGTTATAATGCTTGCGTATAATGTTGGAATTAACCCGCTCGGTTTTACTGCAATGCTATAATCATCTCCGCCTAAAGCTGGCCTCGCCATGTCGCTCTACTATGTCGTTCTGCGTTGAAATGCAGCTTGGAATAAAGTTCTCCAACTACTCGCAATGCTGTTTTAAAGACCCCGGCCTCCTATGCTTGTTTGCTGCGGATGTCCGGCCGGCTCACTGACCTACTTGTCGTTCGCTGCTCGGAGAAGTTGAAACTGTCGCTTTCACTTTCCGTGACAGTTTCTGTTCGCTGCGCGATCTGTACCATGCGCTTGGCGTGTGCTACTCAGCTTGACTCTCTTGCTTGGCTCACAGAGCTAGACTGACAGTGTCTGCACTGCCTCGACCCTTACCTGCCTGGTGCGGTCACGTGACGTCCTCCCCACCACCGTGGTCTTGCGTCACAACTATAATATCGAACCCCCATCATCTCGGCTATTAAGTTATAAAATAACTTAAGGGTTATCTGACTTCCTTCAAATTATTACCACATATAATGCATGTTATATCTTCTCTACTGAGTTTTTAAATACCATGTTCCATATAGATCTTAATAAAGCTTCATATTTCCATCCATAATTCCATCTGCTTAACTGCGGTCAGCGCCTTCTAAATCCTAGACCTACTACGTCATCCTGACATTCCTCTTGTCTCGATGTGAGCGCTATCTTTTCTTAACTCTTCCCAAAATCTCAACTACGGCTTAATGTCTGCTGGCGTAGCCGATAGCCTCAACTAGGTATCGGGTACAGTATGTATATTGTTTATGTTGTTTGTTTTGTGTTGTACCATACGCTAATAATAATAATGGAATGTTAAGGAGGAATACGTAGTCTTAAATTAAATACACAAAACACAAATACATGAAACAACAAAATAACCCTCAATTATCATCCAGCGAAACCGACTACAACACATGGAACTAACCTCATGGTAGATCCACGTAAACAGCGAGCTAACCCCAGGGTAGAACGCCTAAATAAAACACTAGGCATTCACTCTTAAACATTCCATTATCCAGCATAACAAAACGCAACAACACGCGAGAGAAAAGGCAATATTACAAGAACCGGTAAGACACAAACCCCTTAAAATAAAACCAACGCGATCGCCCACTACGTTTATATAATTACAAGGGAACAATTACACATGTTATCAACTTAACCTCAAACCAGATAGATCTCCGAACCTATTTATATTATGAAGGGTCATGCTAACACCAAAGATTGGAGGATATTTTTCTTAGTCGGCAACTTCTAATTATTATATTTTCATGCATGATACTTCAAACAGTAAAGGACTTAGCTTTGATGAGATGACTAGAAGTTCTAGACGACTGCTTCAAAATATATGTATCGATGCTCAATCTTGGTGTCGTTTCAAATGAGCACGAAGAACACGGATATTCAAAAGGAGAACGTTTAGATTGTAACAAGGTAATTCCAAACTTAATTTCAAAACATATTAATATCTTCTAGATTGTAAACCGGTCATGGTGTTCTCAGTCATCTTCTCATAGAGACAATCACAAATCTCCCTATTGTTGTTGCAAGTTCCTTTGGTCAAGCTAACATTCTCAATGGGGCGCATTTCATATTAACGAGAGATAGCCCGTAAATAAAATCTCTGAGTATATCAAGCAATTACCGCTAGATGGAAATAGCGTCGAAATTAGTATCATAAAATAGTAATGAATGAATAATATTGTATGCATCTTCAATTGTTAGGGTCGGAGATAGGGTAGTTATCCCGGGACTTGAAATAAGATACTATCCGGGCATTTTCTTGGAGGGAGTGAAGAAAACCTGGGATAAACACCCCCGTTTATTATTTGTCGGGAAGACGGAATCAGTCTCTTAAAGAAGTGTTCACGCCAAAAGAAAAACGGAACGCCAGTAACACTACTCTAGCTGTCACCACCTTCTTGCAATCCTCTGACAATAGGTCGGCAGTCAGAGAAATCGGACTTGAATCATTTCGAACTGCAAATATGACGGCCTTCAGAGAGATTACAGTAATATTACAATGAATCTTCAAAGTAGCCTAACTCAAATGAGAACTAATTTTCTGCGAATTTGTCAATTTTTCATATAACTGAAAATGGAAAGCATAGAGCAGAAGTGTCCATACAGCACGCCGGCGTGCTTCTGGCTCGGACGGCCTTGCAGGGGTTTCTCTCACTCGCTTTCCCGTCTCACTCCCTCCCGTACAGCCTTCGCTGTGTTGTGGTTTATCGGACGAACGTCAAACGGTATTCAGTATATTGTAAATACGATAACGCCGACTTCGGTGGCGTAGTTGGTAACATGCTGAGCTTTTATGCCCAACACCGTGGGTTCAAACAAGGTCAAAGTCATGGGATTTTTAAGATCATTAAAATCCCTCAGTATGTCTTCCTTTGGGGTGGGGAGAGTAAAGCTGGCCGGCCCATGTCATTGATTTATGACATGTAGAAGAACCTTCCAGTAACTACAATTGTGTGAAGCTAAAAATGTGTAGGTTTGATTTGATTAGCGCTCTATTAAGTTCCAACGTTCGCCATCAGGTGATAATTGCGGTGGCATCTAGTAGTCAAGTTCACAGCTAGGTGTCGTTGACGGTGACATTTGGTAGTAAAAGTAAGAATTACTTGAAATTGACCGTCTGCAGTCCTTACGTGAATTACAGATAACACACACTAATACGGCCATCACAATTAACACCGGTTATCAGCAATGGCGAAGCTACATTCTTGCAAGTGGGTATTCTTAAGTTCATACCTTATACTGTAGTTTTTTGTAGATAAACTGCAGTCGTTATTTTCGCGCTCAAAGAGCATGCTCTATTCTGTGTTGTCCCAGAAGATGATATTGTAGGGTACCTGTGAGGGTAGCCTCTACAAAGTGTAGGGAAAGGGGGATGAAAGGAGAGTAGCTGAAGGCTGCCCAGGGCTCTGGTGTAAAAAGATGTAGGTTGGATGGGTTCGGGCGTGAATGCAGCTCGATGGGAGAACACCCGAATGTACAGGCTGCGGGGGTAGTTCTAAGGGATGGCTACAAGGGGTAATTTACTAGGTGCTTGCAGGAGCAGCTACGCGACTGCTTGGATTCCTGCTGATGTTAGTTGACTGGCCGTGCTCCTAATGGGTATCGAGCACGCAGGCAATGTAAGGTGACGCCTGTGGCTGACTACAGCAACAAACAAACAAACAATTAACTAAATACTAATTTAGGATTCTACGGGGAAGTGATTTAAGGGGATAGGCTCTTATTAACTAATTAAATAAATGAATTAAAAGACCAGTTAACTTATGGATTCTACTGTTTAATCCGTACTCCTGAAGTGGAGTACAATGAAATTATGCAGAGCAGATACTCGTGATCTTTTTACAATAATAGGGGGATGTTGTACGTGTTGGTTTTATAGTGTGTGTAGGCTCACTAGATACTCACTTATCTGGATGTGGCAGCTACAAGCAGCGTCTCAGCACCTGATAGCACTTGTGGAAGACTGACCCCGGCTCACCTCTCCTTCGGTGTTTTATAGAACCCGCTTGCCGAGTTAGCATAAGTTGCGGATTCTATAGGAAGTGAGGTGCTTGGCCTGGGTCATTGGAGGTTGTTTCTATTCACTAGGCCTGGCCTTGGTATGAGCTTATGCGACGTATGCCGCAGGCATCCGTGTGAAATTAGATGTATAATTTATAGTTGTAGGTTTGTAGTTAATATAATTTATAGTTATAGGGAAGGGATGGGAATGCATCCCTTGGATGCAACAATATCGTTCCAAATTAAGAATATGTTTCTTAGAAATTTGATGCTTTCTAGCTCTACGATGAAAATGTTTAATGCACGCAATCCCAGTTTCACTCCATTCTTACTATCGCCACCATACAGAATACAATGCGTAGTGCCCATCGTTACACTTGCTGCTAACCATTCAGAGTGCCCATACCACTGAGACTGGAATTTACATGACTGATGTTTATCACTCTGTACAATATTTAGATGAGGTTTTGGTCTTCTCTCTTTCGCTACACATTTCTCTTCATAGGAGAACGAAGAAGATGGTATTGATTTTAATTCATCATCATCATCATCTTCATTTCCCCTTTTCCAGTTGAAACTGGGTGGGGACAAATATGGTTCCTCTCCACTTTGTTCTGTCGTTCCACCATTCCTCTTCCGACACGGTGTTCCAATACAGGTTCCGTTTTCTAATGCTATTCTCCACCGAGTCCATCCAACACATTCTTGGTCTTCCTCGTCCTCTCTTCCCTGTCATCCGTCGTTCCAGTGCTCGTCTTGGTAGCCTTACTTCATTCATCCGTTTGACATGTCCAAACCATCTCAATCTGTTTTGCTCCAGTTTGTCATTTAGATTCTGATTTTAATTACACTATTAAATCACTACACTGGTCCATGTTTTATAACTCACAAACAGACATGCATGCTCTGAGATACCACCCGCCTCAGGAATGCACTCCTTGGAGCCTAGGCTCTCTGATGACACATTTAGATATCGACTTTGCGCTTGGTGCATGCTCAATTGCCTTCTCTACCCACAGAGACCTGAGCCTGTTTCAAAGGAGACTCACTGGCTGCTCAGTCCCGCGCTGAGAAGCTGGCGACAATCCCACCGTGGCTACAGAGAATAATGCCGAAAACTAGAGATTTAATTTGCCTATGCCAATGAAAACTAGAAAAATGTAAATGTACATATTCTTTGAGAAGGTAATGGGTATTCTAAGACTCCAAGATTCCCCTCCAAAGTACACGGGACTACATGACCGCGTTGTCGTAGCCCCTAAACCGAGGGCCCAACCAACCAAATATGAAAACAATCTGAAACAAAACGAAAACAAGGAAAAACAATGTTGTTGTTGTTGTTGTTTGAGTCTTCAGTCTTTTGACTGGTTTGATGCATATCTCCATGCTTCCCTGTCCTGAGCTAATCGTTTCATCTCTTCATAGCTACCACACCCTACATCCGAGGCAATCTGTTTAACATATTCTAACCTTGGTCTACCCCTACAGTTCTTGTCCTTGACCCTTCCTTCCTTAACTAAGCTTGCTATTCCTGGGTGTCTTAGTATGTGTCCTACCAACCTATATCTTCTCATCATTAGCAGTCGCCAGAAACATCTCTCCTCTCCCACTAGTCTTAATACCTCTTCATTTGATAAGGGCTGATGACCTCGCTATTACAAATACACACTAATGCAGCCAGCCTTGTGGGGAAAAACTGAAAAGAAGAAGGGTTCGATTCCTACCTCAGCCATCCTGGAAGTGGTTTTCCATGGTTTCCCACTTCTACTCCCGGCAAAAGCCTCGATTACAAGTACACACTCTAATACAGACATCACATTGACACAGTTTATCAGATAGCAGACCACGGTGTGCAAAGCTCCTAATGAATCAATTACTATTTTCTTTTTATATATTTAAAATAGGCACATGAGCCGTGGCTCGTGATGGTGCAGTACATAGAAACTACAACAAAACTAATACAGCCATTACAATTAGACAGGTTATCAGACAACTCTTACACACATCGAAGTACACGGAGTAAGTTATTGTTGTTTTAAAGGGTGGAACTACGAGGTCATCTGCCCCTCTTAACACACATTAAATTATACAAATTTGGAATGGAATTTAAAATTTAGAGGTGGACACCTAACTTTGAAAAGACCGAAAATTAATAAAACAAAAATGTCAATAAAACTAATAATTATAATATAAACAAAAGTTACGGAAAAACAAAAAAATCAGAATTCGAAAACGAACAAGTCGTTGAGTCAATGCACGCTGGAAAATTTAGATTGCTGGCCCTATCCCACTCTCACTATAAAGAGGATGACGAGATCAGCAGCCACCGCGTCATCGGCTAATATACTGTAAGTTTGAGTGTTACAGTAGCCTCACTTTCCTGGTTAACGACCGGCTCGTCTTTGAAACCTAGCTGGATGGATTTTTACATTCCATAGCTGCGGGGTGCCGAGGCATTCACGGCTTAAGGCCGGTGAGCAGGTAGACAGGACTGGCGTCAACACTTTGTCTGCACTGCTCGTGGACAGACGGAGGAAGCATCCTATTGGTCAAGAACCGTCAGGTATTTGTCAGCCATAAATACTAGTTATTGTCGCCTCGTGCCAATGCTTAACGTTTGAGTCGCCGGTCGTAAACCAGGAAAGTAATAATAATAATAATAATAATAATAATAATAATATCGTATGGCCTCGGGTGCCGGCTGAAAGCTTTGTAATTTGACAACCAGAGGGTAGCTTGCATGTCGAATTTCGTTATTCCTTGAATCACTATGGAAGTCAAGGAGGTTAGATATCTAAGCTCCTTGAACACTATAGCACTTTCTAGTAGAGAAATGAGGAACTTTGTGTTGGCGGAAACTCCCGAGATTAGTTTGCCATTATGAACACGGCCTACTGAATTCAAACGGGTTCTTTGACATGCCAACATCGTATGACATCCGTGTCGTATTTTTGCCGCCTTTCAAAGGAAAGTGAGGCTACTATACACGGGGTTAAATGACCACAATGTCACAAAAGCCCCTAAATAAATCATCAACAACAACAACGACATGGAAATGCATTGTTCTCTTACGGTACATCCCTCCCGGCGCTTGGTGCGCTAGTCATGGAGCGTGGAGAACTCTTGATGTCTTCCTTAATTAACGATGAGACTTAACGACATTTGTCTTACCTTCACGAGTTCAAGGCGGCGAAACTTGAAGCTCCCAAATGTGAAGGAGGCATGTTGGGAATAATATGCAATTTAAATGAGATTTCGAGCAACTCATATGCCTAGAGAAAGTTTACAGGGAGCACAAATTGTTGATGAAGTTCATGTTCACTCATATAGACGACCACAATTCATAATGCTAACATGATTTGAAGATTGAGAAATATGACGTAGTAGGTAAAACTGAAGCAATATACTGTATTACCCAAGCAGGACAAGTGACCAGCTTGTATCCAAGAGGTATTTGCACAGAGCAGAGACAATGTTATTTAAGTCGTCGGATATTTTAAGAGCGATGAAAATCCCTCAGTGTACAGTAAGCCTTCTTTCGGAGGGGAAGTAATGCCGGTGGTCCCATGTCATAGATTTATGGCATGAAAAAGATCCTTCCACTATCTACACTTGTGTGAAGCCAAAATTTGTAGGTAGGATTATTTAATAACGCTATATTAGTTCCAACGTTCGCCGCCAGGTGCTAGCTGCGATGGTATCTAGTAACCAAGTCCGCAGCTAGGTGTCATGCACGGTAGCATTTGGTAGCAAAAGTAGGAACTACTTGAAAAGTACATCGTCTGCAGTCCTTACATGAATCACAGATAACACATACTAATACAGCCATCACAATTAACACCGGTTATCAGACAAATTCTACACACACCCAAAGTACACGGGGCTACATGACCGCATTGTCGCAGCCCCTAAACTGAGGAACCAAACAACCAACAATGTTATCGCTAATGAGTACTATATTACTACACACATCAAAAGAAAGTTTTACATAACACTAGTTTGCCATGATGCAGAGCGTATGCGGGATTGTGGGCGAGGTTATTTCAAAAGAGACAGTATTCTGACAAATCTTGCACACTTTGTTCATGTGTGAAAAGAAAATTACAACCGGGAAGACATTTGGCCTGTTAAACTGGGACTGGTATGTGCTGTAATCTTGCCATCCTGTGACGTGTCACTAAGGAACATGGCCACCACGGGCGTCCAGCTGGGTTCTAACTCGCCATACCATACCACAGATCAAGTTGTCCAGTTCCCCTTGGGGCAGGCGATCCCACTCTTCGACGGTGGCCTCCATGATCTCTTGGCGGGTTATGGGGAGGGAGGCGTGGACGCTGAGCAATAGCATGCTTCAGCATATCCCAGACATGTTCGATACAGTTCATGTCCGGCGACATCGCAGGCCATTCCATTCGTGCAATGGACTCCTGGAGGAAATTTTGTACCACCGCCGGGTAATGTGGTAAGTGTATGTAAAACTTTGTTTTATATGTGTATATTACTATATCTCCTGTAATAGCTCACAAGTGGCGGTGATTATTTCGATGTAATGAACCAAATGATGTCAAGCCATTCCTGACATCACCTAAAATTAAGCTAATACAATATCAATTTATAAAATAATCGAATATTATACGTCAAGTAAATCTTTTTTCCAAATCGGCAAAAGTATAGTCAGTATGCTAAAAAATTACGGGTTTTTAGCACACGCCGAAGGGGAATTTACTCCAGCTAAATAAAATAGGGGTGATTTTGAGTTGAAACCACGGTCAGTGATGCCCTTAAAAAGGACAATTATATTGGTACCATGGTCAGCTCGGAGAGAGGTTCGTGTTGGTTAGGTTAGGTTTGGTTAGGTGAGGTGATGTGAGGTTAGGTGAGGTTAGGTAAGGCAGGTTAGGTGAGGTTAGGTTAGGTGATGTGATGCTTGGTGATGTTAGGTTAGATTAGGTGAGGTTAGGTTAGGTGATGTGATGCTTGGTTAGATTAGGTGATGTGAGGCCTGGTTAGGTGATGTGGTGCCAGGGTAGGTTAGGTTAGGTGACGTTAGGTTAAGTGAGGTAATGCTAGGTTATGCGAGGTGAGATGAGGTTTGGTTAGGTGATGTGATGCTAGGTAAGGTGCGGTGAGGTGAGGTTTGGTTAGGTGATGTGTTGCTAGGTTAGGTGAGGTGATGCTAGGTTAGAGAAGGTTAGGTTAGGTTAGGTGAGGTGAGGACTTCTCTATACGATTCTCAAGGGATTATATAATTTTATTGAAACATAGGTTCAAGAAATCCCTGATTAGCAAAAGAGTTGTACCGAACTATGATTGGTCAGTGGGACTGTGCGAAGCAGAACGCTGTTGTCACGAAGAGCGCTGAGAACCCACAATACATCGCGTCAATGCAAGTCTACATTGATCTTTAGGGGTGTCTCTTTGAGCATATACCTTATGGCACTATCTGGCAGTAGCTGGTTGTTGCTTCTATCCATGAGAATATGCGGGAAAATCAGTTACAATGGTATGGACATGTCCTGCGAGCTTCGCCTAATAATGTCTCCCACAATGCCTGTAATTTCATTGTTGAAGGTAAGTTCCCGCGTGGAAGATCAAAGCAACGGTGGTGGGACACAATAAACCTAGTAGGGGGGCAGTGGGTGTTCTACTTCACATGACGCCGCTGTGCCCAACAAACCAACATGGCCGCCGCGCAAAGTTGAAACATTTAAATAGACTTTTCCCTCGAACCCATGGTCCGATTTTGACAAATGAGGTGCCGTTGGACTCGGGCTGACGCCCTCTTTCCAATGGACAACTTATTTCAACCCCAAAATAAAACCTACCCCTACTAGGGGATGAAATTATAATTTTTTAGTGAAAGTCATTTTACTAATGCAACAGACATGAGGGACGATACCACCATGAACTTAAACGTTGTTGCTCATATAGCGCATGCGTTTTGCTGGATGCCGCTATGGATCAACATTTTTGTTTTTGTTTTGTACGCATGCGCACTTGGGATTTTTGTAAGAGGGCGAGATCTTTGGAAAAAATGATTTATAAGAAGGGGTTTTGGTGATGAGGAGAGAGACAGATAGTCGCCTACTTTCCTACGAAGTTTGCCGATATCTCTCAAACGCAAGGTCAGATTTGGACGTGTGACGTGTCAAATCGCTTGTCTCGAATCCCTATATATGTTATTAATAGGTTAAAGTTTTGAGAATGAAGGAAACAGGCTTTTTGGGGGTAAAACCATGATTTTATACTTATTCCGATATCTCACGAATGCATGGTCTGATTTGGTCCTATGACGCGTCAAATGGCTTGTCTCGAAACCCTCTTTATTTTGGTAATAGGTTAAAGTTTTTGGGAATGAGGGAAACAGAATTTTTTGGTGTCAAACTGTGATTTTAGACTTTCTGTTATATCTCACAAACCAATAACGCCAGAGACGTATACGAGGGGTCGTAGGACCCGGGGAGACGCCCTCCCCTCCCCCCTTTCGATTATAGTATTTATGTTTTAAAAAAATGCGAAAGGGTCTAACGACACTTTTGTTGAAAACATTTTAGTTTCTAAAACTTTTTTTTAAATCTGTCTAAAATGTTCATGAAGAGTGGTTGTAGATAGAAAGAGACGATACCACTGCGCACGTGTTTCAACGAGGCTATTATTGGCCACGGTGGTGATATACCAATACAGTATTCGCTATTTCGATGAGACGGCGGGTCGAGGGTTCGTTTTCTGATTTTTCCTATGATGGAATTCCTAATTCCTAAACCCCCTGAAGGGGGACTTTAACGTGTAAACGATTACGAGTGACATGACAAATGATAATTCCTTGATCAGATGAAGCTGGCTTTAGATAGAACAAACAGAACTTGGTTATATGTTGCTTGAAGTGAGTATAGAAAACAAACTTGCTGAGGCAGACTGACAGGATGTGGATGATATTTGAGCTTATTGGAATGCAATGACTTGATTTGACTTGACAACAGGGCAATGAAAGAAGCACAGAGATGCTGAGGACACTTGAAGGTCAAACGATATGGCAACCATGGTGGGAGGGGGAAGCGAGGATGATGTCGCCGATCATGTTCAATGTTCAATGGATGAATTTATATTTTGCGAAGCATTGTTCGGAGAGGGTCATGTGACGACTTGTTTTAAGGGTATTTATTTTTCCGATCTTTCCTATGGTGGACTCATTGATTGAAATAATCCAAAACTGCTAGGGCATGGCCTTCAGATTATATAAACTGATAATAGGATTTTGACATACAAGGTCCCCCCAGAACTTGACTTGATGTCATTCCTATTATGGCTTATGAATTTTCCCAAAAAAGACCCAAAACAACACGATCATGGACTTTTGCTTTTCTTAATATATTGCAAACCCATAATGTAATATGTTTACTGTGAGTTACGAAACCCAGCTAGGTAAAGAAAGAATTATTGTAGGCTACATGTATGGTGACTGACACGTCTTTGACCATTGGAACTTGTTTTCAGATCTGACTGTAGTACATAGGGAGTATAGGTTGTAGGCATGGCTTGACGAACGGTGTACACAAAATTCAATTTATCGATTCAAGAATTAAGAGTAGACTATCATTAATTAATTGGTTAAATAGTGTAGCTAAAAATAAAAAAAATGGTGACTACATTAAACTAAACTGAACCAAGTCGAATCAAACCCAACTGAACCAAACCAAGAACAAGCCAAGGGCTTAAGTGTAAAACTTGTGGGGGAATGCAGTCATTGGCAATGTCCAAAGGAAGGGATAACGCTCTATCTCTAGAGGGTAAGGTAAAGCTAGCGCATGGTGCTAATGCATAATCCCAAGTACATGAACCACACACACACACACACACACAACTATCCTATGCTGTTTTTATGAGTTGACTGTTAAAACTTACTCAGTTGTTACTGAGCAAGATGGTCGCTACACACAACAAGCTTTAAATGCTTGAGGCTAATAATCTATACACACACACACGCTCGCTTGTTCTAAACTAAACTGTCTTGCTGGCAGTGCTCACACAGTAGGCAAATGACAGAAATGCTTGGCTAACAGAAATACAATCATTTTCGGTTGTCTAATGTTACCAGCTAACCATTACATGCTATAGTGGTGAGCACATGTACCTCTTACACTGGAGATCGTAACTCGATTTCTAGCTCTAAGGCCTAGAACGAATCTAACTTAGAAAGAAGGGTATGGTGACGCAGTGATTAAACTGTTAGCCTTCCACTAAGGTAGACTAGGGTTTGATTTTAGGTTAATATACATGTCATAAACAAACAAACAAACAAACAAACAAACAAACTAAAAAGCAGAGATATTGTTTAAAACTGATTACACTTGTCTCTTTTCAAATTATTACTTAGATTACAAATACAAAGGTGGACAGGGTTTGATATACAGTTAATGCTGCCTATCGCATACTAGCCTGTAAGAAAGCCAAACAAGCAAAAACGTAGGTAGAGCAGTGGTAAAATCGCTATGTGTAGAGAACTACCCAACGGTTTTATGAACTGGCAATGGTATGTCGCATAAACAGTGCAGGATACAATCCAGCAACCATAATTGTTATCTTGTGGAACAGAGAAAACAGATATAGAGAGAGATATATAGAAAGCTTGTGTATGTATGGGTAGCATTGATTGTTTGACCAGAGAAAATACGGTGAGGTAGTGTGGGGAGAGGGAGAATTAACACTTATATATGAATGAATGGTAATTGTACTTTTAGCCTACTTTCGATTTTTGCAAAAAATGAAAGTAGACTTATGAGATCACTACAGGGCGAAAAAAAAGTGTGTCTGTCTGTGTGTATGTATGTGTGTGAGTCTGTGTGTATGTGTGTGTGTGAGTGTGTATACTCTGAATGTCGGTCCCCCTATCAATTCGAACACGGTGAGCGCAAATTGAACGAAATTTGGTACAAAGGTAGCACTAGCAAAGGACACCTCAGTTTCATTTTTTATATCGCCGCCATCTTGACGGAAACGTAATGGCGGCCACACAAATGTTCAAAGCTTAAATCAAATTACGACTAATCTAATCATCCGATCTCTACCAAATTTTGCAACAACATACCTTTATGGGGGCAGCATCCTTTGACCAAACTAATAGGTCATCAGCCTAATAGTTTGCGGATGGCGGCCATCTTTGTGTGAAAATCGATTGCCCCTATTAATTCGAACACGGTGAAACCGAATGGAATGAAATTTGGTACAGAGGTAGCACTAGCAAAGGGCACCTCAGTGTCATGTTTTATATCGCCGGCATCTTGACGGAAACGTAATGGCGGCCACACAAATGTTCAAAGCTTAAATCAAATTACGACTAACCTAATCATCCGATCTCTACCAAATTTTGCAACAACATACCTTTGTGAAGGGAGCATCCTTTGACAAATCTAATAGGTCATTGGCCTAATAGTTTGCGGATGGCGGCCATCTTTGTGTCAAAATCGATTACCCCTATTAATTCGAACACGGTGAAACCGAATGGAATGAAATTTGGTACAGAGGTAGCACTAGCAATGGGCACCTCGGGGTCATGTTTTATATCACCGCCATCTTGACAGAAACGTAATGGTGGCCACACAAATGTTCAAAGCTTAAATCAAATTACGATTAACCTAATCATCCGATCTCTACCAAATTTTGCATCAACATACCATTATGGAGGGAGCATTCTTTGACCAAACGAATGGGTCATTAACCTAATATTTTGCGGATGGCGGCCATCTTTGTGTGAAAATCGATTCCCCCTATTAATTCGAACACGGTGAAACCGAATGGAACGACATTTGGTACAGAGGTAGCACTAGAAAAGGCCACCTCAGTGTCATGTTTTATATCACCGCCATCTTGACGGAAACGGAATGACGGCCACCCAAATGCTAAAAGCTTAAATCAAATTTCGACCATCCTAATAATTTGATCTCTACCGGATTTTGCAACAACATGCCTTTTTGTGGAAAGCATCTTATGACTGACTACAAGGTCATCAGCCCAATAGGTTGCAAATAGCAGCCATGTATATGTGCAAATCCATTCCCCAGATGAATTCAAACACGATGAAACCGAATTGAATGATTTTTTTTACACCTCATATTCATGTTTAATATCCCTATAGCACGTTGTATTTCAACAAGCTACTACAACCAACATTCAATTATACTCCTTGAAAAGGAGAAAGAGTTATAACAATACCCATGCATTTAGGAGAAAGTAGGCTATATGTTCTTTACTGAACATCATGTTGTTTTTTTCAATAGTTTTGTTTTTCAAATGCAGTGGTAGATGGCCGTTATTTTGTAAAACATTCTTACTTGCAGTAGTAATAAGCCTCTACGGTCCCGCTAACACACATAGAATGTACTAGTGCCATGGTCAAGCACTCACATTAAGATCAGTTACAAAAACATAAAATGAAAAATAAAAAAATTTGTTATAGAAATATCGTTTTTCAACATACACAAAATAAATAAAAATGTGTAAACAGCAAAATGAAAAATCCATGTTTCATATAGACAGAATGTAAAAACCTTAAACGAACATTTAAAAAAAATATATAAATGGGAAATTGACACATGTGTGAATATGAAAAAGGAAAATCCATGTTTCCATATCATGAAATTGAAAAAAACATCAAACTGTCATTTTAAAAAATGCAAATGGAAAATTGACAAATTGCAATGTATGAAATGTGAAATTGAACAAATGGTTATCATTATTTAAACAAAATAAAAAAAACACGGTGCCTTATGGTTGAGGTGTGAATCAAACCCTCTCTACTTATTTTGGACCACCCGAGACTGAGTATACTTGTTTTAGTCCTCATACCACTTTTAAAATTTTGTTTTAAATCTAGGAATTGAACCCAAGGGCTTGTAGGGATAGACCAAGGTTAGAATATGTTAAACAGATAGTCTTGATTGTAGGGTGTGGTAGCTATATATAGATGGAACGATTAGCTCGGGACAGGGGGCATTGAGATCTGCAGCAAACCAGTCAAACGACTAAAGACTCAAACAACAACATGTAAACTCACCAAAATAATGTTGTGTAACGGTAAATGTTAGTCAACGAACAGTAATGCGTTACTAAAACCCATGACACGATACCTAAGAGCTTTTCTAAAATTATTTTAAAATGCCTTTAACCCTATATTAAACACCCAGTTCACAATACTCATAACTGCAATGTTATGGTAAAACAAAACAAAATCTATATTTCAAAACAAGCAAGTGGTTTAGTCAATGTATACTGGGAAAAGTTTTGTAAACACTCAAGTCCACAAGACTAATTAAATTAGTAACTGTCAGGTTGGCCGAGTGGTTAAGGTGTTTGACTTAAGATCAAATTTCCTGTACAAGGAAGCAAGGGTTCGAATCCCTTACCTGACATAACTATTGCCTTAACATGGCTTGTCCACACTGAATTATTATGATACTCACTACACAAACCATAGACAGTGGGTATTGTTTAAGGCACTCTCTTTATGAACATAGTCAGTGATTGTTCATGGTTAACTAGTGGGACATGGGGATAGCAATTAAGGACAGCCAATACCCATACAATATTTTTATTCATTTAGTTTTTTTTTACAATAGTTATACACTGAATACAACTTTTTATATTTTTATCTTTCTTTGATATAGATTTTAAACACAACGCTTGTTGTAGATCCTTTTATAACATTCTCTAGGTACTCTTGTTCTTAAAAACTGGGGAAACCGCAATGGTTTTATTGACATTAAACCCTCATTCTCTTGTTTTTCATCATTATCATCATCATCATCATCATCATAATAAATATTATCATTATAATTATTATAGTCATTGTCACCAACATTATCATTATCATCATCCTCAACATCAGGAGAACTATCCAATTCCTTTTTTTCCCCTGTTCAAAAGGGACCTCTTGAAGAGTCTGTGTTGCTTTTGATAGTGTTAAGGGTTTTTTGAACGTTGACAACACTGTCCTAACATGACTTTTTGAGGAGATGATAATTGCTTTTCAACAAACAATGCACTATCTTGAGCAGCAATATCATTTTCTTGAACTTGCTTTTGAGCATTTTCATGATATTTTGTTGACAGCAACAGTGTTTTATCTGGTACACTACATTGATGATTACCCACACTTAAGACCTTACCATTCTTACCTTTTAGATGACCTAAACATTTTGTTGTCCTTTGTTTTGAGCACTGCCAAAATATGATTCCATTCACATTTTGCCGCTTATAGTTTTAGGAGTAGCCATGATACAGTGCACGTGGTTTGCCTTTATAGGTTATAGTATATTCCATAGTAGTAACTGACTTGTAAAGTTGATCTACCTACTACAAAGGTCAGAACAATTCTGGTGAAAGTGTGATTTTGTGTTGACGTTTTATATAGGATGATGTTGGTGGCTTATGTAGGCGGCTTATGTTGGTGGCTTATGTTGATGGCTTATGTTGGTGGCTTATGTTGGTGGCTTATATTGGTGGCTTGTGTTGGTGGCTTATGTTGGTGGCTTATATTGGTGGCTTAAGTTGATGGCTTATGTTGGTGGCTTATGTTGATGGCTTATGTTGGCGGCTTATGTTGGTGGCTTATATTGGTGGCTTATGTTAATGGCTTAGGTTGGTGGCTTATGTTGATGGCTTATGATGGTGGCTTATGTTGGTGGTTTATGTTGATGGCTTATGATGGCGGCTTACGTTGGTGGCTTATGTTGGTGGCTGATATTGGTGGCTTATGATGATGGCTTATGTTGGTGGCTTATATTGGTGGCTTATGTTGATGGCTTATGTTGGTGGCTTATGTTGGTGGCTTATGTTGGTGGCTTATATTGGTGGCTTATGTTGATGGCTTATGTTGGTGGCTTATGTTGGTGGCTTATGTTAATGCCTTATGTTGGTAGCTTATTTTGATGTCAGTTTTTTATATAATGTATTTCTTCCATTCATTTATGACGTCATAGCCAGTCTTAAAGCAAGTCTAAACTTGTCCGACATGTTGGATTTTTTGTTTCGTGTGAAACTATCAAGTAGGCGTGTGCAGACGTGTGCGCCTGCTTCGCGAAAGGTGTGTGCGTGCGGGGGAACATACGATTACGTCAGCAAAACATGAACTCACTTGTCTGTTTTATGAGTATCACTTTAGTAGTGGCATCAAGCAGCAAAAGACGTTTACTTACACAATCCATCATTATGGTAAGCTCTTTTTCTTATCATTATGGAAAGCTCTTAGAATAAAATGTTATATATAGTGGTTCTGGTCACTTATAGCTAAACTGTATTAGACATGATTTTTTGTTTCTTTATAGGCTACTACAATAAATATTCTCAATGCTATGGGGCAGAACTGCGGATTAGAGAGAAAGAAGCTCACTTGATCATTGGTACTTGATAGTTTCACACGAACAAAAAAATCCAACATGTCGGACAAGATTAGACTTGCTTTAAGACTGGCTATGACGTCATAAATGAATGGAACAAATACATTATATAAAAACTGACATCAAAATAAGCTACCAACATAAGGCATTAACATAAGCACCAACATAAGCCACCAACATAAGCCATCTACATAAGCCACCAATATAAGCCACCAACATAAGCCGCCAACATAAGCCATCAACATAAGCCACCATCATAAGTCTCCAACATAAGCCATCAACATAAGCCACCAATATAAGCCACCAACATAAGCCACCAACATAAGCCACCAGCATAAGCCACCAACATAAGCCACCAACATAAGCCGCCAACATAAGCCACCAACATAAGCCATCAACATAAGCCACCAACATAAGCCACCAATATAAGCCACCAACATAAGCCATCAACATAAGCCACCAATATAAGCCACCAACATAAGCCACCAACATCATCCTATATAAAACGTCAACACAAAATCACACTTTCACCAGAATTGTTCTGACCTTTGTAGTAGGTAGATCAACTTTACAAGTCAGTTACTACTATGGAATATACTATAACCAATAAAGGCAAACCACGTGCACTGTATCATGGCTACTCTTATAACTATAAGCGGCAAAATGTGAATGGAATCTTATTTTGGCAGTGCTCAAAACAAAGGATAACAAAATGATTAGGTCATCTAAAAAGTAAGAATGGTAAGGTCTAAAGTGTGGGTAATCATCAATGGAGTGTGCCAGATAAAACACTGTTGCTGTCAACAAAATATCATGAAAATGCTAAAAAGAAGTTCAAGAAAAAGATATTGCTGCTCAAGATAGTGCATTGTTTGTTGAAAAGCAATTATCATCTCCTCAAAAAGTCATGTTAGGACAGTTGTCAACGTTCAAAAAACCCTTAACACTATCAAAAGCAACACAGACTCTTCAAGAGGTCCCTTTTGAAAAGGAAAAAAAAAGTAATTGGATAGTTCTAGAGATTTTGAGGATGATGATGATAATGATAAAGTTGGAGACAATGACTATAATAATTATAATGATAATATTTATTATGATGATGATGATGATAATGATGAAAAACAAGAGAATGAGGGTTTAATGTCTATAAACCCATTGCGGTTTCCCCAGTTTTTAAGAACAAGAGTACCTAGAGAATGTTATAAAAGGATCTACAACAAGCGTTGTGTTTAAAATCTAAATCAAACAAAGATAAAAAGATAAAAAGTTGTATTCAGTGTATAACTATTGTAAAAAAAAGTCCTCTCGGCACGCCGGAAGGCGAAGGTAGATTTCACCGGGCAAACTTGGGGATAGGCGAAAATAGGCAGAATATGCAGGTTTTCGTAGAAGGATTTATTGCGAGAAAGTATTTTATAATTGGAGCTTAATTAACTTTGTTTTTCGTCATTTTATGCATATTTTAAACATTTTATTGTCTTATGGGGACGGTAACCTTCTTGTCATTTGGGGTCCATTTTTAGCCAACTTTCGATTTTTGCAAAAAATGAAAGTAGACTTATGAGATCAACACAGGGCAAAAATAGTGTGCCTGTCTGTGTGTGTGTGTGTGTGTATGTGTGTGCGTGAGTCTGTGTGTGTGTATGTGTGTGTGTGTGTGAGTCTGTGTGTATGTGTGTGTGTGTGTCTGTGCGGGTGAGTGTGTGTGAGTGTGTGTACTCTGAATGTCTGTCCCCCCTATCAATTCGAACACGGTGAATGCGAATTGAACGAAATTTGGTACAAAGGTAGCACTATCAAAGGACACCTCAGTGTCATGTTTTATATCGCCGCCATCTTGACAGAAACGTAATGGCGGCCACACAAATGTTCAAAGCTTAAATCAAATTACGACTAACCTAATCATCCGATCTCTACCAAATTTTGCAACAACATACCTTTATGGGGGAGCATCCTTTGACCAAACCAATAGGTCATCAGCGTAATCGTTTGCGGTTAGCGGCCATCTTTGTGTGAAAATCGATTCCCTCTATTAATTCGAACACGGTGCAACCGAATGGAACGAAATTTGGTACAGAGGTAGTACTAACAAAGGGCACCTCAGTGTCATGTTTTATATCGCCGCCATCTTGACGGAAACGTAATGGCGGCCACACAAATGTTCAAAGCTTAAATCAAATTACGACTAACCTAATCATCCGATCTCTACCAAATTTTGCAACAACATACCTTTATGAAGGGAGCATCCTTTGACAAATCTAATAGGTCATTTGCCTAATAGTTTGAGGATGGCGGCCATCTTTGTGTGAAAATCAATTCCCCCTATTAATTCAAACACGGTGAAACCGAATGGAACGAAATTTGGTACAGAGGTAGCACTAGCAAAGGGCATCTCTGTGTCATGTTTTATATCGCCGCCATATTGACAGAAACGTAATGGCGGCCACACAAATGTTCAACGCTTAAGTTAAATTACGACTAACATAACCATCTGATCTCTACCAAACTTTGCAACAATATACCTTTATGGAGGGAGCATCCTCTGGCCAATCTAATAGGTTATTAGCCTAATAGTTTGCGGATGGCGGCCATCTTTATGTCAAAATTGATTCCCCTATTAATTCGAACACGGTGGAACCGAATGGAACGGAATTTGGTACAGAGGTAGCACTAGCAAAGGGCACCTCAGTGTCATGTTTTATATCGCCGCCATCTTGACTGAATCGTAATGGCGGCCACACGAATGTTCAAAGCTTAAATCAAATTACGATTAACCTAATAATCCAAATTTTGCAACTACATACCTTTATGGAGGGAGCATCCTTTGACCAATCTAATAGGTCATCAGCATAATAGTTTGCGGATGGCGGCCATCTTTGTGTGAAAATCGATTCCCCCTATTAATTCGAACACGGTGCAACCGAATGGAACGAAATTTAGTACAGAGGTAGTACTAAGAAAAGGCACCTCAGTGTCATGTTTTATATCGCCGCCATCTTGACGGAAACGTAATGGCGGCCACACAAATGTTCAAAGCTTAAATCAAATTACCACTAACCTAATCATCCGATCTCTACCAAATTTTGCAACAACATACCTTTATGGGGGGAGCATCCTTTGACCAAACTAATAGGTCATCAGCGTAATAGTTTGCGGATGGCGGTCATCTTTGTGTGAAAATCGATTCCCCCTATTAATTCGAACACGGTGCAACCGAATGGAAGGAAATTTGGTACAGAGGTAGTACTAACAAAAGGCACCTCAGTGTCATGTTTTATATCACCGCCATCTTGACGGAAACGTAATGGCGGCCACACAAATGTTCAAAGCTTAAATCAAATTACGATTAACCTAATCACCCGATCTCAACCAAATTTTGCAACATCATACCCATATAGAGGAATCATCCTTTGTTCAAATGAATAGGTCATTAGCCTAATAGTTTGCGGATGGCGGCCATCTTTGTGTGAAAATCAATTCCCCCTATTAATTCAAAAACGGTGAAACCGAATGGAACGAAATTTGGTACAGAGGTAGCACTAGCAAAGGGCATCTCAGTGCCATGTTTTATATTGCCGCCATATTGACAGAAACGTAATGGCGGCCACACAAATGTTCTAAGCTTAAGTTAAATTAAGACTAACATAACCATCCGATCTCTACCAAACTTTGCAACAACATACATTTATGGAGGGAGAATCCTTTGACCAATCTAATCGGTTATTAGCCAAATAGAGTGCGGATGGCGGCCATCTTTATGTCAAAATTGATTCCCCCTATTAATTCAAACACGGTGGAACCGAATGGAACGAAATTTGGTACAGAGGTAGCACTAGCAAAGGGCACCTCAGTGTCATGTTTTATATCGCCGCAATCTTGACTGAATCGTAATGGAGGCCACACGAATGTTCAAAGCTTAAATCAAATTACGATTAACCTAATAATCCGATCTCTACCAAATTTTGCAACTACATACCTTGATGAAGGGAGCATCCTTTGACCAATCTAATAGGTCATCAGCATAATAGTTTGCGGATGGCGGCCATCTTTGTGTGAAAATCGATTCCCCCTATTCATTCGAACACGGTGCAACCGAATGGAACGAAATTTGGTACAGAGTTGTACTAAGAAAAGGCACCTCAGTGTCATGTTTTATATCGCCGCCATCTTGACGGAAACGTAATGGCGGCGACACAAATGTTCAAAGCTTAAATCAAATTACGATTAACCTAATCACCCGATCTCAACCAAATTTTGCAACATCATACCCTTATAGAGGAAGCATCCTTTGTTCAAACGAATAAGTCATTAGCCTTATAGTTTGCGGATGGCGGCCATCTTTGTGTGAAAATCAATTACCCCTATTAATTCAAACACGGTGAAACCGAACGGAACGAAATTTGGTACAGAGGTAGCACTAGCCAAGGGAATCTCAGTGCCATGTTTTATATTGCCGCCATATTGACAGAAACGTAATGGCGGCCACACAAATGTTCAAAGCTTAAGTTAAATTTCGACTAACATAA
Organism: Meconema thalassinum; assembly: GCA_946902985.2. Taxonomy (NCBI): domain Eukaryota; kingdom Metazoa; phylum Arthropoda; class Insecta; order Orthoptera; family Tettigoniidae; genus Meconema; species Meconema thalassinum. Next base: position 219,697,443 of record OX336396.1, read on the forward strand.
CCATCCGATCTCTACCAAATTTTGCAACAATATACCTTTATGGGGGGGCGAGCTTCCTCTGACCAAACTAATAGGTCATCAGCCTAATAGTTTGCGGATGGCGGCCATCTTTGTGTGAAAATAGATTCCCCCCATTAATTTGAACACGGCGAAACCGAATGGAACGAAATTTGGTAGAGACGTAGTACTAGCAAAGGGCACCTCAGTGTCATGTTTTATATCGCCGCCTTCTTGACGGAAACGTAATGGCGGCCACACAAGTGTTCAAAGCTTGAATCAAATTACGACTAACCTAATCATCCGATCTCTACCAAATTTTGCAACAACATACCTCTATAGAGGGAGCATCCTTTGACCAAATTAATAGGTCATTAGCCTAATAGTTTGCGGATGGCGGCCATCTTTGAGTCAAAATCGATTCCCCCTATTAATTCAAACACGGTGAAACCGAATGGAACGAAATTTGGTACAGGGGTAGCACTAGCAAAGGGCACCTCAGTGTCATGTTTTATATCGCCGCCATCTTGACAGAAACGTAATGGCGGCCACACAAATGTTCAAAGCTTAAATCAAATTACGACTAAGAGAATCATCCGATCTTTACCAAATTTTGCAACAACATACCTTTATGGAGGGAGCATCCTTTGACCAATCTAATAGGTCATTAGGCTTATAGTTTGCGGATGGCGGCCATCTTTGTGTCAAAATTGATTCCCCATATTAATTCGAACACGGTGGAACCGAATGAACGAAATTTGCTACAGAGGTAGCACTAGCAAAGGGCACCTCAGTGTCATGTTTTATATCACCGCTATCTTGACGGAAACGTAATCGCGGCCACCCAAATGTTAAAAGCTAAAATGTAATTACGACCAACCTAATAATATAGTCTCTACCAAATTTTGCAACACCATATCTCTATGTGGGAAACATATTCTGACCAAACTGCAAGAACATCAGCCCAATAGTTTGCAGATGGTGGCCAAGTATGTGTGCAAATCGATTCCCCCTATCAATTCAAACACGGTGAAACCGAATTGAACGAAATTTGGTACAGAGGTAGCACTAGCAAAGGGCACCTCATATTCATGTTTAATATCCCTATAGCACGTTGTATTTCAACAAGCTACTACAACCAACATTCAATCATACTCCTTGAAAAGGACAAAGAGTTATAACAATACCCATGCATTTAGGAGAATGTAGGCTATATGTTCTTTACTGAACATCTTGTTGTACTTGTGGTCACACTGTCCTTATGCAAGGTTTCGACACTGATGTGTAACTATGTAACGGTCTGTTACTTCTTCACGCAATATTATATCTCCCGCAGAGATTTTGGTTGGTTCCTCAGTTTAGGGGCTGCGACAACGCGGTCATGTGACCCCGTGTACTTTGGGTGAGTGTAGAATCTGTCTGATAAACGGTGTGAATTGTGATATCTGTAGTAGTCTGTAATTCAGGTAAGGACTGCACACGGTCAATTTCAAACAGTAATGTTGCTACCAGATACTACCGTCAACGACCCCTTGCTGTGAAGTTGGCTACTAGAAGCCACCGTAACCAGCAACTCGCAACGAACGTTGGAACTTCCCCTCCAAAGGAAAGCATACTAAGGGATTTTTGGCACTCTTAGAAAATCCGACGACTTCGGTGGGCTTTGAACCCGCGACCTTGGGCATAGAAGTTCAGCATGCTACCAGTTACGTCACCGAAGCCGCTTCACACTTAGATTGATATCTGAATCTGATCTCGTGCAAGTGCGTTGTCATGGCAACGTCTGATGGCTCATCCCTCATCAATTTAGTAGTGTTGCCATGGCAAGCTCTGATAGCTCTTGGCATTTTCTTATAATTCCGAAATCATTTTTCTCATCCCTTGGCGTAATGGTGAGTCATATCAAAAAGTCTTTCAGACAATAGTTTTAGGTAATTATTAGGGGAATATTGTCCATTTTGTACGGTTTTGATATTGTGCCTAAAGAGAGATATGATTAATGTTTCCCGAGAAACCCACTTTTTCCCACCCCTTTGGTCAATGGTTGGTGCTATAAAAAAACTCTTCAAACATAAATATTTGGGCTTTATCCGACACATAGTATGAACTTTGAACGGATTCGATATTTCACATATTAAGACAGTTATAGCAATATTTCACTTTTTCGAAAAAAAAAAGCCCCCCATTTTCACCCCCTTAGACCGATTTAGCCCAGTAACGAACTCAACCGAGATTTTATAGGTATACATATTCGGTAAAAAATGCAAAGTGATTGGTACAAAATTACGGCAGTTATCGTGTCCACAAGAAACTGATATACATACATAAATTATGTATAAACTTTTGAACTGACGGTAGTTTTGGGGTCTGGGGGATGTGAAACGCGAAGATATGTCGAAATTTTCCGGAAGTCGAAACATGGTACCCATTGCAATAGTTAGCTTTCTAATGAAATCTACCTAAAACTAAATGAATAAAAATATTGTATGGGTATTTGCTGTTCTTCTTAATTGCTATCCCCATGTCCCACTAGTTAACCATGAACAGTCACTGACTATGTTCATAAAGAGAGTGCCTTAAACAATACCCACTGTCTATGGTTTGTGTAGTGAGTATCATAATAATTCACTGTGGACAAGCCATGTTAAGGCAATAGTTATGTCAGGTAAGGGATACGAACCCTTGCTTCCTTGTACAGGAAATTTGATCTTAAGTCAAACACCTTAACCACTCGGCCAACCTGACAGTTACTAATTTAATTAGTCTTGTGGACTTGAGTGTTTACAAAACTTTTCCCAGTATACATTGACTAAACCACTTGCTTGTTTTGAAATATAGATTTTGTTTTGTTTTACCATAACATTGCAGTTATGAGTATTGTGAACTGGGTGTTTAATATAGGGTTAAAGGCATTTTAAAATTACTTTAGAAAAACTCTTAGGTATCGTGTCATGAGTTTTGGAAAGCATTACTGTTCGGTGACTAACATTTACCGTTACACAACATTATTTTGGTGAGCTTACATGTTGTTGTTTGAGTCTTTAGTCGTTTGACTGGTTTGCTGCAGATCTCAATGCCCCATGTCCCGAGCTAATCGTTTCATCTCTATATAGCTACCACACCCTACAATCAAGACTATCTGTTTAACATATTCTAAGCTTGGTCTATCCCTACAAGCTCTTAGGTTCAATTCCTAGCTTTAAAACAAAATTTTAAAAGTGGTATGAGGACTAAAACAAGTATACTTAGTCTCGTGTGGTCCAAAATAAGTAGAGAGGGTTTGATTCACACCTCAACCATAAGGCACCGTGTTTTTTAATTTTTTTTTTTAATAATGATAGCCATTTGTTCAATTTCATATTTCATAAAGATGGTATATTGGCTTTCACGGCCGGTGAATTAAAACTCAGCAATTCTTCTAGGTTTGTGCCGTGTCTTGTGTGGGGTTTCGCCTAGGACACCAAGCTAGACTCATCGGCGGGCTCTTGGTGTCCCCGCCCGGACCCCCACAGGAGTGACGAACTGCGCACCACCTCCCTTTATATAAGGTGCAACTGCACCACTTGACTACGAGAACTAAAAGTTCAGGCAGCCCCAACCTCCCTATGAAGGCTTCCAAAAAGATGGTATATTGGCTTTCACGGCAGGTGAATTAAAATTCAGCAATTCTTCTAGGTTTGTGCAGTGCCTTGTGTGGGGTTTCGCCTAGGACACCAAGCTAGGCTCATCGGCGGGCTCTTGGTGTCCCCGCCCGGACCCCCACAGGAGTGACGAACTGCGCGCCTCCTCCCTTTAAATAAGGTGCAACTGCACCACTTGACTACGAGAACTAAAAGTTCAAGCAGCCCCAACCTCCCTATGAAGGCTAACAAAAAGATGGTATATTGGCTTTCACGGCCGGTGAATTAAAACTCATCAATTCTTCTAGGTTTGTGCCGTGTCTTGTGTGGGGTTTCGCCTAGGACACCAAGCTAGGCTCATCGGTGGGCTCTTGGTGTCCCCGCCCGGACCCCCACAGGAGTGACGAACTGCGCGCCACCTCCCTTTATATAAGGTGCAACTGCACCACTTGACTACGAGAACTAAAAGTTCAAGCAGCCCCAACCTCCCTTTGTAGGCTTCCAAAAAGATGGTATATTGGCTTTCAAGGCCGGTGAATTAAAACTCAGCAATTTCTCTAGGTTTGTGCCGTGTCTTGTGTGGGGTTTCGCCTAGGACACCAAGCTAGGCTCATCGGCGGGCTCTTGGTGCCCCCGCCCGGACCCCCACAGGAGTGACGAACTGCGCGCCACCTCCCTTTATACAAGGTGCAACTGCACCACTTGACTACGAGAACTAAAAGTTCAAGCAGCCCCAACCTCCCAATGAAGGCTTCCAAAAAGATGGTAAATTGGCTTTCACGGACGGTGAATTAAAACTCAGCAATTCTTCTTGGTTTGTGCCGTGTCTTGTGTGGGGTTTCGCCTAGGACACCAAGCTAGGCTCATCGGCGGGCTCTTGGTGTCCCCGCCCGGAACCCCACAGGAGTGACGAACTGCGCGCCACCTCCCTTTATATAAGGTGCAACTGCACCACTTGACTACGAGAACTAAAAGTTCAAGCAGCCCCAACCTCCCTATGAAGGCTTCCAAAAAGATGGTATATTGGCTTTCACGGCCGGTGAATTAACACTCAGCAATTCATCTAGGTTTGTGCCGTGTCTTGTGTGGGGTTTCGCCTAGGACACCAAGCTAGGCTCATCGGCGGGCTCTTGGTGTCCCCGCCCGGACCCCCACAGGAGTGACGAACTGCGCGCCACCTCCCTTTATATAAGGTGCAACTGCACCACTTGACTACGAGAACTAAAAGTTCAAGCAGCCCCAACCTCCCTTTGAAGGCTTCCAAAAAGATGGTATATTGGCTTTCACGGCCGGTGAATTAAAACTCAGCAATTCTTCTAGGTTTGTGCCGTGTCTTGTGTGGGGTTTCGCCTAGGACACCAAGCTAGGCTCATCGGCGGGCTCTTGGTGTCCCCGCCCGGACCCCCACAGGAGTGACGAACTGCGCGCCACCTCCCTTTATATAAGGTGCAACAGCACCACTTGACTACGAGAACTAAAAGTTCAAGCAGCCCCAACACGGCACAAACCTAGAAGAATTGCTGAGTTTTAATTCACCGGCCGTGAAAGCCAATATACCATCTTTTTGGAAGCCTTCATAGGGAGGTTGGGGCTGCTTGAACTTTTCGTTCTCGTAGTCAAGTGGTGCAGTTGCACCTTATATAAAGGGAGGTGGCGCGCAGTTCGTCACTCCTGTGGGGGTCCGGGCGGGGACACCAAGAGCCCGCCGATGAGCCTAGCTTGGTGTCCTAGGCGAAACCCCACACAAGACACGGCATAAACCTAGAAGAATTGCTGAGTTTTAATTCACCGGCCGTGAAAGCCAATATACCATCTTTTTGGAAGCCTTCATAGGGAGGATAGGGCTGCTTGAACTTTTAGTTCTCGTAGTCAAGTGGTGCAGTTGCACCTTATATAAAGGGAGGTGGCGCGCAGTTCGTCACTCCTGTGGGGGTCCGGGCGGGGACACCAAGAGCCCGCCGATGAGCCTAGCTTGGTGTCCTAGGCGAAACCCCACACAAGACACGGCACAAACCTAGAAGAATTGCTGAGTTTTAATTCACCGGCCGTGAAAGCCAATATACCATCTTTTTGGAAGCCTTCATAGGGAGGTTGGGGCTGCTTGAACTTTTAGTTCTCGTAGTCAAGTGGTGCAGTTGCACCTTATATAAAGGGAGGTGGCGCGCAGTTCGTCACTCCTGTGGGGGTCCGGGCGGGGACACCAAGAGCCCGCCGATGAGCCTAGCTTGGTGTCCTAGGCGAAACCCCACATAAGGCACGGCACAAACCTAGAAGAATTGCTGAGTTTTAATTCACCGGCCGTGAAAGCCAATATACCATCTTTTTGGAAGCCTTCATAGGGAGGTTGGGGCTGCTTGAACTTTTAGTTCTCGTAGTCAAGTGGTGCAGTTGCACCTTATATAAAGGGAGGTGGCGCGCAGTTCGTCACTCCTGTGGGGGTCCGGGCGGGGACACCAAGAGCCCGCCGATGAGCCTAGCTTGGTGTCCTAGGCGAAACCCCACACAAGACACGGCACAAACCTAGAAGAATTGCTGAGTTTTAATTCACCGGCCGTGAAAGCCAATATACCATCTTTTTGGAAGCCTTCATAGGGAGGTTGGGGCTGCTTGAACTTTTAGTTCTCGTAGTCAAGTGGTGCAGTTGCACCTTATATAAAGGGAGGTGGCGCGCAGTTCGTCACTCCTGTGGGGGTCCGGGCGGGGACACCAAGAGCCCGCCGATGAGCCTAGCTTGGTGTCCTAGGCGAAACCCCACACAAGACACGGCACAAACCTAGAAGAATTGCTGAGTTGTAATTCACCGGCCGTGAAAGCCAATATACCATATTTTTGGAAGCCTTCATAGGGAGGTTGGGGCTGCTTGAACTTTTAGTTCTCGTTGTCAAGTGGTGCAGTTGCACCTTATATAAAGGGAGGTGGCGCGCAGTTCGTCACTCCTGTGGGGGTCCGGGCGGGGACACCAAGAGCCCGCCGATGAGCCTAGCTTGGTGTCCTAGGCGAAACCCCACACAAGACACGGCACAAACCTAGAAGAATTGCTGAGTTTTAATTCACCGGCCGTGAAAGCCAATATACCATCTTTTTGGAAGCCTTCATAGGGAGGTTGGGGCTGCTTGAACTTTTAGTTCTCGTAGTCAAGTGGTGCAGTTGCACCTTATATAAAGGGAGGTGGCGCGCAGTTCGTCACTCCTGTGGGGGTCCGGGCGGGGACACCAAGAGCCCGCCGATGAGCCTAGCTTGGTGTCCTAGGCGAAACCCCACACAAGACACGGCACAAACCTAGAAGAATTGCTGAGTTTTAATTCACCGGCCGTGAAAGCCAATATACCATCTTTTTGGAAGCCTTCATAGGGAGGTTGGGGCTGCTTGAACTTTTAGTTCTCGTAGTCAAGTGGTGCAGTTGCACCTTATATAAAGGGAGGTGGCGCGCAGTTCGTCACTCCTGTGGGGGTCCGGGCGGGGACACCAAGAGCCCGCCGATGAGCCTAACTTGGTGTCCTAGGCGAAACCCCACACAAGGCACGGCACAAACCTAGAAGAATTGCTGAATTTTAATTCACCGGCCGTGAAAGCCAATATACCATCTTTTTGGAAGCCTTCATAGGGAGGTTGGGGCTGCTTGAACTTTTAGTTCTCGTAGTCAAGTGGTGCAGTTGCACCTTATATAAAGGGAGGTGGCGCGCAGTTCGTCACTCCTGTGGGGGTCCGGGCGGGGACACCAAGAGCCCGCCGATGAGCCTAACTTGGTGTCCTAGGCGAAACCCCACACAAGGCACGGCACAAACCTAGAAGAATTGCTGAATTTTAATTCACCGGCCGTGAAAGCCAATATACCATCTTTTTGGAAGCCTTCATAGGGAGGTTGGGGCTGCTTGAACTTTTAGTTCTCGTAGTCAAGTGGTGCAGTTGCACCTTATATAAAGGGAGGTGGCGCGCAGTTCGTCACTCCTGTGGGGGTCCGGGCGGGGACACCAAGAGCCCGCCGATGAGCCTAGCTTGGTGTCCTAGGCGAAACCCCACACAAGACACGGCACAAACCTAGAAGAATTGCTGAGTTTTAATTCACCGGCCGTGAAAGCCAATATACCATCTTTTTGGAAGCCTTCATAGGGAGGTTGGGGCTGCTTGAACTTTTAGTTCTCGTAGTCAAGTGGTGCAGTTGCACCTTATATAAAGGGAGGTGGCGCGCAGTTCGTCACTCCTGTGGGGGTCCGGGCGGGGACACCAAGAGCCCGCCGATGAGCCTAGCTTGGTGTCCTAGGCGAAACCCCACACAAGACACGGCACAAACCTAGAAGAATTGCTGAGTTGTAATTCACCGGCCGTGAAAGCCAATATACCATCTTTTTGGAAGCCTTCATAGGGAGGTTGGGGCTGCTTGAACTTTTAGTTCTCGTTGTCAAGTGGTGCAGTTGCACCTTATATAAAGGGAGGTGGCGCGCAGTTCGTCACTCCTGTGGGGGTCCGGGCGGGGACACCAAGAGCCCGCCGATGAGCCTAGCTTGGTGTCCTAGGCGAAACCCCACACAAGACACGGCACAAACCTAGAAGAATTGCTGAGTTTTAATTCACCGGCCGTGAAAGCCAATATACCATCTTTTTGGAAGCCTTCATAGGGAGGTTGGGGCTGCTTGAACTTTTAGTTCTCGTAGTCAAGTGGTGCAGTTGCACCTTATATAAAGGGAGGTGGCGCGCAGTTCGTCACTCCTGTGGGGGTCCGGGCGGGGACACCAAGAGCCCGCCGATGAGCCTAGCTTGGTGTCCTAGGCGAAACCCCACACAAGACACGGCACAAACCTAGAAGAATTGCTGAGTTTTAATTCACCGGTCGTGAAAGCCAATATACCATCTTTTTGGAAGCCTTCATAGGGAGGTTGGGGCTGCTTGAACTTTTAGTTCTCGTAGTCAAGTGGTGCAGTTGCACCTTATATAAAGGGAGGTGGCGCGCAGTTCGTCACTCCTGTGGGGGTCCGGGCGGGGACACCAAGAGCCCGCCGATGAGCCTAACTTGGTGTCCTAGGCGAAACCCCACACAAGGCACGGCACAAACCTAGAAGAATTGCTGAATTTTAATTCACCGGCCGTGAAAGCCAATATACCATCTTTTTGGAAGCCTTTATAGGGAGGTTGGGGCTGCTTGAACTTTTAGTTCTCGTAGTCAAGTGGTGCAGTTGCACCTTATATAAAGGGAGGTGGCGCGCAGTTCGTCACTCCTGTGGGGGTACGGGCGGGGACACCAAGAGCCCGCCGATGAGCCTAGCTTGGTGTCCTAGGCGAAACCCCACACAAGACACGGCACAAACCTAGAAGAATTGCTGAGTTTTAATTCACCGGCCGTGAAAGCCAATATACCATCTTTTTGGAAGCCTTCATAGGGAGGTTGGGGCTGCTTGAACTTTTAGTTCTCGTAGTCAAGTGGTGCAGTTGCACCTTATATAAAGGGAGGTGGCGCGCAGTTCGTCACTCCTGTGGGGGTCCGGGCGGGGACACCAAGAGCCCGCCGATGAGCCTAGCTTGGTGTCCTAGGCGAAACCCCACACAAGACACGGCACAAACCTAGAAGAATTGCTGAGTTTTAATTCACCGGCCGTGAAAGCCAATATACCATCTTTTTGGAAGCCTTCATAGGGAGGTTGGGGCTGCTTGAACTTTCAGTTCTCGTAGTCAAGTGGTGCAGTTGCACCTTATATAAAGGGAGGTGGCGCGCAGTTCGTCACTCCTGTGGGGGTCCGGGCGGGGACACCAAGAGCCCGCCGATGAGCCTAGCTTGGTGTCCTAGGCGAAACCCCACACAAGACACGGCACAAACCTAGAAGAATTGCTGAGTTTTAATTCACATTTCATAGATTGCAATTTGTCAATTTTCCATTTGCATTTTTTTAAATGACAGTTTGATGATTTTTTCAATTTCATGATATGGAAACATGGATTTTCCTTTTTCATATTTACACATGTGTCCATTTCCCATTTATATATATATATTTTTAAATGTTCGATAAGGTTTTTACATTTTGTCTATATGAAACATGGATTTTCCATTTTGCTGTTTACACATTTTTAATTTATTTTGTGTATGTTGAAAAACGATATTTCTAAAACAAGATTTTTTATTTTTCATTTTATGTTTTTGTAAATGATCTTAATGTGAGTGCTTGACCATGGCACTAATACATTCTGTCTATGTGTGTTAGCGGGACCGTAGAGGCTTATTACTACTGCAAGTAAGAATGTTTTTACAAAATAACAGCTATCTACCACTGGATTTGAAAAAACAAAACTATTGAAAAAAACAAAAATACTATTTACCATTCATTCATATATAAGTGTTAATTCTCCCTCTCCCCACACTACCTAACCGTATTTTCTCTGGTCAAGCAATCAATGCTACCCATACATACACAAGCTTTCTATATACCTCTCTCTATATCTGTTTTCTCTGTTCCACAAGATAATAATTATGGTTGCTGGATTGTATCCTGCACTGTTTATGCGATATACCATTGCCAGTTCATAAAACCGTTAGGTAGTTCTCTACACATAGCGATTTTACCACTGCTCTACCTACGTCTTTTGCTTGTTTGGCTTTCTTACAGGCTAGTATGCGATAGGCAGCATTAACTGTATATCAAACCCAGTCCACCTTTGTATTTGTAATTTAAGTAATAATTTGAAAAGAGACAAGTGTAATCAGTTTTAAACATTATCTCTGCTTTTTTGTTTGTTTGTTTGTTTGTTTGTTTGTTTGTTTGTTTATGACATGTATATTAACCTAAAATCAAACCCTAGTCTACCTTAGTGAAAGGCAAACAGTTTAACCACTGCGTCACCATACCCTTCTTTCTTAGTTTGATTCGTTCTAGGCCTTAGAGTTAGAAATCGAGTTACGATCTCCAGTGCAAGAGGCACATGTGCTCACCACTATAGCATGTAATGGTTAGCTGGTAACATTAGACAACCGAAAATGATTGTATTTCTGTTAGCCAAGCATTTCTGTCATATGCCTACTGTGTGAGCACTGCCAGCAAGACAGTTTAGTTTAGAACAAGCGAGTGTGTGTGTGTGTATATAGATTATTGGGCTCAAGCATTTAAAGCTTGTTGTGTGTAGCGACCATCTTGCTCAGTAATCACTGAGTAAGTTTTAACAGTCAACTCATAAAAACAGCATAGGATAGTTGTGTGTGTGTGTGGTTCATGTACTTGGGATTATGCATTAGCACCATGCGCTAGCTTTACCTTACCTTCTAGAGGTAGAGCGTTATCCCTTCCTTTGGACATTGCCAATGACTGCATTCCTCCACAAGTTTTACACTTAAGCCCTTGGCTTGTTTTTGATTAGGTTTGGTTTGCTTTAGGCTTGGTTTGGTTCAGTTGGGTTTGATTCGACTTGGTTCAGTTTAGTTTAATGTAGTCACCATTTTTTTATTTTTAGCTACACTCTTTAACCAATTAATTAATGATAGTCTACTCTTAATTCTTGAATCGATAAATTGAATTTTGTGTACACCGTTTGTCAGGCCATGCCTACAACCTATACTCCCTATGTACTAAAGTCAGATCTGAAAACAAGTTCCAATGGTCAAAGACGTGTCAGTCACCATACATGTAGCCTACAATAATTCTCTCTTTACCTAGCTAGGTTTCGTCACTCACAGTAAACATATTACATTATGAGTTTGCAATATATTAAGAAAAGCAAAAGTCCATGATCGTGTTGTTTTGGGTCTTTTTTGGGGAAATTCATAAGCCATAATAAGAATGACATCATGTCAAGTTCTGGGGGGACCTTGTATGTCAAAATCCAATATCAGTTTATATAATCCGAAGGCCATGCCCTAGCAGTTTTGGATTATTTCAATCAATGAGTCCACCATAGGAAAGATCGGAAAAATAAATACCCTTAAAACAAGTCGTCACATGGCCCTCTCCGAACAAAGCTTCGCAAAATATAAATTCATCCATTGAACATTGAACATGATCGGCGACATCATCCTCGCTTCCCCCTCCCACCATAGTTGCCATATCGTTTGACCTTCAAGTGTCCTCAGCATCTCTGTGCTTCTTTCATTGCCCTGTTGTCAAGTCAATGCATTCCAATAAGCTCAAATAACTTCCACATCCTGTCAGTCTGCCCCAGCAGGTTTGTTTTCTATACTCACTTCAAGCAACATATAACCAAGTTCTGTTTGTTCTATCTAAAGCCAGCTTCATCTGATCAAGGAATTATCATTTGTCACGTAACTCATAATCGTTTACACGTTAAAGACCCCCTTCAGGGGGTTTAGGAATTAGGAATTCCATCATAGGAAAAATCGGAAAACGAACCCTCTACCCGCCGTCTCATCGAAATAGCGAATACTGTATTGGTATATCACCACCGTGGCCAGTAATAACCTCGTTGAAACACGTGCCCAGTGGTATCGTCTCTTTCTATCTACAACCACTCTTCATGAACATTTTAGACAGATTTAAAAAAAAAGTTTTAAAAACTAAAATGTTTTCAACAAAAGTGTCGTTAGACCCTTTCGCATTTTTTTAAAACATAAATACTATATTCGAATGGGGGGGGGAGGGGAGGGCGTCACCCCGAGTCATATGACCCCTCGTATACGTCTCTGGCGTTATTGGTTTGTGAGATATAACAGAAAGTCTAAAATCACAGTTTTACACCAAAACATTCTGTTTCCCTCATTCTCAAAAACTTGAACCTATTACCAACATAAAGAGGGTTTCGAGACAAGCCATTTGACACGTCATAGGACCAAATCCGACCATGCATTCGTGAGATATCGGAAAAAGTCTAAAATCATGGTTTTACCCCCAAAAAGCCTGTTTCCCTCATTTTCAAAACTTTAACCTATTAATAACATATATAGAGCTTCGAGACAAGCGATTTGACACGTCACATGTCCAAATCCGACCTTGCGTTTGAGAGATATCGGCAAACTTCGTAGGAAAGTAGGCGACTATCTGGCTCTCTCCTCACCACCAAAACCCCTTCTTATAAATCATTTTTTCAAAGAGCTCGCCCTCTTACAAAAATCCCAAGTGCGCATGCGTACAAAACAAAAACAAAAATGTTGATCCATAGCGGCATCCAGAAAAACGCATGCGCTATATGAGCAACAACGTTTAAGTTCATAGTGGTATTGCCCCTCATGTCTGTTGAATTTGTAAAATAACTTTCACTAAAAAAAATACAATTTCATCCCCTAGTAGGGGTAGGTTTTATTTTGTGGTTGAAATAAGTTGTCCATTGGAAAGAGGGTGTCAGCCCGAGTCCAACGACACCTCATTTGTCAAAATCGGACCATGGGTTCGAGGGAAAAGTCTATTTAAATGTTTCAACTTTGCGCGGCGGCCATGTTGGTTTGTTGGGCACAGCATCGTCGAGTGAAGTAGAACACCCACTACCCCCCTACTCGTCATAAATATGAAGACCACGTAGCAATTCACGGTCGCAACTTTTAACCACATGAAATGGTGTTCATAAAGCAGGGCCATCCACACAGTGCTCCCCGAGCGCTAACGGTCCGGCCGCGCTCTAAGCCAGTATTCCGAGCGCTTTGGTGGAAGGTAGTTTTGGTAGTGGTAGGAGGAGCTTTGCTGGGTATGAGCTCGGTCTGCCCGCCGCACCGAAGTAAGAGGCCCATCCATCAGTCGCTAGTCCAGTACAATGCATTTTGTTGACAGCGTGTAGTAAATCAGTTTCACAATGGTTATGACTGAACATCATACAAAGAAAAGGAGGAGTGGTGAAGCAGCAGCCTTTAAAGCAGAATTGGAAATGAAGTTTTTCTGTACAGTTTATAAAGGGTATGACAAATGTTTAGTGTGCCACTGAGATTTAATGTGTTAATAAACACAATTTGTTGTTGAATTTTCCTCTCAAATATATTCACATTTTAGTTCGGAATAAAACACAATATTCCTTACTTAACAATTGCGTTCTTTTCCTGCACATTCCATACATCGGAGTACCATTCGATTTGTATGTGCGGTATATTTGTTATGACAAAACTGCTCTATCATTATGATGTTAACAATCCCACAAGAGCCGTCGACCGCACGACTGTACGTAGGCCTTCGTATCTAGTCAGCGTGGTCCGAACATCGTCCGTCTGTCTCAGGTTCCCTCGCTGCCACAGTGTAGTGGTGGTAGGGGTGGTGCCCAGTGCTCCCGGAGCGCAATGACTGGATTGGCCCTGTCATAAAGTGAATCACGCAAATATGCGAATAAAAAGAAATAGAATAATATAATAAAAGCTATAAGAACAAGAAGAATAACATGCATATGAAAGAGAATAAGAACAAACCAAGATACATAAAAATAAAATAAAATAAGAGTAAGGAAAATAATAAACGGAAGGAAAAGAAGAATACCAGTTATAAGAGCAGGAATAAGAAAACGATAGAGAATAAGATAATGCATACAAAAACGAATAATGAAATAAAAAATGAAATTTAATTTGAGATCATGATCAAGATCAGGATTAGGTTTAAGATTATGATTTAGAACAAGAACACGAAAAAAGAAGAAATAAAATGAAAAGGGAAAATGAAAAATGAAAAAAGAAAAAAGAATAAAGAATGAAGAATAAAGAATAAAGAAAAAAGGAAGCTTGTAGTTTAACGTGAACGTTAATTTCGCGATCATGAGCCATGGGACCTCCTTTTTACGTGGAATCCAAATCACAGGACATGGCATTTCACTTCGAAAATCTCACATGCATTGACCGGGAATCGAATCCGGTCCGCCTTGGTGAGAAGCATACAGCTTGACCGCTGCGCCACCACGCCCCATGCAAAGAATAAAGAATAAAGAATAAAGAATAAAGAATAAAGAATTAAGAATTAAGAATTAAGAATTAAGAATTAAGAATTAAGAATTAAGAATAAAGAATAAAGAATAAAGAATAAAGAATTTAGAATTTAGAATTTAGAATTTAGAATTTAGAATAATGAAGAATGAAAAATAAAGAATAAAGAATAAAGAATACTGTAAAGAATAAAGAAATAGAGAATAAAGAATAAATAATAAACAGAATAGATAATACAGAATGGAGAAGAGAGAATAAAGAATAGAATATAGAGAATACAGAATAGAGAATACAGAATATAGAATATAGAGAATAGAGAATACAGAATAAAAACAAGTAGTTCCGTGAAGAACTATACAGCCTATTTTCATATATCCTACTTATATTAACTGCCTCTATCAACATACAAAATTTCAGTTTGATTGCTGTAATAGATTCGTAGATATTGAGTACCGACTAAATATTTCGGATGGTCGCCATGTTGGATTTTATGTATGTAGGTCCTAGAGTTATGTATGTTACATGAAGATTATTGTGTACGTGTAGCATTCAAACTTCAATCGCGTGATTAGGACACAAGAAGTAACAAGGAGATTTTAAAATTCCGCACAGCTGCCATCTTGTGGTTATGGAAACAATTGAAATAAATTAGATGCAGTGGATTAACATTCGTAAAAGGATTTACTGTGCCATGTTTCACTGTACCCGGATGGTTAAATTGCGAGAAACGTCCATGTGAATATTTATACTTCGCGTCGCCGCCATGTTGGATTTGTGATCACCAGCTTATTTAAAGTCCTATAGGTGAACTTAAGTTCATAGCCCCTATGAACATAATAAAATCAGTTTGATTGCTATAATAGATTCGTATATATTCAGAGTCGTGCATTACCAGTGTATTACAATGTGTATAAACATTTCCTGTGCCAGATTTCATTGCGTTTGGAACATTAAATCGCGAGAAAGGTCTATTTGACATTTTCAAATTCGCTTGGCCACCATGTTCATTTTGTAGTTAACCGCTTTTTGAATGTCTTGTAGGTGAACTTCCAGTAGTGCCCTTTATCTTCGTATAAAATTGCAGGGTGATACAGCTAATAGTTTCAGAGATATAGAATGCCGGTGAAATATTTCGCTCATCCGCCATCTTGTGGTTTATAAACAATTGAACGAAGTTAGATGTCGGTGCATTACAATGTGTATAAACATATACTGTACCAAGTTTTATTGCGTTTGGTTGGTTAAATCGCGAGAAACGTATATTTAAAAGTCGCAAATTCGCGTGGCCGCCATGTTGGATTTGTAGTTACCAGTTTTTCAAAAGTCACATAGGTGAACTTCTAGTAGTTTCCTTTATCACTGTAATAAATTCCAGGGTGACATCGATAATAGTTCCGGAGATATTGAATTCTGGTGAAATATTTCGCACAGCCGCCATGTTGGATTGATGAGACGTAACAAAATTTGAAGGGCACGGTCGAGGTCGCCAGGAATAGTACTATGAACTTACAGAGTTTTATTTAAATCGCTCCAGCTGTTTAAAAGTTATTAGGGGACACACACACACACACCTCTCACACACACACACGCACACACACACAGGGACAAAAGGTGATCTCATAAGTCTATTTTTTCAAAATTGAAAATAGGCTAATAAAGAAT
Organism: Meconema thalassinum; assembly: GCA_946902985.2. Lineage (NCBI taxonomy): Eukaryota > Metazoa > Arthropoda > Insecta > Orthoptera > Tettigoniidae > Meconema > Meconema thalassinum. The sequence continues at coordinate 219,713,541 of OX336396.1, forward strand.
TTCGACAATAGAGAATACAGAATACAGAATAAAAATAAAGAGTATAGAGAATAGAGAATAGGGAATAAAGATTAAGAATAATTATCGTGTTGGAATCATATATTTAGTTTAATTAGGAATTAAAGATAAGTATAACAAGTAGTTCCGTGAAGAACTATACAGCCTATTTTCATATATCCTACTTATGTTAATTGCCACTATCAACATAAAAAATTTCAGTTTGATTGCTGTAATAGATTCGTAGATATTGAGAACCGACTAAGTATTGCGGATGGTCGCCATGATGGATTTTATATAATTATGTAGGTCCTAGAGTTATGTAATGTTACATGAAGATTATTGTGTACGTGTAGCATTCAAACTTCAATCGCATGATTAGGACACAACAAGTAACAAGGAGATTTTAAAATTTCGCACAGCTGCCATCTTGTGGATATAGAAATAATTGAAATAAATTAGATGCCAGTGGATTAACATTCGTATAAGGATTTACTGTACCAAGTTTCACTGCACTCGGATGGTTAAATTGCGAGAAACGTCCATGTGAATATTCATACTTCGCGTCGCCGCCATGTTGGATTTGTGATCACCAGGTTATTTAAAGTCCTATAGGTGAGCTTAAGTTCATAGCCTCTATGAATATAAAAAAAATCAGTTAGATTGCCATAATAGATTCGTAGATATTCAGAGCCGTCTAAATATTTCGGATGGTCACCATGTTGGATTGTTAAATTTATAGGCCATAGAGTCATGTACCATTAAAGGAAAATTATTGCGTAGGTTCATTATTCAAACTTTCAATTCGATCGCATGATTAAGACACAAGAAATAAAAACTTAATTTTAAAATTCGCACATCCGCCATCTTGAAGTTAGGTAAACAATTGAACTAAATTAGTTACCAGCGCATTAAAATGTGTATAAACATTTCCCGTACCAGATTTCATTGCGTTTGGAGCATTAATTCGCGAGAAAGGTCTATTTAAAATTTTCAAATTCGCTTGGCTGTCATGTTCCTTTTGTAGTTAACCGGCTTTTGAAAGTATTATATATGAACTACCAGTAGTGCCCTTTATCTTCGTACAAAATTTCAGGGTGATAACGCTAATAGTTTCAGAGATTTGGAATGCCAGTGAAATATTTCGCACATCCGCCATCTTTTGTTTATGTAAACAATTGAACAATGTTAGATGTCGGTGCATTGCAATGTGTATAAGCATACACTGTTCCAAGTTGTATTGCGTTTGGTTGGTTAAATCGCGAGAAACATCTATTTAAAAGTCGCAAATTCGCGTAGCCGCCATGTTCGTTTTGTAGTTATTAGTTTTTCAAAAGTTACAGAGGTGTACTTCTAGTAGTTCCCTTTATCTCCGTGAAAAATTGCAGGGTGATATGGTGAATAGTTTCGGAGATATTGAATGCTGGTGAAATATTTCGCACAGCCGCCATGTTGGATTGGTGAGACGTACCAAAATTTGAAGGGCACGGTCGAGGTTGCCCGGAATCCTGCTATGAACTTACCGAGTTTCATTGAAATCGCTCCAGCCGTTTAGATTTTATTAGGGACACACACACACACACACACACGCGCGCGCGCGCGCGCACACACACACGGACAAAAGGTGATCTCATAAGCCTATTTTTTCAAAATTGAAAATAGGCTAAAAATAAGATATATTTTTTTAAAATTCTTGTTCGTGATTTTTTTTATAATCACTTAACATTTATACAAATAATAACCAGGCTATCGAAGTTTTCTGGCACAAGGCAAGCCTAAAACGACGTCACTTCCACTTCCTACTTGGCTCACTTTATCGTGAAACAGAGTTACCTCACAAGAGCAGGAAGTCAGTAGCAATAAGTGCACTTCCCTACAATAATTACGTTACACTCCCATTGTATCGGCCAAGTACTTCGTATCACATGTGGAAACTTCCTCCTTAAGTGAAGGCCAAATTAGGGGCAGCAATGTGTTCGTGTATTCCATAAGAGATACCACGTTAACATCGTTATTAGACTCACCTGCATTGTAGTAGCTAACAGTTGTTTTTTGGTATTCAAGGTTGTTTATCATCCACAACAGTTTCTCAAACTATGGTGCACAAACCTTCGGATAGGGGGCGTGGTGGCGCAGTGGTCAAACTGTTGATCTCTCACCACGGTGGACAGGGTTCGATTCCCGATTAATGCATGTGAGATTTTCAACAAAACAAAAGTTTGGTGCTTTTCAGTCGGTCAACACGAATGTACCCAAATAGAGCTGGGCTATGCCCTAATCCTGAATAAAATACATGAGATTAATAAATACACTAGGATGACCAGTTTCGATCGTCAAGTGATCATCATCAGATCCATTACACTTAGGCTATAACATCTATGTTTGAGAATACAGGTGAAAAATATATACAATATGTACAATTATTTAGTTGCAGTGTTGGTAATGCAACTGTCGGTGTATGCTAAATGTAGTATATCTAATGTTAGGTGAACTTCTAAAATGGTGATAAAATCCGGAATTTGTCTGTTTGAGGTGATTATATGGTTATACAAAATCAACTATGGTTATACTGTAATAATACAGGCTGATAATTATTCGGTTGTCTCCCTAACTGGAACTTCAAGCTGTTTCGTGTTCACTCTGTCACCAGTTATAGTCGACTAACCCGGGTTTTAACTGGGCGGAACTGGTTTTTCCCTTACTCCCCCTTTTGTTCCTACGTTCGTTCTGAGGTCAGTGGCATTTTTATTTGTGTGACGTTGCCAAGTCTAGATAAGAATGTATGTTATTGAATCCAGGAAGATCTACAACTATTAAAGACCGTGGAACTATCTTCGCCACGCGTAGACTAAAAAGTCATTCAACTAAGCGGTACACGGTCTATTGAAGACGTCCCGGCACCTTTAATACAGCCGCACATACCGGCCTAGGTTTATTGCAGAAAAAAGTACATAGTACACCTGATCCAAATAACATTTGCCTATAACCACCGCTATTTTCTCCCCTTTTTTATCTAGCTTGGCTGTATCGCTAAGTTGTGTCTTGTTTTCAACAGGGTGTGTTTTTAGTAGAGCGAAAAGGGGTGAACTCTCCATAAAAGTGTGTTCATTTAGATTGTTGGGATTGTTTTGTTTGGCTAGGTGAATCTCGATTGCTTCCTTTATTTCGAGAGCTCTGCCTTTCGATTCGTGATGAATTACTTTTAGGTCAGTCTCGATTTTAGTAAAACTGTGCCCCGTGTCACACATATGTTCGCATACGGCTGAATGTGTTCCGTATCTTATCGCATTCCTATGTTCATTATAACGTGTATCTACTCGTCTTCCGCTCTGTCCAATGTAATTAGCTTGACAACCAGTGTCTTGGCATGTAATAGAATATACCCCTGACTTTGAATACGGGTCTTGTTTATTTAGATTACTATTTTGCAGGTGCCTCCCGGTCGTATTATTCGTTGTGAATGCTATTTTTATGCCTTGCTTTTTGAATAGATTAGTGATTTTATATGTGTTCGCATTCACATAGTTGAAGCGCGCGAATTTTTTCTCATTATTGTTCGGTTTTGGAATAATTTTATCTTTATTTTTATGCTTGGCTACAATTTGGTCTATTTTGCTTGGCAGGAAATTATTTTCCTTTGCTATTTGTTTAATGGTTCTTATTTCCTTATTATAATTGTCTTTTGACAGGTGTACTATGTACTTTTTTCTGCAACAAACCTGGGCCGGTATGCGCGGCTGTATTATAGGTGCCGGGACATCTTCAATAGACCGTGTACCGCTTAGTTGAATGACTTTTTAGTCCACGCGTGGCGAAGATAGTTCCATGGTCTTTAATAGTCGTAGATCTTCCTGGATTCAATAACATACATTCTTATCTAGACTTGGCAACGTCACACAAATAAACATGGCACTGACCTCAGAACGAACGTAGGAACAAAAGGGGGAGTAAGGGAAAAACCAGTGCCGCCCAGTTAAAACCCGGGTTAGTCGACTATAACTGGTGACAGAGTGAACACGAAACAGCTTGAAGTTCCAGTTAGGGAGATAACCGAATAAGTATCAGCCTGTATTATTACAGTATAACCATAGTTGATTTTGTATAACCATATAATCACCTCAAACAGACAAATTCCGGATTTTATCACCATTTTAGAAGTTCACCTAACATTAGATATACTACATTTAGCATACACCGACAGTTGCATTACCAACACTGCAACTAAATAATTGTAGGCTACATATTGTATATATTTTTCACATGTATTCTCAAACATAGATGTTATAGCCTAAGTGTAATGGATCTGATGATGATCGCTTGACGACAGAAACTGATCATCCTAGTGTATTTATTAATCTCATGTAATTTATTTCAGGATTAGGGCACAACCCAGCTCTATTTGGTACATTCGTGTTGACCGACTGAAAAGCACCAAACTTTTGTTTACTTAGGAACACTGAAAAATGGCTTCAAACCTCACAATGTGAGGTTTTCAAAGTAAAATGCCATGTTCTGTGGTTCGGATTCTACAAAAAAAAAAGAGGGTCCGTGACTCAAGATCGCGAGATTAACGGTCACGTAAACCATCGGATAGTGGTCGAGCTTAATTTACCTTCTAGGATTGCAAAGATAGGAATCAAAGCAATCTATTCTCAGTACTGGCCCACGAGGATGACTGCACCCCGTTCAACTAAAAATACAATGTATATTTCCAGCCACTTAACGCAGTTGTAGCTAACTTCTTAGACATATTTTTTTAATAAAAGGCGCAAAGTTCTCAGTATAAAATATAGTCATTAAAGATTGCAAGCCCTTACATTAGAGGTCACTGGCCGCCACTGCTATCAAAAGATTGACGCACGAATGAAATAAAAATGGCCATCAGATTCTATGATCACAATTGTTCAGCCCACAGAGCAACACACAGATAAGCATATTCATTGAACTCTTTGAGGAAAACTGATGGCTATCGTAATCTCTGAACTCAAGTGCTCTTCAATTAAATCTACATTGACGTCTTGCGTCCAGTTCATTTCCTGTGAAGTATAACTAAAACTGGAAATACGAGGTATGTTTTTAAGTATCGTCATAGAGTATAGAACAGAACAATACTGAACCCTATTAGTTTTCTCGATTTGACTACAGACTATTACGCAGGAAAAATAATAGTGTTCAGTATCGCTTGCGATGTATGCTCGCCGTGCATTAGTACCATACGGGATGCGAGCAAAGGAATATCGACCTTCCTGATATAACGCGTTCGCTGGGCTGCATAAAACAATATTATTAGGGGCAGCTGATTCACCTGGAATATTAAAGAAAGCGAATGCAATTGAAAAAAGCTTGTAGTTTAACGTGACCGTTAATCTCGCGATCATAAGCCACTGAACCTCCATTTTACGTGGAATTCGAACCACAGGACATGACATTTTACTTCGAAAATCTCACAAGCATTGAATGGGAATCGAACCCGGTCCGCCTTGGTGAGATGCATACAGCTAGACCGCTGCACCACCACGCCCCCTGAATGCAATTGAATCGGCCGGAGCTGAGATGCATTAAGTCAGTTTTCACAACTTTTCAGGAGACAGATAAAAAGTCATTGACAGAACAGAACTTAACAAACACACTATATTAGTGATCTATGTTGTGAAGTAATTATTCAGGTTATATTTGTGTTAGCGGAATATCAATTTTAATTTAATAAACATATTAATGCCTTTTAGCTCCGTGGTCAGTTTAGTGCGGCATAATGCCATGATATTTTGTTTAAAAATGGATTTCTAACATAACAAGAAGTTCCGTGAAGAACTATACAGCCTACTTTTCATGCCAATGATTATTCTATAGAATATGAACCTATCTAGAATAATGACGAAATTATGTTGGTAATATCGAAATATCTAATTAGTTCAAAATATACCTGGTATAATTTAGCCTAATAGAGCACTACAGTTGGCAGCCCTGGTGACTGAATATATTCTTAGTTCCATCTCTTAAGGTAGAGAATAGAAAATTTGGTTGAAGTCCAATGGACGTTACATGCAGTTAGACACTGGATCTATCAGCACGCGTAAAAGCATGTTGCCAACAATACCATGCGTGTGCTGGTCAGAAATAATCTGAATTATTATGATATCTTGTTGTGCCAATTTTGGATGAAATCCATTTGCTAGTATAGAAGTTACATGTATTTTAAAATTGGACTTATCAGCAGTCATAGAACCATGTTGGCAGCACTGCCTTGTATTAATTACTCCAAATTAATCTAGAATGTCAGGTGCTATACGTGTGCAAAGTATAGAGCTGTTGGCTTGCATAATTTCTGATATATTGATATTAGGGTAAAAACTACATAATTTATTAGCAGTTGGCAGCCCTGATTGCTCTTAAGAATACTTATAGTCATATCTGTTATGTTACACATAGCACATACGAAAATTGGTTGAAATCTAACTGATAGTATAGAAGTTATATGTATTAAAAAATTCGTACTATCAGCAGGCTTATAATCATGTTGGTAGAACTGACGTATATAAGTTACTCCAAATTAATCTAAAATGTCAGAATGTACGTGTGCATAGTTTAAAACTGTTGGCTTGCATACTTTCTGATATATTGGTATTTGGATTTAAAAAAATAGAGAGAGCAATTATTAACAGTTGGCAGCACTGGTGGCTCTTAAGAATACGCTCAGTCATATCTGTTTATGTACAGATATTACATACAAAATTTGGTTGAAATCCAATGGATAGTGTAGAAGTTATATGCATTTAAACATTGGACCTATCAGAAGGCTTAAAATTATTTTGGCACCACTGTCATGATTGGCCTCCTGGAAATTAAACTGAAATAGTCTTATCTACATGTGTGCCAATTTTGGAATAGCTCCCATGCATACCTTCCAAGATATCCAACATGGAGCTCAAATTTCTAGTGCGATTTTTCAGCAGTTGGTAGCACTGACATCATTTTCAAATATGGACGTGAGATATTCCGGTGCACATCTTTACTCATACTAAATTTGGTTTTGATTGCTGCAGCCGTTTAGGAGTTGATAGGGGGGACACACACACAGCCAGACAGACAGACAGACAGAAGGACAGACAGACAGACAGACACACATTTTCCCGGATCGATCTCATAAGTCTACTTTTTCCTCATTTTTGAAAAATGTGAAAAGTAGGCTAAAAAGATACAGTCAGTCTGAGAGACTAGACTTTATATCATTTCAAATGACGCATGCTACAAATCCTACACATGTTAGAAAGGCTCGCTTCGCTCGAAGCCCCAGGACTCTTTCAACAGACTCCATTACCCATTAACTTAGGCTTCCCGTGCACTCTGCTGCATGACGTCACGCACTCGCCGTCTCCGTATCGCATAACGCCAGACCCCAGGAGTAAACTCAGACTCAACAGACTCCATTACCCTTTAACTTAGGCTTCCAGCGCGGGGGCTGCATGACGTCATGCACTCGCTGTCTCCGTTCGCATAACGCCAGACCCCAGGAGTAAACCCAGACTCAACAGTCTCCATTACCCTTTAACTTAGGCTACCCGCGCGGGGGCTGCATGACGTCACGCACTCGTCGTCTCCGTTCGCATAACGCCAGACCCCAGGAGTAAACACAGACTTGGAGCATATGCACTGAACAACATGATGACGTCATACACGCCGTAACCGTGACGCACAATAAGCATAACGATGAAGTCCACAACATCATTTCAAATGATAAAACCACTTAAACTCTGTACAAATGTGATTACAATGGCACTGACACACGCAGGAATCTTGCAGGGCGGCCAACTTTAAATACGGAATACGGCACTGAAAGGCAGCAAGTCATTGACTTAATGGTTTTCTCCTCTGATCGCACTACATGTAGCAGTTGCTTCTGCTTAGACAGAAGGCTGACTTAATTCTTCCCTATGCCTTTCCGAGGCCCTTGGCTCAATACTTCAGAATATTAATTGTTTAAAAAATGATCAATTTTTACTTAATGATTTTCAACTCCGACCGATTCAATTGTTTAAAAATAATAAAATTTACATGTAAACCTGTACTTCTACCTTAAACCACTTCTCAACATAATTTCCACGCATATTAAGACAATTATCACATCGTAAAACAAGCTTCTGAATTCACCCTTCATAGATATCTGTCGTCTATTGCACCATCTAACTCGTAGCGTAGCGGCTAGCGACAGCCAAGAATAACAGTCACTACCACGAGGTAATTAACGTCCGCAAGTAGAGGATATAATGCTTCCAGATTCTATTTTTGTAACATTTGTAATATTCACGGGACAAGATATGTGTCGCATACAAGTGGTTACGGATATCCGCAGGATCTCAAATATAAACGCACGTGGGAAGAAATCCTGGTGATATCCCCCGCCACACTGCAGATAGCACTATGCTTATGAGTAATCAATTCCACGTGATTATGATTGAGTCTTTATCCCATAGACTTGTCGCGAAATAAAGGTATTAAGCTATTATTACATTACATTATTCGAACCGGCCAAAACTAAGGACCATGCAAATATAATTTCATTTCCTTCTCATAGTTCTTTCTTCCTTTATCTACCTCCACACTTACTTCATTCTTTCAGAGTGTTGCGCCTTTCTCTCTACTGTCCATCTTCCTCCCCTGCGTTCTCTCTCTCTTCTCCCACAAGTTTCCCGGTCACTGCATGTGAGATTTTCTATGTGAAATGCCATGTCCTGTGGTTCGGATTCCACGTAAAACGGAGGTCCCGTGGCTTATGATCGCGAGATTAACGGTCACGTTAAACTACAAGCTTCTTTCTTCTCCCACAAGAACCTTTATGTTCGAAAGTATTTCCCTGAATTGTGTTCTGTCTCGACAGTCATCTGTAATTCCTAGCCTCCGGAGTTCTTCCTTCATCTGCTTGCCCCCCCCCTGGCTCTTCAGATTATATAATTTATCAAAAATGTGTTTATTTTTTCTTGTTGGATCCATTCTTACCATATGTCCGTAGAAACGTAAACGTCTTTTCCTAATTGTTGTTTCCAGGTCTTCCACCCTTTCATATATCTGCTTGTTTGATCTTAGTCTGTAGGTTCCCTGTACCACTTTAGGGCCGTAAATCCTCCTCAATATCCTCTTTTCAATCTTTAGAAGCTTTTATAGGTTCATCAAATTTGCCGTCTCCACACCATATAAGATCACCACAGCATTGCAGTGTTGTAGTTTGGCATTAAGGGAGAGGTTATTATTATTATTTATTTTGCGCATGCGCTTACACATTCTCAGCATTTGCTGGAAAGAAAACATTTACAATCCCAGATACCGTACATATCACAAGGAGCAAATTCTTGGTGACTGCATTGAGTAGTAGCTTCATATTCCCCTCATTGCTTCAGGCCTGATTGCCCAAGAACAGCCTTACTACGCGACACGTAGAAAGTATGACTGTTTTCTGCATCAGTTTGAAAAGGCCTGGGTCTAATTTCAACGCCGTGAGCGAGTCCTTTAAGTTGTTGGGAATCACGCCAGTGCTGGAGATAATAATAGGAACTGTCCTGACTTGTGCCATGTGCCATTGCTTCCTTATCAGTTCTGAAAGCTCTGTGTATTTTGACAGCTTTTCAACATGCTTTGTTAGTATGTTGCCACTGTTTGGGATCGCCACATCTATGAAGGTGGTGTGCTTCATGCATTTGTCAACAAGAACTAAATCAGGTCTGTTGTGCACAGCTGATTGGTCTGTCAATACAGTACGATCCCAGTACAACGTAAAGCTGTCATTTTCCAGTACACTTTCAGGAGCATATTTGTAGTACGGCACTTTCTCTTGGCTCAGCAGTTGAAGTTGTATAGCCAATTCTTGATGGACTATCTTGGCAACAAAATCATGTCTCTTCCTATATTCTGTCCCTGCAAAATGGCGACAACCCGATATAATATGCTGAACAGTCTCAGATGTTGGGCAACCGTATCTGCAATGGTCATTATTATTATTATTATTATTATTATTACTACTACTATTGATGCCTTTATTATGACGAAGTTAGGGCTCCTGGCCCTCTCTTACTCAATGTAAATTATTACAAATTAATACTCACATAATTATGTGATTCTCAACCTACCAAATTTAAAATCTTAAATAATAGAATTCAAATGCCTACTGTGTGATATTAACTAACAAAGGAAATATCAGGTAAGACAGGTCGAAACCTATCTTGAAACTTTGTGGAGGCAATCGTTGTACTATAAGGGGACAACATTCGGAAAAGCAGCTGCCAGATTGAACTGCAAGGCTCCGAAATCGTACCTGACATCCTGGTACGTAGGCATAACGGCTGGCGGAGCTGGACATCCCTGGGGCTCTCGGAGTAGTCGCGTGGTGGGCCGTATATGCTGACTGGAGCGTGTGGTTGCTTACCACCGGCCTAGAGTGCCTGGACGGTCAGGGTTGTCCCTTCCAACATGTACGGTACTCGCTACCTCCCATTGATTTATATGAGAGTTTCGTCACATGATTTCGGAGCCTTGCAGTTCAATCTGGCGGCCGATTTTCCGCACGTCGTCCTCTTACAGTGCAACGATTGCGTCCACAAAGTTTCAAGATAGGTTTCGACCTGTTTTACCCGATACTTCCCTTGTAAGTTATAAAAAAGTTACAGTCAGTCTGAGAGACTAGACTTTATATCATTTCAAATGACGCATGCTACAAATCCTACATATGTTAGAAAGGCAGGAGGGCATCTCGCTTTACTCGAAGCCCCAGGACTCTTTCAACAGACTCCATTACCCATTAACTCAGGCTTCCCGCACTCGGAATAGCACTATTACTGTCAACAGACTTCATTATTAACACACATTACGTAAACTGTAAGTAAGCAAGTTTAACGAATGATCCACAGACTCCATTATTAACACACTTAACTACCCTGCACAAATTGTAAACTGTAAGTAAGTTTAACGAATGAACTCGCAAGTACAGAGATAGCAAGAATCACGAGAACGCTTCTTGATCAACAAGTTGCAAGTCATTCGTATCACACAGCTAGCGCGTAGGATTCCCGCGCGGGGAACGGGGAGCGGGAGGTAAACTCTGCTGCATGACGTCATACACGCCGTAACCGCTTCGCATAAAGCCAGACGCCAGGAGTAAACTCAGACTCGGTGCATATGCACTGAACAACATAAACTCAGACTCGGTGCATATGCACTGAACAACATGATGACGTCATACACGCCGTAACCGTAACGCATAACGTTAGACCTAACGATGAAGACGACAAGATCATTTGAAATGATAAAATTACATACGGCAATAACAATCTATGAAAGTTGAACACAGTTCTACTATATTTATTTACTCATACATTGCTCCAGTTGGCCTGCGAATTCAAGAGGAAATCTTATCATACACGTTTAAAAGTTCCAAATTCTAGTTCGCGTCACGACGGAAGAGTTACTGAAGCAGATGAAAGATGTAGAGGTATTGAAGTTAAAAGGGGTGGAACAGTGAGGTCTTCTGCCCCAATGATGTACAGGAATTGCAATAATTACAGATCCAGATTGCTTGTGACGATCATGAAAGAAAGAAAGAAAACGAAAATTTCAATAGATAAAATGAAGTGTACATTCATTGTTGTTGTTGTTGTTGTTTCATTTGCGGAGTTTAGAGATAATGGTCCTACAGCCCCATATACTTGGATGTGTGTATATTTGTGTGATAACCTGAGTTATTGTGGAGGCCTTTTATTGTGTGTATTTGTAAAATAGGTGAGGATTGGGAAGGAGGTAGCCGTGGCCCTTAGTTATGAACCATCCAGGCATTTGCTTAGAGTAGTAGTGGAAAACACTTCCAAGGATCATGGCGCAGTCAGTTGGCATTTGAGGGTGCTCAATTGTACAGAGCCGTGTCAGTAGATTTACGTTAAAGATCCCTCTTCGAGGTAAAATCCCTGCACCCAGGCGTCCCTAAAATGCTGTAGTAGTAAAAAGGGACGTAACACCAATACAATATTATACCACCACTTTCAAAATGGTAGAGGAGGGAATCAAACCCATCTCTTCTCAGTTTTGCCTCACGAGGCTGAGCATGCCCCATTGCAGCCCTCAGACCAGAATTACATTTCTTACCAGAGCCGCGAGGCGTCGCCTCCGTAGCGTAGCGGTCAGCATGGTTAGCTGCCGCCCCGTAGGTCCTGGGTTCGATTCCCGGCTCTGCCACGAAATTTGAAAAGTGGTATGAGGACTGGAACGGGGTCTACTCAGCCTCGGGTGGCCCAAATGAGTAGAGGGGGTTCGATTCCCACCTCAGCCATCCTCGAAGTGGTTTTCCATGGTTTCCCACTTCGTCTTCGGGCAAATGCCGGGTTGGTTCCTACTTCAAGGCCACGGCCGCCTCCTTCTCCCTTCCTTGCCTATCCATCCTAATCTTCCCCTCCGCCCTTCCCTCACGAGGCCCCTGTTCGCTTTGCAGGTGAGGCCGCCTGGGCGAGGTGCTGATCACACCTCACCAGTTGTATCCCCTCCGACCAGATGTTCCAAGCTCCAGGACACTGCCCAAGAGGCGGTAGTGGTGAGTTCCCTCGCTGAGTCCGTGGGAACCACCAACCTAGAGGGTAAATCGATTAAATTTAAAAAAATAAAAAAAATAAAAAAACCAGAGCCGCGAATCCAACCCAGACCTCCGGGGTGACAGCCAAGAAAGCTAGCCACTACACCACGAGGTAGTCGCTTTAAGTTGGTGTAATAATCTTATAGTTCAAGCAATGCGGACGGAAGTCAGGGCATTAAGATATCTGGACCCGGCGGGACTCAAACCTGTGACTTCCGGCTTGGCACGCTGTATGACACTGAGCTACAGCTATCAATATATTAATTTATATTTTTTATTTGGTCAACACGATTTTCGACTAAATACTTAAGTTAAATAGGAATTAACTAACTAATCGTTAGTAAGGAGTTTGTGAAAATGGCCCTTATTATTATTATTATTATTATTATTATTATTATTATTATTATCTATATAATTAACTAACTAATCGTTAGTAATGAACCCGCTGAGCTATGGTTCATGTGATATTTTTTATGACAGAACATTTATGATGGGATGTTGTACCTTTGAACACACCCTGAAAGCCACGTGGAGCTGAGAGATCACGCTATGCTCTTTGAAGTAGCGGTGAATCGCACTTTTGACTTTGGTGAAATCTGCTAATTATTTATCTGAGGTCTTATTAATTAATTTTATCTTTCCACGAGACTCAGAATATTCCATTTCGTCATGCTGCATTATTAAAACATTTTGGAGAATGTTATTTTTACTTAAGGTGAGGTAATGCCCTTGCAGATACGCAAACAGGAACGTAAGTAGTCGCTCAACGACTTCGTTTTGACGACCTACTTCCTAGAGACACTCAGTGCCTTGCACTACGTCTGGAGAATCCGCCCTGTGTAGGCGTGGAATTGTATTTGTCCTACAAGACGTAGAGAATATCCGCTGTTGAACGTTGAAAGTGATTATCAGGTGCCATCGAGCACGCGAATACTACTATTCACTGTTATCCAAGCACAGTGAGCCACAGAAGAATATTGGGAAATAATAATTGGCAAGTATAAGTGAATTGCATAACATTGCCGTAACACCACATTTTGTACCCACGTGTTTGTGGAGGGCCAAATGCCTAGTGGAAAATATACAGGTAGAAGTGTTACAATTATCTTGAATAAGTGTGATTATGATTGTATGACATATTTAAATTGCCAAAGTGAAAATTTCATTTCAAAAACGACGCATAATTCACGGATGCTACGTGATATAAAAGTAGCGTCACTAGCACGTGCAGAATCATAAAACAGTGTTAGCTCACATGTTAATTCACATCGACGGAATTAAGGCTGTGTCATATACTACAATTGAAGCCTATAACATTTACGACGAACATTATATTTTTGAAAGTGAAAGAATGAATTATTACGCAACTTATTTCACTATCCACGTGATTGGACTATTCTTCACCATGTTTGAGACAGTCATCATGGGCTAATACCATCCCGGTATGAGGGTGATGTTTCTACGGGAACCAGCATGATGGTGGAACTTCCAGGACAGCGAACGAGAAGGAAGGAACCCAGGATGCCATTTCCAGGCATATCCAGCATATCCACGAAGTTGTCGACAGGGACAGATCGAACCCTGGTCTTTGGAGGAGTCCAGATGGGAATCCTGATGAGGATGATACCATTCCAGAGAGACAGAGAGGATTTTGTACAACCCTTGTTGTTGAATAGAGGGCTGAGTGAGAGCTTCTCCATTTCGTGAGTTTTTGGATACCCCTTTCTTGTTCTAGTTTCTGGTGGTATAGTAGATTAAATGTAGTTTGTGAACCAACCGAACTTCGTGTCAGCCATTTTTATAGGTAGGGAATGTAACTAGTTTAATTAGATGTCATTTATTTCAGTTAGAGAGAGACACCCTTGGGTCAGACATTTTGGTCAGCCCTGGTGCAGCCTGATGAACGTCGTAGAACGTCAATCCCTATCTTTTGCTGAACGTGACCGTAGTCATTTGAGGCTATTTTGTTCATCCCTATTTGAGGTGATTTTTCAAGTCTTTGCTGACTTTAGTTATGGCAATCAGATGCCATGATTAGTTAACTGCATTCTTTGCAGTCAGTCTTTGTTACACCCCTGACTGTCGTTAGAACGGTCGTATCAGTTAGGTAGTCAACTGTAATTACCAGTTTTGTAACTGCATTATATTTCATTTTGAATAAGCTCAGAAGCTATTCTTGGTCAAGTGTGAACCTAATAATTAGAAGGAATGTTTCGTTGTCAAACATCGAACCCAGTTCCCAACGTATCATTAAAGCAGATCCAGAGTGTGAAATCTGCGTCACAATTATTATTTTGTTAGTGTCATTTGAAGACACACAGTCATTTGATGTTGTACAAGCAACTACTGAATTATATTTGAGAGCAAAGAGCTCCAGTAATAGTAACATTACTATCATTTAGACGTCTTTGGTTTAGAAGACGGAATTGCACTATTGTATTCAGATTTATAGCGTGTTTTTAAACACGTATTCTTCGAGGTGTTTAACCTATGGTAAAGTTTTTTATGAAGAGGCCAGATGTATAGTTTTATTTGTTTAAATCGCCGGCCTTGGAGAGTCAATGTGTTGTGTCAGTGAAGCACAGGAATGTTGAAACCTGCTAGCGACATAAACTGGTTTGTAACCCAGTGCCCTTGAAAGCACGCCTGTTATATTGTGAGACGGAACTACTTTGACAGAGGACAGAATACGATTTGTATTCGCATTTCCTTTCATTGCAACTTAGCTTATGGAACTCAGTGTCCATTCCTGTATCTGATCACATGTTTTATAGATTGTTTTTTTTTGTTGTTAGTTAAACGCACTGCTGCGTGTACCGTCATTCGACGTGAGCAGTTATGTCAGGTTTTCTATAGTATGTTGAAGGCTACCCTGTTATAGCAGGAAGTTATTGTATGAAGTTATTTTGAGTATGCCTTGTCCGGGATTGTTCCCGTTGACTAGAAGTTATTGGAGGGTAACTGTAGTGTGCATGCCCGTCCCCGAGTTATTGAACGCGAGCTTTGCGCCGCTGGTAACTTGTGTTATTGTATGTCCGAGTTGTTATTGCTCGTTGATTATATTCCGACTGTTGAGTGGAGGCTTTTTGGTGGAGAATGATCTCAGTGGAGACACTCCGTGCCCAGGCTATTGTCAATATTATTCGCCATAAACCAACGATAAACCTAAACCGACATCTTAATAATAAAACGCATAATTTTGGTAAAACAAAAGCTAACTAACGAATTCTTTCTATCTAACTTTGTTCTTTTGCATTTTGGAACTGTTGACATAGCCGTGCAGATGAAGGTAATTTCCTTTTGTGGAAATGACAAGGACAGCTGACACTTTTGAAGCGACCTGAAGCATGCACGAACCTTGAGTTTGTAGCTTGTGGAGCGCAGGCCATGCGATGTTAGACGTAGTCTTAACTACGCATTCGTCACCGTAACCACACACATATTAGATGACTATGGCTTACAAAGAGTAAACCAAGGTGCAGGCAGGCATTTTAATAATACTACTGAGTCTATTTCATTACTTATTTATGATGTACAAGTGTATAAATCCTACATGTTACCTTAATTGTGCTGTTAGCACATAGTTATTAAGCACAATTAAATGTTTTTTACATGGCTTTACACTTAGCTTT
This sequence comes from Meconema thalassinum, assembly GCA_946902985.2. Lineage (NCBI taxonomy): Eukaryota > Metazoa > Arthropoda > Insecta > Orthoptera > Tettigoniidae > Meconema > Meconema thalassinum. The sequence goes on from OX336396.1 coordinate 219,729,774, forward strand.
TGAATGTAACTGTTTTCTTTTACGGACGTCATCGCCGTAAATTTTATTAATTGATAGGACTTAGCTAGATGAATTAACGTTAAATGTAAATGTGGAGATGGTATCATCCTAACTTAGATTTGTTTTGGTACCCTGTTAAATGTAAATCCTGATATTAGCTTGATTTTGTAACTTGAACTAGGGACTTGCGTAGTACCATTTTCCTAGTGTTGCTGTTGTTGCTTTGTTATTGTGAGTTAGATCTTTCGCGAGGGTTTTCCGTAACTTCTCAGGTAGGGACCTGCTCTTTATTTGTGTTTGTTTATTAGCTTGCGGACTAGCCGATTGTAACCCTCCGAACTAGGCTACGGGCTTGTGAATTTTATCAATAAATTTTCACGGTGTTTTACATAAGTCTGGATGTTTATTTTCTCAGTCTAGTTTTTAAGGTGAACCTTTCCTTAGGCAGTCTATGACTATCGTCACCATGTACCACGATCCCTGTGGACTACGGACTCTCGTGCCGCTTTAGCCTATTTGGAAGTTCACCTGATCCTCACGGCAATTAAATTATGTGCTCGACGGGTGAGATGTTAGGGAAGTCATTGCGGTTGTTGGCTATCCTGACAACTCCAACCTTGACGGTTTCATAAAATGGCACACAACGTTATGGGCGGAGTTGGTCTCATAAAATGGCGCCCAACTCATGTGCCGACGTTAACGTGGTGACCCTCAGTTCCATGTTATTTTGGAGGATCTTAATGTTGATTAATGGAAATTGACAGGACTGGGACGAACTTAGAAAGTCGTACTGCAGATCAATTGACCGCATGGCATTCATGTTTGATAGAAGTCCATGGGGTGAGGCTTTAGTGTTGGATAAATGAAGGATAGGATTTTCTTTGATGATGCCTCATCCTGAGTAAATGTAATACTTTGCTTTGCTCACCGTTGTCTTTGTAAATGTAGAAGCACATAGTTTGCATACTCCAGCTGTACTCGTGATATTTATATAAATGAAAAAAGCTTTATACCACCAAGTAACTAATCATAGCTGTAAGTTCCAGTAGAGATTGATCCCTCACTTTCTCATATATATTTCTTGTCAATGGATGAGGAAACTATTCGTCGTGTGTTTGGAGAGATGATGGCAGGTGTGAATGCCAAGCTTCAACAGATTACTGCCGACTTAGGTCAGCATACTCAAGCTGTCAACAATGTTAGACAGGACTTAGAAGTCAACACCCAGTCTATAAACAATGTCAGTGGTCATGTGGACCAAGTTAGACAGGAAGTTAACAATGTTAGTGGTCATGTAGATCAAGTAAGACTAGATTTAGAGGTTAACACTCAGTCAGTTAACAATGTTAGGGCTGATTTAACTCAAGTCAGGGCCGACATGGACGCATATAGAGTCGAAGCTAGAAATGACCTTACGGCAGGTTTAGCAGCTGTTAGGGTTGATGTCATACGACACCATCAGGAGGCTAACCGGCGTGTAGATTGCTTAACCGACCAGATGAATAGAGCTAGGGAGGATGTGCAAAACCGATTGGAGGAGCACACAGCTCAAATTCAAACGACAATAAATAGAGTCCAGATAGATATGAGAGCCGACCTGGAGCATACTCGGGAAGAATTTGCGACTCGATTGAATCACGTCGAGGGATTTATGGACAATGTGAAAATGCACATGGAAACCATGAACATTGGATTAATCTTGATGAGAGGTGCTGCCAATGCTGTTAATAACAACGTAAAGACGATCGTTGACGGCATGATGGAAGTCAAAGACGAACTCAACACCAACAGGAGAAACATTACTGAGTTGACGGAAACCGTAGCCACCCTAAGTGAAACAGTTGATGTTCATCGTGAGGAACACAAAATCGATCTCATGATATTGAGGGGTGACCTCAACGAACACAAGACCACAGTGGAGGCTAAGGTAGCCGAGGTCAGAGACGATGTGGGAAAGATCCAAGAGAACGTGTCGAGAGTTAAGGAGAGATCGATTCCTTACAAAAACGATTTGAGGAAGTCGCGGTAACCGAGAGGTTAGACCTCAGCTATAACCTCAGGACGGCCATATGCGAAGTAGACACGAACCTCAAGGGAAAGGTCGATAGGATCGAGCTACAATTGAACGACTTAGGCAATAAAGTCGCAGCCAGAACCATTCCAGGACTTGAAGTCATAGAAAGACGTCTTGACAGACTCGAGACGATTCCTAGAGAGAGACACTTACACCCACAGATGGGAGAATCTCAGGAAACGCCAGTATCTCAATCATCAGGAATGATGCCTACTCATTTCCAACCCAGCGCACCTATGGAACCGCAACCATCTCAATTCACTGGTTCAGCGCAAAGTCAGACTTTGAACTTTGACGCCCATCCGTTTCAACCAGCATCTAATCGACTTAGTCATGAGACTAACACACCTACGCATAGCTACATGCAGAATACATTGAGACCCGGGAATACGCAGGGAAATGTCACTATAATTCGTTCGAGAGAGGAGCAACCAGCTCGCTTCTCAGGAACTGGAAGTGGTGTTACTCCAGTGGAATTCCTAACCAACGTTGAAAGCTACTTGAGAGATACTATGGTAACTCCGGAGAGGGAACTCAGAGTTATAGAGCGATTGCTAGAGGGGCAAGCCAGCACCTGGTTTAGAGCATTCAGATACTCGTTTACAGGCTACCAGGACTTTAAAGAGGCTTTATTAAGAACATATTGGTCGAGCGACATCCAGCAGAGCATCCGAGCTGAGATGTACACTCGCAGATATAGCTTTAATACTCCTACACGTTATGCGAATTACTTCGCGATACAGCTTGCGAAGCTTCGTTGTCTTCAGCCCCCGTTGTCTGAACAAGATTTAGTGAACACAATTGTTTGGCAGTACCCTGCGGACGCACAACGTGTGTTGGTCGCTGCAGGGGCATCCACTTTCCAGCAGTGTGACCAGATCCTGCGAAGGTTGGATGCGAACACGGAACAGTTCCCGACACACCGTCAGCAGAAGGCTGATAGGCGCGACGAGAGACATATAAATTTGACTACTGTCGATAAAGTGAGCCAGACGCCACAACAGACGCAAACCCAAGAGAACTTTGGGCAACGCGATAACAACTACAATTATAGCAGGAGAGAATGGAACAACACTCCATATGCTCGAAATCAACAAGATGACCGTCGAAGTCATTGGAACCGGCGATTCGACCGAGGGACGGACGACAACCGACGTCATGAAAACAACCGCCGAGGGAACAATGGTAGAAATCCACAGCACGGAAGTATCCGTAGAGACTATCGATATAGTAGGGGATATGACAGAAATCGAGACCCTAGATACCAGCCAGATAGAGATTGGAAAGGAAGAGCACGGGAGAGCCGTGAGTACCTTCAGCAACTCAGAGAACTGCAAATCCGAGAAGAGGGAGAACAGAACCCGACTTCGAGGGAAAATAGAAATTCGGCGCAGGAGACGGAGCAAAACCAGCCCAGTACTTCTCGCCAGGACAGGAAAAAAAACCGCCGAAAAATCAATAGATTCTTGTTCGGTTGAGCACCGAGTAACTGCCACCATATTACTCTGGGAGCCAATCCAAGAAGACTTGTTGGACGAACGACGAACCACAATTATGAATTGACGCGTCTACCCAAGATTGTAGCCACCTTGAATGGATGCAGCGTAGTCATACTCATCGATACTGGGGTGATGATTAGTGATATTTCCGCCGATTGCCATGCCAGACTGAAAGCAAACTCTGAGGTGACAGAGCTGCCAGTTTCTGCTGTAAGAGTCAGAGGTGTCATACCTGACCGCGTTGTAACGTGCAAAATTCAGATTCTATGTATTCTGAAGATTTCGAGCCACGTATACTTGCACGAATTTCTTGTAATGATGCCATATTAGGTGCAGACTTCATTAGAAAATATGATGGAATCATTGACATGGGACGTAATACGGTAGAGTTCAAGCCGAACGAACCCATTCAGATGAACCTAATTGAAGAAGAACCGGAGTTCCTATCCGAAGTCGACGTAGTCGAAAAATTAAATGGCAAGGAAATTGAGGAGACACTAGATGCCGACGAAGAGGCAGAATCATTATCAGCACCCATACGAGAGAATCTTGAGGCAATATTGAACGAATACAGGGATATATTCGACACCACACCTGATGAGATATTGGACTACGAGTACGATCTTGTGTTACTGGATGATTCCCCATTCCAGAAGAAGATCTATCCTATTGCCGAGAAACATCGCGAAGAAGCTGCTAAGAAGATCCATGAGATGGAAGCAGCAGGCACAATCAAGAAGTCACCGACTCCTTTCTTGAATCCTATAACACCTGTGGTTAAGGTAGATGGAAGCTTGAGACTTTGTCTCGATGCCAGAGCCTTAAATGAACGCCTAGCTCCTGAGCACGAGAGACCGCCCAAGATTAGGGACATTCTCAGGAAGTTCAAGGGAAAGAGAATATTTTCATCATTGGACTTGGTACAGTCTTATTACCATATCAAATTATCTGAGCATACTCAGAAATATACTGGATTCCTGTTTGATCAGACCACTTATGTCTTTCGAAAACTACCTTTTGGATTGAAAAATGCCGGAGCTGCATTAATCAGAGCACTTGATGCCAAGCTGACTCCTGAAGTGAAGCAGAAGGAGATATGTTACGTGGATGACATCATCATAGCTTCGGAAACAGAGGAAGAGCATTTAAAGACATTACGCCTTGTTTTTGAGAATCTTCGACAGGCTAATTTTAAGGTGAAATTTGACAAGTGTCGATTCTTCCAGAAAGAAGTGAAATTTGTGGGACACATAATCAATGGAGAAGGATACAGACCAAATCCGGCAAAGATTAGAACTGTTGCTGCATTTCCAACGCCAACCCGTGTGAAACACGTGAGACAATTCTTAGGTATTCTCCAATTCTCTGCTGCTCATTGTGAGAAGTATTCCGAGACTGTCGCACCACTGCAAGGTTTATTGAAGAAGAACTGTAAATGGACCTGGAATGATGAATGCGAGATAGCTTTCAGGAGAGCTAAACAGATGCTTGTGTACTCAATTCAGCTAGAATATCCAGACTATTCCCGAAATTTTAATCTAGAAACTGATGCATCTGCAATTGGAATAGGAGCCATCTTACTGCAGGAGGATGATGAGAAGAAACGTCACTACATCGCTTTCTTAAGTCGACGTTTGAGAGCACATGAATCTCATTACTTCACTACTGAGATTGAAGCACTTGTAATTGTCTACGCACTTGAGTACTGGCAGAAACTTTTGTTAGGCCAGAGGATTATTGTGAGGACCGATCACCATGCGTTAACCTTCATATTACGAACAAGACTGGCAAGCGACAGGATCACACGTTGGACGCTGTTTCTCCAACAGTTTGATTTGGAAATAGTTTATCGACCAGGCAGAGAGAATGTGTTGGCCGACATCCTCAGCCGGAATCCTGAAGCTACTGTTAATGCCATAGACATCGAGGGAGAATGCGAGGAACACCTTCGCCGACTTCGTTATCTACCTGAAGGACAACGACGTGAAGAGGAACTCAGACATATTATCGGTTTCCTAGAACGAAGAATGGATCCACAGGATGCTCATTATGCAAGAATTGCTGCTGTTGCCGATGATTATTTGATTTATCATCGTGTCTTGTACAAGTTTGTGGACGAGGACCACACTCAACTGCGTGCAGTTATTCCTAGGAGATACCAAGAATCTGTTATTCTTATGGTACATTTATCCATTGGACATGGTGGAACAGACAAGACCACTGCAACCATCAAGGAATCTTTTACTTGGAAAGGATTAGGAGCCACCGTTAGACAATGTTTACGTGCTTGCGACGCATGCCAGCGGAACAAGTACACGTCACACTTATTGAAGGAACAACCTAGACCAATACTCCCAACTCAACCTAGAGAGTTATATGCACAGGACTTGTATGGCCCAATACCTAAAGCTCGTCGTGGGAACCGCTACATCGTTGTAACTATTGATGTGTTCACGAAATATACGATGCTTCATCCGATTCAGAAAGCCACTGCACATCCGATTATTCTGAGGATTAGACGACAAGTGATACCGGAGGCAGGAAAGCCACAATTCCTGTTGACTGATCACGGATCACAGTACACCTCAGCAGAATTTGCCAATGCTACGAACGAACTGGAAATAGGTCATGTTTTATCATCTATTCGCCATCCAAAGAGCAACCCAGCAGAATGCGTAATGTCCATTATCGCAAAATTTTGTCGCTTATATTGTCAAGAAGAACACTGGCGATGGACTGAAGTCCTAGTTATTATGGCAAAATGTATTAATTCAACAGTCCATGAGAGCACTGGTCAAATACCTATGGTTTTGCATTTGAACCAGATGCCATTGAGAATATGGGATCGTGTGATAGTAAATCCACCTTGTTTACAACCATCACATGCCAGCAGACTTTTAGCTGCGAGAGGAACTATGGACAGACAAGCTGCCAAGCGCTTGAGAAGAACTAGACGCCAGAGATTTAGAGAACCACTAGTTGAAGGAGACCTTATCCTTATAAGGAGACCCGGAATTTCAAGTCCTATAGACCGCATATATGGAAAAATTCTGTCTTTATATTATGGCCCTAGTCGTGTCCGACAGCCTTTGAACAATGGAAGTTATGTAATAGAAGACATTAGGACAGGAGAGCGCATTGGAACCTTTAATGCAGCCAATCTAAAAAAATATCACTCATGAATGAATTTCAAGGCAAATAAAAATGTCATCCCAACATTTTATTTGAAACGACGGAGAGGCAGATGAACCCGCGGAGCTATGGTTCATGTGATATTTTTTATAACAGATCATTTATGATGGGATGTTGTACCTTTGAACACACCCAGAAAGCCACGTGGAGCTGAGAGATCACGCTATGCTCTTTGAAGTAGCGGTGAATCGCACTTTTGACTTTGGTGAAATCTGCTAATTATTTATCTGAGGTCTTATTAATTAATTTTATCTTTCCACGAGACTCAGAATATTCCATTTCGTCATGCTGCATTATTAGAACATTTTGGAGAATGTTATTTTTACTTAAGGTAAGGTAATACCCTTGCAGATACGCAAACAGGAACGTAAGTAGACGCTCAACGACTTCGTTTTGACGACCTACTCCCTAGAGACACTCAGTGCCTTGCACTACGTCTGGAGAATCCGCCCTGTGTAGGCGTGGAATTGTATTTGTCCTACAAGACGTAGAGAATATCCGCTGTTGAGCGTTGAAAGTGATTACCAGGTGCCATCGAGCACGCGAATACTACTATTCACTATTATCCAAGCACAGTGAGCCACAGAAGAATATTGGGAAATAATAATTGGCAAGTATAAGTGAATTGCATAACATTGCCGTAACACCACATTTTGTACCCACGTGTTTGTGGAGGGCCAAATGCCTAGTGGAAAATATACAGGTAAAAGTGTTACAATTATCTTGAATAAGTGTGATTATAATTGTATGACATATTTAAATTGCCAAAGTGAAAATTTCATTTCAAAAACGACGCATAATTCACGGATGCTACGTGATATAAAAGTAGCGTCAATAGCACGTGCAGAATCATAAAACAGTGTTAGCTCACATGTTAATTCACATCGACGGAATTAAGGCTGTGTCATATACTACAATTGAAGCCTATAACATTTACGACGAACATTATATTTTTGAAAGTGAAAGAATGAATTATTACGCAATTTATTTCACTATCCACGTGATTGGACTATTCTTCACCATGTTTGAGACAGTCATCATGGGCTAATACCATCCCGGTATGAGGGTGATGTTTCTACGGGAACCAGCATGATGGTGGAACTTCCAGGACAGCGAACGAGAAGGAAGGAACCCAGGATGCCATTTCCAGGCATATCCAGCATATCCACGAAGTTGTCGACAGGGACAGATCGAACCCAGGTCATTGGAGGAGTCCAGATGGGACCTGATGAGGATGATACCATTCCAGAGAGCCAGAGAGGATTTTGTACAACCCTTGTTGTTGAATAGAGGGCTGAGTGAGAGCTTCTCCATTTCGTGAGTTTTTGGATACCCCTTTCTTGTTCTAGTTTCTGGTGGTATAGTAGATTAAATGTAGTTTGTGAACCAACCGAACTTAGTGTCAGCCATTTTTATAGGTAGGGAATGTAACTAGTTTAATTAGATGTCATTTATTTCAGTTAGAGTGAGACACCCTTGGGTCAGACATTTTGGTCAGCCCTGGTGCAGCCTGATGAACGTCGTAGAACGTCAATCCCTATCTTTTGCTGAACGTGACCGTAGTCAATTGAGGCTATTTTGTTCATCCCTATTTGGGGTGATTTTTTAAGTCTTTGCTGACTTTAGTTATGGCAATCAGATGCCATGATTAGTTAACTGCATTCTTTGCAGCCAGTCTTTGTTACACCCCTGACTGTCGTTAGAACGGTCGTATCAGTTAGGTAGTCAACTGTAATTACCAGTTTTGTAACTGCATTATATTTCATTTTGAATAAGCTCAGAAGCTATTCTTGGTCAAGTGTGAACCTAATAATTAGAAGGAATGTTTCGTTGTCAAGCATCGAACCCAGTTCCCTACGTATCATTAAAGCAGATCCAGAGTGTGAAATCTGCGTCACAATTATTATTTTGTTAGTGTCATGTGAAGACACACATTCATTTGATGTTGTACAAGCAACTACTGAATTATATTTGAGAGCAAAGAGCTCCAGTAATAGTAACATTACTATCATTTAGACGTCTTTGGTTTAGAAGACGGAATTGCATTATTGTATTCAGATTTATAGCGTGTTTTTAAACACGTATTCTTCGAGGTTTTTAACCTATGGTAAAGTTTTTTATGAAGAGGCCAGATGTATAGTTCTATTTGTTTAAATCGCCGGCCTTGGAGAGTCAATGTGTTGTGGCAGTGAAGCGCAGGAATGTTGAAACCTGCTAGCGACATAAACTGGTTTGTAACCCAGTGCCCTTGAAAGCACGCCTGTTATATTGTGAGCCGGAACTACTTTGACAGAGGACAGAATACGATTTGTATTCGCATTTCCTTTCATTGCAACTTAGCTTATGGAACTCAGTGTCCATTCCTGTATCTGATCACATGTTTTATAGATTGTTTTTTTTTGTTGTTAGTTAAACGCACTGCTGCGTGTACCGTCATTCGACGTGAGCAGTTATGTCAGGTTTTCTATAGTATGTTGAAGGCTACCCTGTTATAGCAGGAAGTTATTGTATGAAGTTATTTTGAGTATGCCTTGTCCGGGATTGTTCCCGTTGACTAGAAGTTATTGGAGGGTAACTGTAGTGTGCATGCCCGTCCCAGAGTTATTGAACGCGAGCTTTGCGCCGCTGGTAACTTGTGTTATTGCATGTCCGAGTTGTTATTGCTCGTTGATTATATTCCGACTGTTGAGTCGAGGCTTTTTGGTGGAGAATGATCTCAGTGGAGACACTCCGTGCCCAGGCTATTGTCAATATTATTCGCCATAAACCAACGATAAACCTAATCCGACATCTTAATAATAAAACGCATAATTTTGGTAAAACAAAAGCTAACTAACGAATTATTTCTATCTAACTTTGTTCTTTTGCATTTTGGAACTGTTGACATAGCCGTGCAGATGAAGGTAATTTCCTTTTGTGGAAATGACAAGGACAGCTGACACTTTTGAAGCGACCTGAAGCATGCACGAACCTTGAGTTTGTAGCTTGTGGAGCGCAGGCCATGCGATGTTAGACGTAGTCTTAACTACGCATTCGTCACCGTAACCACACACATATTAGATGACTATGGCTTACAAAGAGTAAACCAAGGTGCAGGCAGGCATTTTAATAAAACTACTGTGTCTATTTCATTACTTATTTATGATGTACAAGTGCATAAATCCTACATGTTACCTTATTGTGTGCTGTTAGCACATAGTTATTAAGCACAATTAAATGTTTTTTTACATGGCTGTACACTTAGCTTTTGAATGTAACTGTTTTCTTTTACGGACGTCATCGCCGTAAATTTTATTAATTGATAGGACTTAGCTAGATGAATTAACGTTAAATGTAAATGTGGAGATGGTATCATCCTAACTTAGATTTGTTTTGGTACCCTGTTAAATGTAAATCCTGATATTAGCTTGATTTTGTAACTTGAACTAGGGACTTGCGTAGTACCATTTTCCTAGTGTTGCTGTTGTTGCTTTATTATTGTGAGTTAGATCTTTCGCGAGGGTTTTCCGTAACTTCTCAGGTAGGGACCTGCTCTTTATTTGTGTTTGTTTATTAGCTTGCGGACTAGCCGATTGTAACCCTCCGAACTAGGCTACGGGCTTGTGAATTTTATCAATAAATTGTCACGGTGTTTTACATAAGTCTGGATGTTTATTTTCTCAGTCTAGTTTTTAAGGTGAACCTTTCCTTTGGCAGTCTATGACCATCGTCACCATGTACCACGATCGCTGTGGACTACGGACTCTCGTGCCGCTTTAGCCTATTTGGAAGTTCACCTGATCCTCACGGCAATTAAATTATGTGCTCGACGGGTGAGATGTTAGGGAAGTCATTGCGGTTGTTGACTATCCTGACAACTCCAACCTTGACGGTCTCAGTAAGGAGTTGGTGAAAATGGCCCTTATTATTATTATTATTATTATTATCTATATAATTAACTAACTAATCGTTAATAAGGAGTTGGTGAAAATTACCCTTATTATTATTATTATTTTTATTATTATTATTATTATTATTATTATATTATTATTATTTTACACGTTACAGGCCTATTAGACCACGCGAAGTAATCATGACTTTTTGTTCTTCCTGTCTTTCCAGTACTCTTTCATTATTGCACTAAAGGCCCTCTTCCTTTCTTCGGTCCAATTTGGTCTTTGGTCTGTAGGTGCAGCTCTCTCTGACAACACTTCCCACTTGTATACTTTGTGTCTAAATACGATTTTGTCTATGACGTCTTCTGGGTCGACCTGTGCTTTTACTAGATCAATTTTGACTTGCATCATCCAGGGTGTAGTAATAGTGAGCCGCTGTATGTATCTAAGAATTTTGTTGGTGAGTCTGGTTTGTGGGAGTCTGCTGATATGGCCGTAACATTTTAGTCGCCTCTTTCTGATGTCTGCTGCGAGGTTGGACAATTTCTCTGTGGTGTCTCTGGAGTGAAGCCTGTATCCTTCATCTGTGTGCTTTGGTCCAATTATTTTCCTTATTATTTTTCTTTCCTCTGTGAGGATTTTTTCCAAGTCGCCCTTAGTGTGTAACGTCAACGTCTCACTAGCATAAAGCACCTCAGGTTTAATAACCGTGTTGTAATGACGAAGTTTAGTGAATGTGGACAGTCATTTTTTGTTGTAGACACCCTGTGTCTTGTATAAGGCTCTCTTCATTTTCATTAACCTGGTGTTCTGCGCGAATTTCTCTTTTCCCGTCGGTTCAAGCACTTCACCTAGGTATTTAAAGTGGGCGACTCCATTGATCTTGCCATATTTCGTGTTTAAATTCTGTATGTCGAATTTTGTACATGAAAACTCTGTCTTTTGGAACGAGATCTGTAGTCCTACTTTTTCGGCGCACTTTTGGAGTACTTCTATCTCTCTGATTGATGTGGTTTCGTTATCTGAGAGTAGTGCCAGATCATCCGCGAAGGCTAGACATCCTACCTCCAGTTCGTATTTTGGTCGTCCTAGTCGCACTGGCCTCCAGTAACCTTGAAGTCTCAGCTCTTTCTCCCATTCCTTGATAACTTTGTTCAGCACTAGGTTGAAGAGGAGCGGAGAGAGCCCGTCATCTTGGCGAACACCTGTATTGATCTGAAATGGTTCTGAGATTTCCCCCATGAATTTCACTTTTGATGTCGTATCTGTCAGTGTCTGTTTGATCAATCGCAAGGTCTTGCTATCCAAACCTTGCTCGTGTAAGATGTTGAACAATGACTGACGGTCAATGGAGTCATATGCCTTCTTGAAGTCAACGAAGGTACATATAACTGGAGTATTCCTGAGGGCTTTGATTTTCAATATACTTTTTAGGTTGAAGATTTGTTCCGCGCAGGAGCGACCAGGACGAAATCCCGCCTGGTACTCGCCAATCTTGTGTTCCAGCTGGTCCCGAGCCCTTTGGAGTAGGCACGCTGAGAGGATCTTGTACGTAACTTGTAATAGTGAAATGCCCCTGTAATTTTTTACCTCAGAGCGGTCGCCTTTTTTGTGTAATGGGTGGATCAATGCACATTTCCACTCATCTGGTAGCTTTTCTGATGTCCAGATGTCAGTGATAATCTGTGTGAGTTCCCTAAGTGAGTGTGGCCCTAGGTTTTTCAGTAGTTCGGCCACTATGCCGTCTTCACCAGATGTCCTGTTGTTCTTGAGTTTGAGGATGTGCCTGTGAACTTCCTCTTGTGTCGGAGGTAATGAGTCCGCGTTCTTGACTGTAGGTTCTTCCTCTGAGAATCTCTCTATTGGTTCTGGACAGTTGAGAATTTCAGAGAAGTATTGTGCCATCACCTTGCAATTCTCCTTAATCGTTAGTGCTAATTTTCCATCACATTTTCTGAAGCAAAGGTTTGGTGGTGTGTACCCTCTGATGTGTCTTGCAAACGTTCTGTAGAAGTCCCTTACGCTGTAGTTACGGAAGTTGTCCTCAATGGAGTCCAACTGTTCCTTCAGGTATCTCCTCTTGGATTGTCTGATAATTTTTGCGGTTATTTTTCGAGTTTCATGGAAAGTCTGTACATTTTCTGGGGATTTTTTACTGTTGTGTTTCTGATATGCCAATTTCCTGGTAATGAGTGCATTCTCACAACCAACATCCCACCAAGGATGTTTGGAATTCTTCTTCAAAGGAATGAGAGCTTGTGCTGTTTCTATGATTTTTCGGTGGAAATTTTGCCAGTCATTGCCATGTTCTTTTTCCCAGGCTTCCTTCACTCCAGAGTCTGCGATCTTTTTTGTGTCAAATTTTGGTAGGGGGGTTTTCTTACAGAAAGTTCTCTTTCCTGTACATCTTTTCTCTACCGATCTGTGCATTGAAATCGCCCATGAGAAGTTTGACGTCATCCCTGGGGACTTTGGACATCACTGTGTCAAGGGTCGACCAGAATTTTTCTGCGGACTGTGGATCGCTCTTGTTACTTTGGTTAGTGGAGGCGTGTGTGTTGATCAGTGTGTATTTTTTGTTGGCGTACCGGAAGTGCATGCTCATCAATCTGTTGTTTACTGGAGTAACTTCTTCTAAGGATTCTACTATGGTCTTGTGGACCATGAAGGCCATATCCAGAAGTGGAGCGCCTTTGGCAACGCGCCTGTCAGTCTTGCTCTTGAACAAGCGGTAATTGCCGTAGTCCTTGGTGTCTTCATATGTGATACGTGTCTCCTGTAGCGCGAGGATTAGAAGCTTCTGTCTATCGAGTTCTGTCACTAGATTGTGCAACTTTCCAGGCTGTATGAGAGTGTTGATGTTTAGAGTGCCTACGTATGTTGGTGTCTTATGTGGAAGTTTGCCAGAGAACTCCGATTTTCTCAGTGGCTGTGGTTGCCCGGGTCCCCCAGAGTCCGAACGCCCGGGTGCCGTCAGTTGACGGGTGGATTGGTTACCACCAGGGGTAATACTGTTATTATTTGCACGCGCCATGGTTACTAGTAAGAAATGGAAAAGCGGAAGGAAGCTTGTAGTTTAACGTGACCGTTAATCTTGAGATCATGAGCCACGGGACCTCCTTTTTACGTGGAATCCGAACCACAGGACATGGCATTTCACTTCGAAAAATGTCACATGCATTGACCGGGAATCTAACCCGGACCGCCTTGGTGAGAGGCATACAGCTAGACCGCTGAGCCACCACGCCCCTGTAAGAAATGGGGTCTAGTGGTTATCTACTAGGTTTCTTAGAACCAGGGATTGTTGGTTCCTGGAGCATGTTTAGAGCCACACCACTTGGTGAACAGACGCTGACCATAAGCCGCCCAACCTGGGCTGAAGAGTTTGTGTGTTTGTTTATGTGTTTAAACGCGCTAATCTCTGGAACTACCAGTCGGATTCAAAAAATTCTTTTAGTATATAATAGCCTGATTCAAGAGGGATAGTTTAGGCTATGTAGCATTAGGCTACACCTGTCAGGTAACCTTAAAGATTGCTTTTTGTTCAGTAAGTCGGAAGAACAAGCGCTCCAGAACGGCTTCAATAATACCGGTCTAGTGTTGCCATGTAATGCGGGCTGCATCACGTCGCCCCTACCAATGTTCTGGTGCAGTCACGGGGAGTAAATAGTGCAAAAAGATTTCTTAGGCCCCTTAAGACAGTTATCATCATGACAATAGTATGGTATAAGGGCGATGGTGTTGGTGCAGTATACTGGGGTTATCAGCTGCAATAAGCGTTGGTGCTTTCAAATTTACTTTCATTTATTCTGATCGTTATCCTTGAGCGCTTCAGTTCTGTAAAACAAATAAATCCACCGGACGACGCTGGGAACTACTGGTAGTTATTAATAAAATTTACTATGTCACCTCCTGCTGTAGTGGTCAGCATGCTTAGCTGCCACCCCGGACATCCGAGGTTCGATTCCCGGCTCTGCCACGAAAGTTGAAAAGTTGTATGATGGTTGGAACGAGGTCTACTCAGCCTCGGATCGTCCAAATGATCAGAGGGGGTTCGATTCCCACCTCAGCCAAACTCGAAGTGGTTTTCCGTGGTTTCCCACTTCGTCTCCGGGCAAATGCTGGGATGGTATCTACCGTAAGGCCATGGCCGCATCCTTCCCAATCTTCTCCTCCCTTCCCATCCCTCATGAGGCCCCTGTTAGCTTTCCAGGTGAGGCCGTCTGGGCGAGGTGCTGGTCCCACCTCCCCAGTTGTATCCCCAGACCAGGTGTTTCAAGCTCCAGGACACTGCCCTGGTGACGGTAATGGTGGGATCCCTCGCTGAGTCCGAGGGAAAAGCCAACCTGGAGGGTAAACCGACTAAAAAATAAAAACTATTTACTAATATCTTGAGTGCTGTTTTGAATTCAGTCCCAGAGCACAAACTCTATAACAACGGGTACGAACTCTAGTTTTCACACACTCGTGCATAGGTTCAACTCGATCATATTGTTAGCGAGAACTGCACGAGAGGCAGTGACGTAGCCTACGTATCACTTTGAGCCAATACGTTTTCAATGGTTTAACTTTATATTGGAGTTCATTGTTCGCCTGCTGGACTCCGATCTCATTACGATTTCCAGTCCCCACTGTACTTTTTAAAAGATGACTGAAACAATGCTACTATCTCTGGCAGCGTCATCCTAAATAGTTGTTGCTTTTAATTCAATTTAGGAACTTTGGATATCTTGGTCATCAACCCCGTGTGTTGTATTTATCTGAGAATTTGATTTCTGTGATGACTGTTTCTTTTATTTATTGATGGCTTTAAGCCAAGCTTGACCGTGCATCCAAACTACCCTCATGGTGTAGCGGCTAAAGTTCCTGGTGTCGCCCCGAAGTTCCGGGTTGGATTCCTGGCTCTGCAAATTCTGACAAAATCGGTGATGATGAGTAGGCGCGGTTCCCTCATTAGTATTACGATTCACAGTCAAACTCATTATCAAAATAATTATAATGTTGGTATATTGGCTTTCACGGCCGGTGAATTAAAACTCAGCAATTCTTCTAGGTTTGTGCCGTGTCTTGTGTGGGGTTTCGCCTAGGACACCAAGCTAGGCTCATCGGCGGGCTCTTGGTGTCCCCGCCCGGACCCCCACAGGAGTGACGAACTGCGCGCCACCTCCCTTTATATAAGGTGCAACTGCACCACTTGACTACGAGAACTAAAAGCTCAAGCAGCCTTAACCTCCCTATGAAGGCTTCCAAAAAGATGGTATATTGGCTTTCACGGCCGGTGAATTAAAACTCAGCAATTCTTCTAGGTTTGTGCCGTGTCTTGTGTGGGGTTTCGCCTAGGACACCAAGCTAGGCTCATCGGCGGGCTCTTGGTGTCCCCGCCCGGACCCCTACAGGAGTGACGAACTGCGCGCCACCTCCCTTTATATAAGGTGCAACTGCACCACTTGACTACGAGAACTAAAAGCTCAAGCAGCCTTAACCTCCCTATGAAGGCTTCCAAAAAGATGGTATATTGGCTTTCACGGCCGGTGAATTAAAACTCAGCAATTCTTCTAGGTTTGTGCCGTGTCTTTTAGTTCTCGTAGTCAAGTGGTGCAGTTGCACCTTATATAAAGGGAGGTGGCGCGCAGTTCGTCACTCCTGTGGGGGTCCGGGCGGGGACACCAAGAGCCCGCCGATGAGCCTAGCTTGGTGTCCTAGGCGAAACCCCACACAAGACACGGCACAAAACTAGAAGAATTGCTGAGTTTTAATTATAATGTTATTGGTTTTACTGTATGTTCGACCATGGAGAAATGTAAATATCATATGTCCGAAAACTGTATTATCATGAGGGTCATTATAGTACAAGTTTTCATTATGAGACAGTTTCTCCCTCCAATCAGAGCTCAAGAAACAGTTGTGTGACTAATTAGGTAAGGATAGCATAGCACCTGCGCTGACTCCAAAGCATCCTATTTTAAATTTCACTGCGTGGCTAGTGTCATAGTGGGGATATTCGAGGAGGCCATGGTCGAATAAAAGGTATTCTCTGCGTCCCATGCGCTCTGTTCAGTACATAAAACTGGCGAAATCTCGACAGATATTTATGAATACTGTATTTATGTTCGAACATAAAATAGTTATAATTATCGTCGAACATAAACAGTCGTATGCAACTCGCCTATAATGGTAATTAAGACACATACTCGTGTTAATTATTGCCATTATAGGCTTGTTGCATAATGTAATATTAGGTCCCTTTAAGCTACTGTGACTTTAAGAGACGCCGGCGTGTCGGAATTTTACCTCAAAGGGGATCTTTAACGTCTTTCTCCCTATCTTTAATTCTCGTCTGACCTCGTTGTTCTGCACCTTAAAACAACAAAAATTAACTAACATTGCCACGCGGGAACGAAAACAATAGAACCGACAACCAAAAACCGCTCAAATCCATGGTTTTTCGAGAACATCTCATTAACCTATGTAAACGTCAGACTTCAAGCTACTGTATTAAGAACAAATCTTTGAAAATACCAACCACACTTGTTGGTAGCGGCTTCGATGGTGTAGTTGGTAGCATGCTGAGCTTCTATGCCCAAGATCGCGGGTTCAAACCCGGCATAAGACGTCGGATTTTTTAAGAGCTCAGTATGCCTTCCTTCGGAGGGGAAATAAAGCCGGTGCTAATGAATTAAATGTATTTTATGGTAGTGTGTTCAATAAATCCAATAGCTGTGTGTTGGACCTTAACGGTGAATCAGGGGCCCCACTTCTCCAAATAAACCAGTCAGCAATTGTAAAGCTAATAAAAAAATACGTTACAATATATCGCAGGGTCCTGATCATATTGATAGTGAAGTACTTAAACTAGGAGGTAGGGCCGTGGCACGATACTTAGAGGTGATGTTTAATGTGTCCATAAACAATGCGCAAATGACTGGAAAAGAGCTGTGGTAGTCCCAATATTTAAGGGAGGGAGCAGACTTGAATTGGGCAACTACAGGCCGGTTAGTCTTACGTCCATCGTTTGTAAACAGATGGGGCATCTCATTTGCGACTACTTGAGGGAACAGTGGGAAACATTATCATGGTTTAATGATAGGCAACATGGATTTCGGAAAGGTTACTCATGCGAGAGTCAGACGCTATCACTTTTTCAAGATCATAGCGAATCGTTAGACGATGGAGTTTCAGTCGACGCCGTAGTTATAGATTTTGCGAAGGCATTTGATGTCGTGCCGCATGACATGCTACTCCATAAATTAGCTTCGACGAAGATTGATAGAAGAGTAATTTTATGGATCCAAGAATTTTTGACGGGTCGTTCCCAGAAAGTGAAAGTTGAAGGCCGATTCTCGGATGAAATTACCGTAACGTCGGGTATCCCTCATGGCAGCGTAATCGGAACTTTGTTATTTTTGGCGTTTATAAATGACTTACCAAATGGGATTCGCAGTGACTGTCGATTGTTTGCGGATGATTGTGTAATATATCGAAAGATACATGACTCACAAGACAATGCAGTACTTCAAGATGGCGATTGAAAATAAAATGAAAATAAACACAAGAAAATGTAGTCTAATAAAAATAGGGAAAGTGTGAAGGCAAGATTTTCAATATAACATTGGCTCGGAAATACTTGTAGAAGAAGATTCTTGCAAATATTTGGGCGTTCACGTAAGAAATGATATGAAATGGAGTAGTCATATAGGATGTGTAGTTTCTAAAGCTTACAAATCCCTGCACTTTGTAATGAGGGTATTAAAAGGAAGTAGTACCTCTGCTAAGAATTAGGATATTTGTCACTTGTAAGACCTATTCTGGAATACGCCTCGGCGGTTTGGGATCCATATCAAGTAGGGCTCATAAATGAGTTGGAAATGGTACAAAGAAAGGCCGCTAGATTTGTGCTCAGTGACTTTAATCCCAGGAGCAGTGTGAGCCGTATGATAAGAAACTTAGGTGGGAATCACTTGAGGCTAGGAAGATGAAATCTAGACTCTGCGCTATGTACAACACGTATACAAATCAACCAGCATGGGGTGAGCTTAGCAAACGTATGGAAAATCCTACTTACATGGGTAGGGGCGATCATCCTTTCAAAGTTAAGGGCCGACCACAGCGAACAAATTATGGCAAATATTCTTTCGTAAACCGTGCCATTGATAATTGGAACTCTCTACCTGCCGCAGTCTTAGAGCCTTTTCCCAAACATATAGGTGTGTTTAAGAAAAGACTGACTATTTGTGTAAATACTCCAGTTTAATTGTTAGTGAATCTTTATATACAATTATTTATTTGTTATGTATATCTAATTTGCCACCGGGGGACACACCCCAAATTGCAAATGAACGAATGAATGAATGAATGAATGAATGAATGAATGTCATAGAATGTATGGCATGATAAAGAACCTTCCACTAATTACACCTGTGTGAAGCTAAATTATAGATTAAAATTGAATAACGCTCTTAGGTTCCAACGTTCGTTGACAGGAGCCGACTGCTGTGGCGTCTAGTAACCAAGTTCTGACTAGTAGTCGTTGACGGTGGCGTTTGGTGGCAAAAGTAGGAACTACTTGAAAATTCAATGTATGCAGTCCTCGCTTGAATTTAAAAAAAAGAGATAACACACACTAATACAGCCATCACAATTAACACTGGTTATCAGACAGATTCTACACACATCCAAAATACACGGGGCTACATTGCCGCATTGTCGCAGCCCCTAAACAGAGGAACCAACCAACAAGTATATTCTAGTTTGTTGTTTTAAGAGATGTAGCAATGCTATCATCTCAAGCCCGTGTACTTGAGAGTGCGTAGAATTTTTGTCCGATAACCTGAGTTACTGTGGGATCCGTAGTAGTGTGTGCAATACTACTAGATGTGAGGATTGGCAATGAGGCAGCCGAGGCCTTACGTTAGGAACCATCCCGGCATTTGCCTGGTGAGAAACCACGGAAAACCATTTCCAAGAGGGCTGAGATGGGAATCAAACGCTCCTCCTCTGAGTTTTGCCTAACGAGACTTGGTGTACCCCGTTCCGGGGTTCAGACCGGAATTAAAATGTTTCAGCAAGCCGGGAACTGAACACGGACCTCCGGGGGGACAGCCTAGGATGCTAGTAATTTCACCACGAGGTGGTCAACAACCAGGTGTACATTCCTATAAATTCCGTATTTAAATTTAATTTAGGTATATCCACAGTGGCAGCATTGGAAACACTGCATTTTTCAACTACAACAGCTAACACGTTATTATGTCATACGGACCTTGATCTTCACTTTGAATGATAAGACTTTCTCTATCTCTTCTTAAGTAGTACGTACCTCAAAGATTACCATCTGAGTACATAATACGGGAGATTCCCACTGATAAGGCTTCTACAGTTAAAATTACAGGCAATATCTCTTTGACTGCACATGAATGGATTGATGACTCCAGCTATCTGATGTGACATCTAGCGACAAGAATGAGAACTGCTCAAAGTACCGGATCTCACCAGGGCTGTGAAGAGCGAGCAAGGGCCCTAGCCTAGGGTTTACGGGACCCTCTATCTTTGTTCGTCATTTGACATCCTGGAAGTATCAAGTTTGTATTTATATTTTCGAAGAAACAGCCCCCTCCCCTCTTTCTATGCAAAATATAAAAAACCTTCCGGAATTTAGACAGGTGAGGCCGCCTGGGCGAGGTGCTGGTTCCACCTCCCCAGTTGTATCCCCCGACCAGGCGTTTCAAGCTGCAAGACATTGCCCTGGAGGCGGTAATGGTGGGATCCCTCGAAGAGTACGAGGGAAAAGCCAACCTGCAGGATAAACCAACTAATAAAACATACAGTGTGTGTATTCTAAATTGTATACATGTGCATACAGGGTGATTCTTATTAAGGTTTAAAATTCTCTAGAGCGACGTAGATGGCATTGAGACAAGTAATTTGATATAGGACACTTAGGGTCGCAAATGTCCGGAAATACCTTAAAAGTGAACCACAACTGTTAAACATATGACGTCATCAGGTGACGGCTACGCTAGAGTGGTCAGGCCCGTGCTCCTTTACGCACACCAAAGCAAACGTTAAATATCATATCACTTGAAAGTAGAAGAGAGAGAACAAAGGAAGCTGATGGATAGGTCCCGGACTTGAACCTCGAACCCCTCGCACCCGAGTCACCCAAGCAGACTTGGAGCCAGAGTAATATGATATTCAACGTTTGCTTTGGTGTGCGTAAGAGTGCACGGGCCTGACCACTCTAGCGTAGCCGTCACCTGATGACGTCATATGTTTAACAGTTGTGGTTCACTTTAAGGTATTTCCAGACACTTATTCGGAGAAGAGTACTAGTATAAGTGTTTGGAGTTTCGCTGTTCACCTCGGCTTTTCTGAATTGCGTCCGGTACCTCTCGTCCGTGCGCCTTTTAAGCTTACGCTGGGTAAACTGTTAAACATAA
Organism: Meconema thalassinum; assembly: GCA_946902985.2. Lineage (NCBI taxonomy): Eukaryota > Metazoa > Arthropoda > Insecta > Orthoptera > Tettigoniidae > Meconema > Meconema thalassinum. The sequence continues at coordinate 219,750,850 of OX336396.1, forward strand.
CGGGTGAAGCTGGGGCGGGTTGCTAGTGTTTAAACTTCACCCAAGTGATCAGGTCCTGATGATGACCGCGTGATGGTCAAAACGCGTAATCTAAATGTCCCCCCTTGATCAGTGAATAATATTAATACATGACACATTTTTTCAGGAATTGTATGTTACTAGAAGACCCGTGCTGCTACGCAGCATTCACTTGAACAATCCTACAGCACTTCTGTCCATATGACATTTGCATGTCTTCATGCTAGTGACCTGAACAGACATTTACGGTACCGTCGCTTTTGGGTAAATGATGAAGTAGACTTATGAGATCAAATGTGTGGGTGTCTGCCTGTCCTCTCTATGTGTGTCCCACTATTTACCCTGCGTAAGCTTAAAAGGGGCACGGACGTCAGACCGAGGTGAACAGCTAACTCCAAACACATAAGCTATAATCTCCTCTGAAGAATTAACTCGACACGACTCGACAGTTTGATGCTGGCTGAAGCTAGGGTGATAGGTCGCTCGCAAGCTCGTAAACTCACTCTGAAGCTAGTAATTTAAATTTCCACTGAATGGAGATTGCTGGAAGAAATGAAAACGTAAAACCACTTACAGTGGTCGATGTGGGAGCTGTCGCGGACTTTCTTGCAGAACTTTTCATGCTGAACAATTCTCAGAGAATATCGATTTTTTAAAGACACATGGACATTAGGTTTTTCTTCAACTCAATTCACTGAAATCGTAAATGCTCGGCTTCTTTTTGGTCATAAATAAATGTTTTTCTACCTAATCCTTCATCGAGAAATCATTTACAGAATGGTGAAAACCGCATCAAAATCCATCAAGTTGCTCTCGAGATTACCCGTTACATCCAAGAATTGGGAACTTTGTTTTATACTAAGTAGATAGAGATATCCACACAATTTAAGGCTACAGCGGTACAATTTGGTGTTTTGTCTACTTATGAACAATGGTATGAATTTAAAATAAAAGTTGGGTCTTTTATATCTGAATTTAGAGATGTAACTCTTGGTTAACATATAGAGGTGTGCAAATGAATAGAATTAAATAAATAATTTTAATTAGTCGTAATTACTTTTATTCAAAATCATTTTATTGACCAACTTATTTTGTTGTCCTACTTAGTAGTGTTTCCTCTCCCGTGGAATTACACCTTTTCCCATAAGGAATTGCGTCTGGAAACTTTCAGATTATTGGATTCCGAGGGATATCTGAGCTGGGTCCATTTTCAATTTTTCATTGACTTTATAATTCAAGTCAGGTGATTTCAATGCATAGTTCATGAATCTTTGAATAGTTCAATAGCGTTCATCAGTTAAAAGACCCCAAATCCCTCCGCTCTAAATTCACACGTAAAGTAGAGTGAAGTAATAAAAACGAAACGTGTGGCAGTTTGCATTTGCAAGGCTCCTCTGTTAGTGGAAATTCAAAATAATCATTTTAATTTGAGTTTCTTAACTGAAAATAAAATTAGGAGTCTTGGTTAAACATTTCATCGCCTTGTAAACATACTTAGTGCATTAAACCGTTAAAAGTAAAAATGCAATTTTGGAAAACTGACATCGAATCTAATAATTTGCACATCTCTGTAAAGACAGCTATCGCCTCCACCCCTACAGATAGAATAGTAAGTAAAGGCGATTGGTGAGAAATGAAAAAATAACTCACACAGAAGGAATTAATATTTATTAAGCTGTAAATTTGATTGAGTATATCTTTGTTATAGAACTGAGGTAATTAAATAACAGGATGTAAGATAGTAATCACCGATGTAGGACAATAGTTTTTTTTTTACCATTACCACAGGACAGTTATCGTATTAGGGATGCGGACGTCCTTATTGTTATTTAATCTGTGCCCCGTTTTCTGAGGTCTGTGCTCCTCCGCAACATTCGTTTCAAAATTCTAATAGTACTTCCTACCATTCGACATTTGCTGTTCGCTTGCCTTTTGGTTCTATTTGAACTTTGACGTCATGAAAGGATTTTGCTCGCGATAGTGCGGCATACAGTAAAGTTGTCCGTGGCTAGACACCGGTTGAGGTAAATAAATGCCTACTTGATCTAGTGTTTGACCTTGAGCTTTATTGATCGTTATACTAATGCAAACGTACTGGAAACTGCCTCCTTTTGAAGGAAAATGGCATAGAAGTATCTGATGGCGTAAGGTCAAGGCGAGGGAGTAGGACATTGTTTCCAACATTTACGCCAGTAATAATTTCCGGGTGTAAGCAATTGCCATGCATCTTCCAAACCAACAGTCTAGTACCGTTCAACAAACATTGGGTAACATTAATATTTCTCAAAAAAATAACAATTGAGCCTTCTTTTAGTCGAAGGATATGAGGTGGCAATCCACATATGCCTATGCTATCTAAAAATTCTATTGGGAATTGTAGAAGTTCACTCTCATCTTCAGTAATCAAATTATTCACACTGATGTAAGTTCTCGATGATCCTGGGATTAGGTCTAAAACTTTGTCATTGAATTCTTTACAATGTCCATTTTTAGGTGCTAAAATGGCTATTTTTGAAAAGCGTGAAATGTTTTTCAGCGTAGGACTAATTCTGCATTTTCTCCATCGACGTGAGGGTATTCACCGTTACCAATTTGTATGAAGAAGTTTGCAAAGTCACGTTGATCTGTATCCGCTCGTATATTTTTGTTGAGTTTAAAAATTTTGAATACTGGCCACAAAGGAGAGAACCTTACTGACATTTGGACTGGTGCTGCTTTAGATGCGTGTGCACAACAGGCAATACCTGCCTAAAATCTCCACCTAATATGATAATTTTTCCTCCGAAAGGCTCGTCGTTATTCATGATGTCCTTGAGCAACCGATTTACACACATAAACGCGTGCTTATTAGCCATAGAGGCTTCATCCCAGATGATAAGTTTTGCTGAACGAATATAAAAAGCTTCCTTGCTGTTAACTTGTATTCCTGATACATAACTTTCATGTAAATGTAGAGGTAACTTGAACTGGCTGTGTACAGTGCGCCCCTGAGGTAGTACATTGCTGCAATACCAGTCCATGCAACAGAAACTACATTTAGCCCCAAATTTGTGCAACTGTGAATCAAGCATTGGTAAAAAATGTTTTCCCGGTGCCCCCTGGACCGTCAATGAAATATGCATTACTCATCCTTTGATTGCTGTTTTGTACTAACCCCAAAATTTCTGTAATTATAGCCGTTTTGTTTCCATTTGCTTGGTTTATCATCCGACTTAATTGATCCTCATTAAGTTTTGGATAATTCATTGGCAAATTTGTCTGAGGGAAATTATCAGTAATAGCTGGCAATTCGAGAGAAGTAATGGGAAGACCATGGAGCTTTAATGTATTAGAAATATGTGTTATAAGAGTGAACTGATATGCAATGTTAGGTTCGTGAAACTGCAGATAATCTTCTGATAATGAATTCTTGAAAATGTCCCATAACTATCTTACATTTGAAGGGGTCTGAAAGATACACATGTAAGAAAACAGTTGTCGTAACTGAGAAGGCATCTGAAATTGTGACGCTTCTGCCAAGCAACGCTGCCATTCAGAATCGTCAATCAGCAAACCTCGCTCCTTAGCTGTTTCTTTAAAAGTAGAATAGACAACTGCTTTGTATGTTCGTAGATCCTGGAAGTTGGTAGCACCTATGACGTGAAGCAATAACAGGCGAATATCTGTTTCTGTAGGCGAAACATTATACATTCTGCCTATAGTTTTTGAAACATTTTTTCTTTTTTGCCATTGGCAGTTGCTCTTATTCCAGACTTAATGTACTGGTGTTTCAGGATATATATACGGACTTCTGGCATGCGAATCTTGATTTAACTTGAACCACGCTTGTAATTCTGTGTTGCGCAACTGTGCTTGAAGTAAAATATCAGGTGCGTTATCATTTTTAAAATAGATATTTTGCAAGTTTGGCAAGTGAACTGGTAATCGCACGATAGAATGTGACTGTTCATGCATGTGAAATGAAAATATCCTGAATGCGGCTTCTGTTGGACCAACATATCTAGCATTTAGGAAAGAAGTAATTTCATCGTAGTTTCGCCTTCAGGACATATTTTAACAATGCAGCAGTCATGACCTTTATACACATACTTGTGGATTTTAATATATAAGATATTTGTGGATGTATTTAACACTCCGGACACTTGAGCATATTTCAATATTAATATGAGCTTGCACGCAAAGTGAAAGAAATGGATTGTAGGGAACAATGAATCGACTATCGACTTCAATGCCTCGAATTGTTTTTATAATAATCCGTCCATTATTTCTTCTCCTATACGGAGGATAACCAATGGCATTATCTTTGGTCTCTTCCTGAAACTGTTTAGGGAAATCTTTCTTACATACGCCATCTTTCATACAGACTGAAACAGGATTCAAAGATCCGCGAGGACAATGTACCATATGACGCCTTACCAACTCGTATAGCGCTTCATCCTCGAGATCTGGTATTTCGGCTGACACCACATTGTCAATGTCAGAAATTTCTCGAAACGTACAATCTTCCGTTAATGTTAAGAGTAAATGGATGTGCGGGAGACCTCGTTTTTGAAATTCCACTGTATATAGATATGCTTTTACAGAAAATTTCCTTAACATTGAGACCTTATGGCATATTGCATATCCATCTAGTCTCAAGTTTGTATTTCCAACATTAATTCTATACGCAGACCGGCACAGCAGATGCAGAGTACAGAGGCGGCGAATACTTTTATTGGATGTGTGCAGAGACGTGTACGAAGAATAGCAGGAGGGTTGAGTGGTCATAAATGCACTTAGCAGGTTTCCAGGGTGTGCCGAGGGAGGACATTGTACCATGAGAAGACGAGCGAGGGTAGGACAGGCAGGTCGTTGAACGCAGGAATTTGTGTGGGAAAATTGCAGTTTGGCAAGGTCACAGCTCCAAGTTTTGGTGCCGCCCAAATGTGACCTACTTAAGAATTAATGACCGGAGAGCAATGAGAGTTGCATGTAAGGAAGCGGGAGACTCTCAGCCTCCCAGAAATGTAATTTGATGCAATTTGGATGTAAGGCTGATTTAATTCAGTATAAAATGCCTGATATGGGGGCGTTTCAGCGTCAGCCAATGAGGGGATAAGCGTCACCAAGCCGTGTTTGGCGCGTAAATTGGCAGACAATGAGGGATGATTACGGAGGTTATTTGATAAGGAGTCCACGATCGATTCTTGGAAAGGATATCACCAATGAGACATTGAGATTGCGATGAGTGCAGTGATATAAGTCAATTTGGGACAGAGCTATTATTTTTGGAAATATATCTCATATTTCCCCCTCCTACGGCAGGTTATGCCTCAAAAACTTAAATAGCTCCAAATGGGAGAGTGAAGTCAGTCAATTTTGTGATTCTGTCACGGACGCTCCACGTCAGTCGAGTTCGTGATTTGGACTCTGTTAATTTTCACGTCAGATGGTAAATTGAGATGGCGTGGCGGTTTTTTTGAGATCATGTCTAAATACTATAGCATACGAGTGCGAGTTTTTGTTAGTGGCTGAGAAATAGGCTAGCCATTGCGCTAGATAAACATATAAGTTGTGTCGCTAGGAGCTACGGTGGACGATCTGGATGAATCGAGTAGTTCAGATGGTAGCATTTAGGAGAATGATAGGATTATCGGTCCGGAACAGTGAGTGCGTGTTACTTTCTTGATTGTCGCATTAAAAAAATTGTGTATTTCTGTGTTCTTCGTTACCACGAGGTACCTGAAGCAAGAGGAAGCTGATGCCGAGATTGGAACAGTGGGAGGATCTTCAACTATGGAATTCGTCATGCGAGGAATGAGGGCGTAAACCCAAAACCTTGGGGCACGCCGCGATGATGGAGACAGTTTGGGACCCAGGAATAGTGATAAGTACAGCAAATTATCTTGCATAATTTAGTTAGGGGTGTACGGATCAGCATAAGTGCAATGGCTGTGTACATATTCAATTTCTTAATGTTAGTTGTGTTTTGTTGTTGTGTTTGTTGCTGCAACGTGCGTGTAAATATGTATCGTGAGGTCATGGTTTTCAATGTAGTTTGGGGAGATTATCATTCAGGGGAAATCTGGCCATCAGCTACTGTCACTGTAGATACATTTTTCAGTGATCAGGTGGGGTGAGAGTTTGTACAGTGGTCGTAAGCAAACCAGAGCATATTGAATATTTTGTGGTAAATCAGGTTCGTGGATCGACTGTGGTAAGTTCTACCAGGTAATGGTTGTGTTGCAATCTTCGACTGGTGACGGACAAGGCAGGCAAACCCGGCGATTTGAGGTAATTTAATTGGAGTATGGCTGGATGTACTGATGCATATTGGTAGGTCGTGGATGTTCAGAACCACGTAAGTATTTTTGGTAATTCCGTGGACGGGTAATTCCCACGAGGTAAAAATCACGGCCGTGATGCTGGGGTCGATCTGACGCCCGTAGGCAGCGTGCTAAGTGATGATTCTGCGGGGCTTGTTGAATTGGGCTATTGTGAGCTCATGCTTCAGTCAGTATACATCAGCTATGGAGGGGGTGAAAGCTGGTAGCCACTCCTCGCCACGGGGTGCTTTGCTTGGCCTTGAGTCTGTCCGAGGTTAATTGGTCAAAGTTAAAATGGCTGGTTTGTTTACATATTTTATTGTTAATTCTGGGATTCTGGTTTGTTGTGTTTTGATTTTATTTTGTGGACCCACGTTACTAGTGTATCAGATTTGTACCCTCCGGGTGGCCGCTAGTCGGTATTAATGATTGTCTTGATAAATGTTTCACACGGGAACTGTTGTATGTGAATGAGATAGGCACGTTGTAGCTTAATGTAGTGTTTGTGTGGCCGCACTGCATGCTGACCGTACACGACTCTAACGGAGGTCGTGAAGGGAGGTCTGTTTGCCAAACGGAACGGTCTCGTCTGTACGATTCACTTTTCCAATATAAGAGCGTTAAAATGAGGTTCCAGCTTGTAAAATTCAGTTGATTTGATGCTCCGTTGGTGTATTAGTGTTATGATCTGATTAACGTAATGATTCATTTCTTGTGGCATTAATTTAGTCCTTTGTTGTTCCATTTGAACTCACCTGGGGTGAGAGCGCGCCACTTTGATTTTTTTGGGATTTTATTTTATTTGGATTTTTTTTTATTTTTTGTGGAGTTCCATGATCCTGCAGTGTTGATCAGGGGGAAGCTGAGGCTTGCCCGAACTAATTAGATTTAAGGTACCCTGGTCGTACCATCTCTGTGGACTTTATGGCAGAGGAGGACAGTGATGACACAGTTTATTTTGTTGTGGTTCTACGTTTTATTAAGGGATGGTTTCTTCTGTTTTGTAGTCTTCTAAGAATAAATTTTGTTTCCTTGTTCCCCTGGCATATGATTTATAGTTTTAAGTTCCCATGATCCAAAATTCCGAATTCCTAGGATGTAAAGTGTTAATTAGCCACCGAACGAGCCGCGCCCGAGATAAGATTCAACATCCTAGAAGGCCCTGGAAGGGTATAACATTAATCCATCGTAGCAATTCCTTTATTTTGCAATGGAAACTCTCACTTTAATATCTGGCCTATTATTAGCCGTTTCCCAGAGATGAATGCAGTTAAGTATTTCTGGCCAGCCCGCATTATAGGTGAACGTAATGAATAAATCTGGCTTTCCAAACTTCCTCACTATCGCCATCGCATCCTGATAATTTTGCAATATTTTCCTTGGGCTACCTGTAAAAGAAGATGGCAAAACTACAATACGACCGACTCTGAGATTTTCATTATCTGCTCGTACAAGCAAAGCGTCTGCTAAACCGGCATATGTATCAACTCGTAACTTCGTTTGTTGATGACGTATATATTTTAACCGGTCACCTTCCATACGACAGTAGTAATCCACGAATAAATATCCATTTTGCAAACTTGAGCAGCGACAACTAACTCAACATGACCTCCATGAACACCATTCATAGACATATACAATTTGTAACCATCGCTCGTATTGATAGCAGTTTCGTACATATCGCTGTTGCCAACAATAAAGGAAGAATAATTATTCCACTTGTCTGTAACATGTTATACAATTCGCTTAATAACCTGTGAAAATAAACTCTGATTGTTGTACTCACAATATGCCTGGACAGACAATTAGCGTCACCTTTAATCTTTATAACATTTGTAATTGAGTGTCGCCTCTCATTCATCATAATATGATTCATTGTATTGATTGAGCACATAACCTATAAGGACGAATGATGAAACGAAAGGAAGACAGTTTGTAGCTGGTGAGACCAAAGACTGTAGCCTACAACAGAAAGATCGGACACACAATACAAAATGGCGGTTCGAACATTCGACTGTAGTGGCATCTTCGTGAAATTAGTTGTCTTTCGTATACATTATTTGTTGTCATTCAAACAGATGTTGACATGACAGTGTCATTAGCAAAATGACCGCTGATTGTGCATGAGCATTTCAGTCTCAAAGTAATCCATTCTTTGAGAAGTTTTAATAAAATTATGTGCACAGAATCCCCTTCTACTTATTGTATGGATACATGAGATATTAGCGCCCGAGTGGAACAGGTAGAAGTTAACGATATCATGTATGGATACATGCGACTTAAGCGCCCGAGTGGAGCAGGTAGAAGTTAACGATATCATGACGTAATTAGGGAACTCTCTGTTAATATCAAGTTAGATTTATTATTGGGGCGACGTCGAATATCATGATACGGTGTTAGTCGTTGTCGCCTAGCGACAATATGCCCCTCAAGTCATTCGATATTCTATTTTCGTGAGACCTTGAAGGAAGTAATATTCGCAATTATTTTAATACTCGAATGATATAATCAAGAAAGGTGGGTAGGTCTATCAATCGACGGTGCTTGACGGGCATTACATTTTAAGACAACAAACGTCGTCGTAGCGCAAATACTTCCCGAGATATTTCGAGTTTTAGTAAAGGGTGAAATTTTTTGAAAACTATTTTAATATATAAGACTAGCTGACCCGGCAGACGTTGTCCTGCCAATCAAAGAAAGTGTTGTAACTTCGTTTCTTGAAGTGCTTTTGGATACACAATATTTTTTTCAATTTCTGTTAACTGCCTCTAAACTATCGTGAAATGAATTAACTAACCTAGAAACATTCGTTGGAGCGTGCACAACAACTCTCCAACGTTTCATCGCAATTGGATAAATGGCATAAAACGCATACGGGAGTTTGTTTAAATGATTCGTGCGCTGTCACTCATTTGTTGAATCTACTCGTGCTCTACCAACTGTTTAATTGGCTTACTAAGTTAGAAAGCATCACGTAAGTATACACAACAACTCATCAAAGTTTCATCGGAATCGGATGAATGACATATGAACGTATACGGGATTTTTTTTAAACGATTCGCGTGCCGTCACTCATTTGTTGAATCTACTCATGCGCTACTTATTGTAAAATAGATTTACTAAGCCTGAAGCCTTCTCTGGAGTGTATTCAATCATTCACCAAGGTTTCATCGCAATCGGATGAATAATATATGACCGCATAAGCGACATTGTGGAAACGATACACGCGCCGTCGCTCATTTGTCGAATCTACTCGTGCGGTACTTATTAAAAACTGGATTTACTAATCCAGTAACCTTCCCTGGAGTGTACACAACAATTCACCAAAGTTTCATCGTAATCGGATAAATGTTATATGAACGCATACAGGACTATGTTGAAACGATTCGCGCACCATCGCACATTTGTTGAATCTACTCGTGCGCTACCTATTGTAAAATAAATTTACTGAGCCAGAAACCTTTACTGAAGTGTACACAACAATTCAGAAAAGTTTCATCGCAATCGGATAAATGGTCTATGGACGCATATGGTGCTTTTTTGAAATGACTTGCGTGCCGTCACACATTTGTTGAATCTACTTGTGCGCTACCAATTGTAAAATGGATTTAATAAGCCAGAAACCTTCCGTAGGGTGTACACAACATCTCACCCGAGTTTCATCGTAATCGGACGAATGGTATTTGAACGTATACGGGACCTTGTTGAAACGCTTCGCATGTCGCCGCTCATTTGTTGAATCTACTCGTGCGCAACCACCTGTGAAATGGATTTACTAAGTTACAAACCTTCACGTAAGTGTACACAACAACTCCTCACAGTTTCATCTCAATCGATGAATGGTATATAAACTTATACGGGATTTTGTTGAAACGCTTCGCGCGTCGTCACTTATTTGTTGAATTTAGACGTGCGCTACCTATTGTAAAATTAATTTACTAAGCCAGAAGCCTTCCCTGGAGTGCACACAATATATCACTCAAGTTTCATTGCTATCGGACAAATGGGATTTGAACGCATACGGGACCTTGTTGAAACGCTTCGTGCGTCGGCGCTCATTTGTTTAATCTACTCGTGCTTAACCTCCTGTGAAATGGATTTACTAAGTTAGAAACCTTCACGTAAGTGTACACAGCAATTCATCAAAGTTTCATCGCAATCAATGAATGGTATATATATTTATACGGGATTTTGTTGAAACATTTCGCGCGTCGTCGCTCATTTGTTGAATCTACTCGTGCTCTACCTATAGTAAAATGAATTTACTAAGCCAGAAACCTTCCCTGGAATGTACACAACATCTCACCCAAGTTTCATCGCTATCGGACGAATGGTATATGAACGCATACGGAACTTTGAAACGCTCTAACGTGCAGAGACAAACAGAATTCGACATCCCTGCCACCTTGGGTATAAAACACAACTTTCCGCCATGGGCGGTGTGTATGTTATGGCGGTAGTTGCACAGGTTGCGACCAGGTGGCTCTACGTGCAGAGACACGCAGTCCAAAAGGATCACTTTTCACTAAGGCTAGCGGTTTCCATGACGACTGTTTATGACTGCATATTGTGGTTCAAAATTTGTGTGTAAATTGTGGTTCTAAAATTCTAAAATTCCACCTATCTGGTCAAATTGTGAATCTAAACCATACATGGACCCACCCTATAATTCATACAAAATTTCATCAAAATCGGCACAGGCGTTTAGGAGGAGTTCAGTCACATACACACGTGTCGAAGAATTATATACAGTACAAGCTGACCCGGCAGACGTTGTTCTGCCAATCAAAGAAAGTGTTGTAACTTTGTTTCTTGAAGTGCTTCCAGATACACAATATTTTTTCAATTTCTGTTATCTGCCTCTAAACTATCGTGCATTAAATTAACTAATCTAGAAACATTCGTGGGAGCGTGCACAACAATTCTCCAAAGTTTCATCGCAATCGGATAAATGGCATATAACAAATACGGGATTGTGTTTAAATGATTCGTGCGCTGTCACTCATTTGTTGAATCTACTCCTGCTCTACCAACTTTGAAATGGATATTTTAAACTTAGAAAGCTTCACGTAAGTGTACACAACAACTCAACAAAATCTCATCGCAATCGATGAATAGTATATGAACGCATACAGGATTTTGTTGGAACACTTCGCGCGTCGTCACTCATTTGTTACATCTACTCGTGCGCTACCAATATTGTAAAATGGACTTACCAAGTTGAACACCTTCCCTGGCGTGTACACAACAACTCATCAAAGTTTCATCGGAATCGGATGAATGACATATGAACGCATAAGGGATTTTCTTTAAATGATTCGCGTGCCGTCACTCATTTGTTGTATCTACACATGCGCTACCTATTGTAAAATAGATTTACTAAGCCTGAAACCTTCTCTGGAGTGTACTCAATGACTCACCAAGGTTTCATCGCAATCGGATGAATGATATATGACCGCATACGGGACATTTTGGAATCGATTCGCGCGCCGTCGCTCATTTGTTGAATCTACTCGTGCGCTACTTATTAAAAACTGGATTTACTAAGACAGAAACCTTTCCTGGAGTGTACACAACAATTCACCAAAGTTTCATCGCAATCGGATAAATGGTATATGAACGCATACAGGACTTGGTTGAAACGATTCACGCGCCATCGCACATTTGTTGAATGTACTCGTGCGCTACATATTGTAAAATTAATTTGCTAAGCCAGAAACCTTTACTGAAGTGTACACAACAATTCATCAAAGTTTCATCGCAATCGGATAAATAGTATATGGACACATACGGTACTTTGTGTACAGCCTCCCAGGGGTATGCACCCCTTGGAGTCCATCCCCCCGGCATCTGGCTAAATCCCCTAAATGGCAACCCTTGGAAAGCCGGGCCAACATCCATAAAACGTAACAGGGACAGCTGGCCACTCTAAAGAGCAGCTCAGGCCTTGCACAATGGTTACACATAGCGACATACAATTAACTGGGCCAACACATTGCTGACAACATAGCGCCGGAGAGTATAAGAAGGCATCGTAATGAGGTCAAAGGATCTCTTCATTGTCAGTGCTTCATCGAGACGGCCCGAGGCTACGCTGGTGTCAACCGAGGTGAGTCAGTCAATCGTGTTCAGAGTTCCTACTTATGTAACCTGTAACCCACAACTTGTACTACATTGTGAACATAATTACATTCCCTACAAGGGACTCATACTCAGAACTACAGACCAATAAACACTTGGTCCACACTCTACACTAGCATTACTGTTTATACGCCTCTTTACATCCCAACGCCCTTCCTTATTCCCGTCACGTAAAGACGTGACAGACGGTAGCCTAATAGCGCTAACTCAGGTACCTTTGTGTTCCCCGAGCCGACTCGGCTGCCAGCAAGCAGCACGTGCCACTCGGCTGATACGAGCAGATTCAATTACATAATAAGCAGTCAGCTGAGCGACCAGAACAGTGACCCTTATATTGGGTCCCATCCCTTCAAACACTACTACCTTATTCATAGGAACGCCCCCTAGTTCCTAGCACACCACAACACTCTACACTGGTCAGCTTGCCCTAGCAAGGGAAGCTACCCTTTTTAGGCACAACCTTATAAATTAGTACACTAACTCTCCCTTTTAGATCCACCCCCAAATAAGGGATCTAAAACACTGGTGGAGGCGGGGTACTACGCATAGAGAAAAGGACTCAACCAACGAGCCCTCGTAGTTAAAACGACCCCTTCCGTACCGCAAAAAGCCAAGCAAATAGTGAGAAAAATTTTTTCCCCAGACGAAAAGCACCATTTTTTTGTGTGTGCTCCAAACTAGCTACACAGGGGAAATTCTTAATAAACCAACCCCCTAGCCCCATACAGAATCAGAGAGATATAAGAATACACTGTCAAACACGCACAGATTTTTTTTTATTCTTATTTTAGTCCCATACACTTCAGTCAGAATGGCACCTCATGCAGAGATTGCAAGCCATAGAGGCAATAGAGGTACGCCAATATTATTAACATTATTGTTCAGATGCCAGAGGCACATACAAAGCCGGCAAACACAAATACGGGCACTCCAAACAAAGTCGCGACAATACAGGGCAAACAATCGTACACTCTGTCAGAGGGTAGGACAGCGCGATTAAGATGCGTACATAAGCACTTGAATCACACACATGAACACCTCAATAGGTTCCATATACAAAGAAACAAAATATACCAACAATTAATCACCACACATGGTCCCGTAATAGATAATGCAACCCTCGAGAGAATGAGGGTGCACTACACAGGTTTACACGCCCAATACAGGGAGCTAATTCGCGTCCAAACACTTCTCCAACTAGCGGCAACAAAACTATACAGAGCACAGAAACATTAATACATTAATACAGTAATTTGCAAGCAGGCCATGAGCCTCAATAGGCAGTACACCCAAATTTGGGACAAATACCGTGAGCTCCAAGCCAACAAGGCCATTTTTGAGTTCATGGTAGGGCCACCAGCCCACCCGAGAGAGGACATAAGCGTGGATACGCTGACTCGACAATTTGCGAGGATGTCCCTCTCGCCACGTACTGCCACAGAATGGAAGGAGTTCGCCGTGGCCACAGTCAAGAATACGGCCAGGTCAGGCTCCAACTTACTACAAAATAAACCTAACACAAACACACGGCCTTCAGCTCCGGATCGGAAGGCAATTTTGCCAAACCGAGGGGCAGAGCCTAGAACAATCCCCTCGGAACAAAGGGACGAGAGGGAGTTGAGGCCAGGGCCATTAAACACACACGATATGACAAGGAAACAAAGGGACATAACCACGTCATGGGCTGAGGACGTAGAGCCCGCCCTACGGTACATAAAGCCTACATACACGTACACAGATAGCTAACAAATGGCAGGGGTCGGCCGTGGCCAAATGCCAGAGAGCGCTCAGGCTACAAGCCACCACATTGCCAGGGCATAAACAGGCAGTTAAGCGGCCTTTACCGCCAGTTCAAAGGGCAAATTTGCCAGAACGAAGGCGAACACCGGTATTAGTCCCTCAGGATGCACGATATACGCACGAACATTTTGACCAGGCATTACCACACAGTACACGGGGATTAGAAAAGGTGTTCTCACCTACCCCACAAAACCACGCAGTCAAATATATCCGCACTCCCGTAAAATCTACTAGGGCAGCGTCAAGCACAATTAGGCCCTCGAATACAGGTACACTCAAACCTATAGACACGCGCTACGATGGAAGTAGGCCAAAGCTTACTTTGCTAGAAATTCCGCCGGAAAGTAGCAAAGGAACACCCCAGTGGATTTCAGAGGCCTATAATCTAATAACAGGGCAAAACCCTTCACCTCTCTGAGCACTGAAGCTCGAAAGAGGATAACGACTTCCACCAGGGCCACAGAAATAAACTAACATCGCTAACACCAACATTATAAGCCACATAAGTTCTTTCACACGGGGGCGATAAGAAAATGGTCCAACAAGTACATAATAAACATAAAATCGCATATTTTTCTTTCTTATTTTATGTATATACAGTGCAATATAGCCAAATTAGAAGGAACAATTCTAAATCCTTCTTGTTTTTTTTTCGGAACCATGGCATTTTTCTCTCAGGCCATCAATGGTTATTGGGCGAAGTGGTTAACGCCATAACGTAAAGTCTCTAATATGCTAAGCCAAGTGGAAGCCAAGCAGGCTTCAGGCCGAAAAAGAGATCTTTTGAACACAACTTAAGCATAAAATCACAGCATAAAGCTTAAGTGAGTCTTTCTAAGTAGAAATGACTAAACGTTCTATGTTAGGGTTCCACAGTTTGATAGATTCTCCTGTTGCGGGCGAAAGCCGTAAGTGTGGCAGGAATTAAGAATCTCAAACTAATTTCAAAAATTTGGTGAGGTGTGCTTTAACCAACTGAAAAGCCCAATTGCACACCGGGACGAGACACTGTCATTTTGTTGAGTTACAATTACTTTGAAGGGCAGGTTTGACTCCCATAGTGCACTGGCTTTGCTCGTGACGTGGATACAAGTGTATCAATTACGTCTTGCAATGGCCTTCCCAATGTGTACTAGACAGTGTCGGTAGATTCCCCTGAGACGTAACCAGATTACGGTAGTACTCACGTTACCAAAATTGTAAATACTACACTCAGGTCCCAAGCACATTTTTTTAAACATTTTTTATAGTGTTCACGACATAATTTTTAGAGACTATCGCCACCTGCTATTATTTTCTTTCAAAGTGCTCTCTTAATCCAGAGCGGGGCATAGCTCATTTTTTTTTATTATGACGCAGGCATTAGGCCCGATGAAAGAAAGGTGGCCAAGTTAAACATATATATATATTTAATACATAGGTACACGTAAAGGCGGAAACACTGCCAAAAGGAAAGGAAGTAATCCCACGGGCAGGCGTGAAAAGAGGGCCAAGAAATAGCCCACTGACCGAACCGGGATACGATCCTAACACCCCACAGAACTGTCCCGGAGACACGCGGGCATAATGACATTTCGTACCATTGTAGGGACATAATCGAACCACGGTACAGTAACACAAAATCTGGGGACACAAATGTAGTCAATGGAAGGTTCTTCTACAAGTACAGCCAACGCATATGAGATTTCCGAAGTGAAATGCCATGGCCTGTGGTTTGGATTCCAAGTAAAACGTAAATCCCGTGGCTCATGATCTCCAGATACGGTCACGTTAAACCACAAATTCCCCTCTTTTCTGTCACAATGCGAAAAGCACTCATCACAGTCACAGAGAGTAAGCGATTAAAAACACATGTGCAGGACACACAGCGTTATCAAGACAAGTAACGAGCGTGCGCGCAAGACATTGTGATCCGATACCACCATACTCAGCAACAACGCAGGCCTCAGTGATAACCTGCAAGCTTACAGACAACAGCTCTCGGAGCAGAGCGCACGGCATCATTCACGCCCGATTTAGAGACCCTATATCTTACAAAATTACACTACAAGGGGAAATCAAAAACATACCAACTCTACACAGGTATGCATGCTTTCATTTGCGCATTGCACATCCACGGGAACGTGCCATAATATATGCGGCACGGAAATGATCACACCAAGTCTTTACAGACAACCGGATTCGAACCCATGACCACACACAACACGCTCGTACCAAAAACTAACTATCCAGTGGTATTTTTGGTACGCGGAACACAAGCAAAAACCACACTGGGGAAGCCCCAAGCGCTGAAACACAACGCAAACATAAAACACAGAGAATGACATAAGGTCACGGGTCTGAGTGCCAGTAAAAAAATTTAGACACAAAGGAAAACAGCTATTCAGGCGTCCAATCATACTGAAAGTGGCCCATACAAATGCATGAACAGGGAATACTACATTTCCTCCCACCAAAGGCCAGACATAAAATTTCGAATTACACCTGACATAGAGCATACATTTCACAGACACAGGTAGGAAAATTTCGCAAGACACAGATCTTAGGGAACAATGGCCACACAACGTCAGTACCTAACTAGGACGAATTGCTACATTAGTCCGCTAGGAATCTAAAACAATGACCACACTGGCATACTTGCAGAAAAGCACATACCAACTGCTGACAGCAGACTATTCACACTGCAATACTGCGGTGACGAGACACTATTGCGTAGCGCCAGTGACAGTGAAATTACAAACACATAACAATTATAACACCATACATTTTTTTTTGCCACACTGCAAAAACATTTGGCAATGGACAAGACGTGACACAGCGGAACTTATCTTGGGCCCATAAGAGCACATTCGCAAGGACGTTGGCAAGCCACGGGCGCCTTCTGCCCACACAGGCGATACATATTACGACTTGGCCTGCAACAGACCAACCGTCCGCGTGGTGTAGCGGAACATAGGCACACACACGCACACGCACTCAACAATTAGGAGTAAACACAGACAAGATCGCCCCCCTAATAACTTCTCTTATCGATAGTAAGGCATAAGAGTCATTACAGATGACTAGCACATGACCAGTCGCACTACGACCACTGGCCACATCTACACTACAAATGGCAGACCAGATTAGGTCATGCAGCTCTACTATCCCAAGGCGCGGATAGACAGCCAACATGGACCAAGGGTGGATGACAGGAGAACAGGCTACCAGCGTACCACCTTACTCCCTTCCCATAACCTTCTCACGCCCAACATAAACAACGCAAACATAGCTACACGACCAAAAACAGCTACACTACATTACAAAGTACACACAAGGGGTTGATGGACTTCATGCGTCTAAAGAGCAGGCATGCTACGCCTTGCGTCACGATGCTACCACCCGAGTATTAGGGGTGGCTCAGCAAACATTAAAGAAGCATAATGCGCCTCTCCAAATGAGAGAGGAGGCCATAGATATATATTAACCATTCTTTAGTACTTAAACTCTCCCGCATGAAAGGAACATATGGTATTATGCACCACCCTACACCTATCCGTACATGAAGGCAGACACTTCATATCCAGACACATGCATGAGTATCCCATCCATTTACCAGGGATTTTAATATCAAGCCTGCATGAAATTTTCGTATCTTTGCAATCCCGGGAATCACCTCCCCACTCCACTCACTATAGAAGCATCCCAGTGGCATCACCGGTTTCAGGCCACCACTAACGTGGAACCCAAAGGTGCGCAAACCCTTCCTACCATACTTTAAGCCCACTCAACAAATAACTACCCCCAGATCCTAATAACAGGGTACCTGACATTACAGACCCTACTAACACCTCCATTAAGGTAAAGAAAGCATTATTGCTGGAAAGCTGACGTAGCAGTGGTAGACCAGAAGTAGCCTATGTACTTAGAAGATCTACAACCCCGCAACACTGGAAATATTTTACATTTTACACAGAGATTAAACCATTTACACAGGTTACGCTACATTTTTTTCTTACAAAGGAATCTGATACGATCTGATTGTTGACAACGGTGTAAGCCGAAGGTCAGGAGCACCACACCGGAGCAGAGCTGGGGAAGGCGATGTGGACCCTTCCCCAGTTGGCTCGACAGCGCGGCGACCTCACTTAACTGACGACTAGACCAAACAGACGAACTACGTAAGGTCAAAGCATTCGGGACCTGACACGGGCAAACATCGAGATCTAGGGGTGCATATTAGCCCATCCCCCTTGTCGGAGAACGTTACACCCACTATGTGTCACGGTCATCGAAGCCGAGATCTGCAGGGTGACTTTCTGAGGATGGCGGGAGAAATAGCTCACTCGGCGCCGGCCTCGGGAACTATCCCTAGAGACGACCCCATATTATGACTAGACTGTTAGTTAAATTTACGTAAGTAGGACTTCCATGGCGGGGAGTCAGACTCCTATTCGTCAGGAGTGAAGCAGGATCCAAGGGTTCAGCAGGACCAATCCTAGATCCGACAAGTCCTTACCCCGCGAGGTGAAGGTGAAGACCACGACGGTAATCAATAATGAAGAATGAAATATGAATATATATATATGGAATGTACGCGCTCATTCGGTCCTGCGCCCACGTAAATGGACGACAACGGGTCGCCAGAGTTCTTAAATGAGTAGCATAGCGGGCACTCAAAGGGGTTCAGTGGGCCAACCCAGCAATGCCGATACAGGCGAAGAGGAATCCCCGGACGCTCACTTCCCGGAGGACACATGAATCATTACTATTGCGGCCGACACAGGCGAAGAGGACTCCCCGGACGCTCACTTCCCGGAGGATATTATGCCATTGGACCACAATGTCCAATGCCCACATAAATGGCGACGCAGCGGGCAGTCAATGGGCATTAAGAGAGGGGCATTGCGCGCCCCTCACAGGAGCCAAGTGGGCGGCTCAACTACGATAAATCGGAACAGCAAACGGTCATGAACAAGGAAGTTACAGCGGGCGAAACGGTTAGCTTAGTGGCACCGTAAGCCGCCTGCGGATAGATTAGTACTAGTAATAGACGTCGACACCTAGAATTAAGGGGACGGAATCTAGCGACCCTAGAGACAACCGGTGTTTCTGGGGCTCGTGCGGGTGGTGTCCTGGGGATTTAATTGCCCCAGGCGATCGTCCTGGTCCAAATTTAGCTGTAAGACGGTTGCATTTGACACGCAACCTAGGATTAAGCAAATTTACTGAACGCAGTTGCAATGTAACACAGCATCTTTCGGCAATAGATTAAGGCAACCCTCTCGGTTTAGATATAGCAATTTTTTTTTATATATACCATAAGTAGTGTAAGATAACGCCGTTCGGCGCCTGATAGCCCAGAAACCCGGCATCAGGGTAAGGCCGACGACTCATGATAAGGCATGACAATTCGTTGTAAACCTACATTTAAGGCTATTTTTTTTTATATATATAGATCACAATAGAATATCTCGGCACTCGGTGACTAAAAATCCGTTACCGAGGTAAGCCCGACAATACTTAGGATAAACTAAGTTAAAATAGGCTAACCTAGGTTAAGTTAAACTTCGGTGGCGCTACACTTAGTTTCCAAACTAAGCGTTACCGAAGAAGGTTATATACATACCTGTCATGAATCATAATGTATTGCACTGTAATATTCATAATTAACCCACTTTTACCCACACAGGAAGAGCACGGAGATACGAGGAAATAAACATCTTAATATAGATGCATTTTTGTTTTGTTTTGATTTACAGGTAACCAAGAACGCGAATATGTCTATGGTAAACATATTACCCAAATACACATACATGTCACACACAATTACACTCCTTATCAGTTTTTAGTTGCACCCTTAAAGGTGACAACGCCAGCGGTCAGCGGTGGAGAGCATACGTGGGATGATGACCATCGCTGAACGCACACACATTTCAGAATACGCAAATGAAGCGTTACTCCAGGCTCAAAGGGCGACACAAGGTTTGTAAGTGCCGGACCTTCGACCCTAAGGTGGGATTCCGACCCACGACGGAAAACCACGAGGTTATGTAATAAGTACAGGGAGAGAGTAGTGGACTAGCCACTAAACCTCACCAGGAACGGCCGATTAGAGAACGGTCGGCGAGGCCTAATAGTACGGTGCGCGCCAAGTATAAGAGGTATGCAGTAACTGGCCAGGTAACAGAGCTCTATAAGGTTTATATATATATATATATATGATAGTGATAATTATAAAGTGTACATTATTTTGTATTTTCTCGCCATGTCATACAGTTGCAAGGGTCCACAAGAGTGGCAAGAGTACTTATACGTACAGGGTACCCACATGGCAAACATTATTTTTTTTTATGTTCATCTTCATTACATGTTTACTATGTTCAACTACAATTTGTCAGGGATTTTACAACTGTAAGGATTACTATTGTTATTATTATCGGGTCATATCTATTACCCTTATCAAGACCACCAATGTACATAATGCGTATGATTTGTTTTCTTTCATTTTTCCTTCTTCTAACTTCCCCATTTGTCAGGGTGTTCCGTTTTTTCCCAAACAAATAAATACTTTGAATATATCCCTTAAATTATACCCCGGAACACCCATTTTTTTCTATTCTCTCCTATCTTTCTATTTGCAGGGAGCACTTTTTCCCCAAGGTAAAGCCAGACGGCACAATTCCGCGTCTAGCTGGGTTTTTCCTCCCTGCACAACTATGTAACGCATCGCCATCAAAAACCATGTTTTTTTTTCAAACTAGCAATATGCCAGCAATAGCAAGGGCAAATTTTTTTTACATGTCGAATTTCTTTTAATGTTAAATTTTTCTCAAATGTCAATTTTTTTTCCAATGTTAATCTTTTCTCGACATCACATCTTTCGCAATGTCAATTTGTTTGTTTTTTTTTTTCACAATGTCAATATCAGTGTATACATATATCTGTACATCCCATAACCCTCCCCTCTGAACACGGGCTGACCTCACACCCACACTTCGATACGACACCACCAGGAGATACGAGGGGGTTTCAAGGACCACTACGTCAACGCCCCAACCTCCAGTTCCGTTCCCGTTCGCGAGGACGCGAACAAATGAAGGAAGACGCTTGTACAGCCTCCCAGGGGTATGCACCCCTTGGAGTCCATCCCCCCGGCATCTGGCTAAATCCCCTAAATGGCAACCCTTGGAAAGCCGGGCCAACACCCATAAAACGTAACAGGGACAGCTGGCCACTCTAAAGAGCAGCTCAGGCCTTGCACAATGGTTACACATAGCGACATACAATTAACTGGGCCAACACATTGCTGACAACATAGCGCCGGAGAGTATAAGAAGGCATCGTAATGAGGTCAAAGGATCTCTTCATTGTCAGTGCTTCATCGAGACGGCCCGAGGCTACGCTGGTGTCAACCGAGGTGAGTCAGTCAATCGTGTTCAGAGTTCCTACTTATGTAACCTGTAACCCACAACTTGTACTACATTGTGAACATAATTACATTCCCTACAAGGGACTCATACTCAGAACTACAGACCAATAAACACTTGGTCCACACTCTACACTAGCATTACTGTTTATACGCCTCTTTACATCCCAACGCCCTTCCTTATTCCCGTCACGTAAAGACGTGACAGACGGTAGCCTAATAGCGCTAACTCAGGTACCTTTGTGTTCCCCGAGCCGACTCGGCTGCCAGCAAGCAGCACGTGCCACTCGGCTGATACGAGCAGATTCAATTACATAATAAGCAGTCAGCTGAGCGACCAGAACAGTGACCCTTATATTGGGTCCCATCCCTTCAAACACTACTACCTTATTCATAGGAACGCCCCCTAGTTCCTAGCACACCACAACACTCTACACTGGTCAGCTTGCCCTAGCAAGGGAAGCTACCGTTTTTAGGCACAACCTTATAAATTAGTACACTAACTCTCCCTTTTAGATCCACCCCCAAATAAGGGATCTAAAACACTTGTTGAAATGATTCGCGTGCCGTCACTCATTTGTTGAAACTACTCGTGCGCTACCTATTGTAATATGGATTTACTAAGCCAGAAACCTTCCGTAGGGTGTACACAACATCTTACCCAAGTTTCATCGTAATCGGACGAATGGTATTTGAACGCATACGGGACCTTATTGAAACGCTTCGCGCGTCGTCGCTCATTTGTTGAATCTACTCGTGCGCAACCTCCTGTGAAATGGATATACTAAGTTAGAAACCCTCATGTAAGTGTACACAACATCTCACCCAAGTTTCATTGCAATCGGATGAATGGTATATGAACGACATACGGGACTTTGTTTAAACGTTCGCGCGTCGTCGCTCATTTGTTGAATCTATTCGTGCGCTATCTACTGTAAAATGGATTTACTAATCCAGAAGCCTCCCCTGGAGGGTACACAACATCTCACCCAAGTTTCATAGCTATCGGACCAATGGTATTTGATCGCATACGGGACTTTGTTGAAACGCTTCGCATGTCGACGCTCATTTGTTGAATCTACTCGTGTGCAACCTCCTGTGAAATGGATTACCAAGTTAGAAGCCTTCACTTAAGGGTACACAACAACTCTTCGAAGTTTCATCTCCATCGATGAATGGAATATAAACTTATACGGGATTTTGTTGAAACGCTTCGCGCATTGTCACTCATTTGTTGAATCTAGTCGTGCGCTACCTATTGTGAAATTTATTTACTAAGCCAGAAGCCTTCCCTGCAGTGTACACAACATCTCACCCAAGTTTCATCGCTATCGGACGAATGGTATTTGATCGCATACGGGACTTTGTTGAAACGCTTCGCATGTCGACGCTCATTTGTTGAATCTACTCGTGCGCAACCTCCTGTGAAATGGATTACTAAGTTAGAAGCCTTCATTTAAGTGTACACAACAACTCCTCAAAGTTTTATCTCCATCGATGAATGGAATATAAACTTATACAGGATTTTGTTGATTCGCTTCGCGCATCGTCACTCATTTGTTGAATCAAGTCGTGCGCTACCTATTGTGAAATTTATTTACTAAGCCAGAAGCCTTCCCTGGAGTGTACACAACATCTCACCCAAGTTTCATCGCTATCGGACGAATTGAATTTGAACGCATACGGGACCTTTTTGAAACGCTTCGCGCGTCGTCGCTCATTTGTTGAATCTATTCGTGCGCTATCTATTGTAAAATGGATTTACTAAGCCAAACACCTTCCCTGGAGCTCACCCAACATATCACCCAAGTTTCATGGCAATCGGATGAATGGTTTATGAACGCATACGGGACTTTGAAACGCTCTAACGTGCAGAGACAAACAGTAGAATTCGACATCATTGCCACCTTTGGTATAAAACACAACTTTTCGCCAAGGGCGGAGTGTATGTAATGGCGGTAGTTGCACAGGTTGCGACCAGGTGGCTCTAACGTGCAGAGACAAACCGTCCAAAGACATCAGCTTTCACGAAGGCCAAGGCTAGTGGTTTCCATGACGACTGTTTTTGACTGTATATTGTGGTTCTAAAATTGTGTGTAAATTGTGGTTCTAAAATTGTGTTCATTCCACCTACCGGGTCAGATTGTGAATCTAAACCATACATGGACCCACCCTAATATACATACCAAATTCCATCAAAATCGGTTCAGTCGTTTAGGAGGAGTTCAGTCACATACACACGTGTCGAAGAATTATTTATATATACAGTATATATAAAGAAGATATAAAGATATACCAGGTGAATCAACTGCCCCTAATAATATTGTTTTATGCAGCCCAACTAACGCGGGTTATCAGGAAGGTCGATATTTCTCTGCTTGCATCCCGTATGGTGCTAATGCACTGCAAGCATATCCCACAAACAATTCTAAACACTATTATGTTTCCCTCGTATTGGTCTGTAGTTTTTTTTATAGTTACCCCCACCTAATGTATTTAAAGCTACATACCACTGAAATGCGTACAGTATGTTACGTTGGGCAGGTGGAGTTACTCTCAAAGATAAAATCCGTAATGAACATGTGCGGGGCAGTTTCAAATTAGTGCCTATAACAGAGAAACGTTTAGAAACCAGGCTAAGGTGGTATGGACATGTTATGCGAAGACCGGAGAATCATGTAGTGAAGAAGTACCTTTCCATGACCACGCAAAAGAGAGGGAGCGGCAGACCTCAAACAACATGGATGACGAATGTCCAGAGAGACATGAGTAGGGCTCGGATTTTTAGGTGCTAAAAATCTGGAAAATATTTATTTTTTATGTATAAAAATACCTGAAATATGTGACAAAAAAGTAAAAATATTCAATTATAATTTAGTTTATTAATGTGAATATAAACAATATGCTGTACTTATGAATGCAATTTATTCTATGTCTTACTGACTGGTGAAGCATTACAGTACACAACGAGATACATCTTCAGGTTGTCCATCACAAATGACAGACGATTATCGCGAAACTGCGGCATTATGTTTCTTGCCCTCGAGGTGTTGTGTAACTTGAGATCGCTGTTCAACCTTGATTGCTTTCCCACATGGTTGGCAGAACAGAACAGAACGCCTCCATCAGAAGTAAAATTATCTTTAAATTCTGTAAGCGACGATAAATCGTAGTTATTTTACTTTAGGTATGGCAGAACTGCCTTACACTTCACAGTGCCAGAAATAAACTGCCTGATTCCAGGTAGCTGGGGGAGGGGGAGGTCTAGCACGTGGTGCAATATGGCTATGGACAAGGAAATCCTCGGCTTCCACAGTAAGTGGCACGGGGCAACAAATTAAGATTAACACAGTTGCAAGCTGTCATACGCTCTGCATGAAGATTAGATAGCTCATAGGTTCTTCCTCTTTGAAGTAACACAGAACAAAAATGCAATAAACAGAAAGATCTAGCATACTGATTTTAAGAAATGTAAATATCATGTCTTTTTATGTGCTAATAAGTCAAAAGAAGGAATTAATGTATTTATAGAAAAAATGCTTAAAATATGTATTTAAATTAAAAAAAACTAAAAATCCGAGCCCTAGACATGAGAGTATCTGCTGATGATGTGTTCCAAAGAAATGAGTGGCGCCTCAGGATTAAGAAAGCCGACCCCGCGTAACGGGAAAAGGCGAGGAGGAAGAAGAAGAGACCCCCACCTAATGTATTTGGTCAAATATCTTGTTGACCAACTGAAAAATATAAATTGACTAGCTGTTACCCGCGGCTTCACCCGCAATAACATTTGGAATCCCGTTATAACATGAGTTATATAGATAGATAAGCATGTGTCCTAGTGGAAAATAGTTCTATCACCTGAAACCAAAAATGCATGGGACGAAAAAAACATCAAAATATCATGTTGGTTTCGGACCCTAAAAGACGTGAAAAATATAATAAAAGTATTTAAAAAAATATTTTTTGAAATTTCATTCGAATCAATTTTTATGTCATTCCTGGGGCTTAGAAATTTCCGGCCAAAAAGTACAAAATCATTAACAACTCCGTAAGTATTCGTCGTATGATGAAATAGCAAGAGACAAAAAAGATGTAATGTGATATTGTCTACAACATAGGCCATGTATAATTTTACACTCAGACTTATTACCTTTCCCCCCTCCCCAATATGTTCACCCCTCCCCATGGGCCCCTTAAATTGGATTTATGAAAAAACGGTCAAACACCTGTTTAGTTATTTTTTATGCTGATTTTTTTCTGCTGAGTTCCAAACTCCTCACCTATGTCGTTTAAGAGATACACGCTCCGTTAGGAATCCTTCAACCCCCACTTTTCACCCCTTTCACCTCATAATAAACACCAAATCAAAAAACCCTCAGACACGTGTCGTCTTATTTTTTGTGCTGAGTTTATATGCCGAGTATCACATCCCCCAATGAAACCAATCGGGAGATATTGCTATTCAATGAAATGCAGGTCTACCCCCTTAACACCCCTTTAGAACCTGAATATCCAAAAATCCTTTCTTAGTGGGCGTTTGCGGCCCTTGAGGAAGATGGATACCAAATTTCATTCCAATCCGTTCGGTGGTTTCTGAGATTTCGTGATGAATGTATGAGTGAGTCAGTGGTATTTGAGCTTTATATAGTAGACTAGCAGAAGTACCCGTTCTTCGAACGGTGTTATATATTAACACCAGACATTATCAATTGAGCTACTGTTGCAATGGTTAGCGGTTTGTCAATTCCTTCATAAGTTTATCAGAACGAAGTTAGTTTTCTGGGATTATCACACACACTGTTAATTTAAGGGCCTTAAAATGTGGTTTTCGGAGACCCCTTACAGACTCGCGAATTTTGTGTCTCACAATGAGAAGCGCAACATATGCTTTGATAGTCCTTCTAGGATAATTTTTATATTTCACCTATTTTAGCATATAGAGAAGTTTTTCTCTATATCCACCCTTCTAATGTATGAAAAGTACGGTGAAGAGTTTTATAAATGATTGGTGTATTGACTCTGATACCTAATTTTACGATGCACCAAGCATCCGAACACGATTTATAGGCGTACATAAAGATACACAGAAAGTCAGACAGACAATTCTATTGTCTACAACATATCAACCAGATATCCAAATATGGGTATATCTACCATACGTATCAAACAAAATCATCCCTACGATGAACCCGTATGTCGACAAAAAAAAAATAGTTAAAATGTGCTCTCAGACTAAATTCACCTAACGTGTACTTCCTGACGTGAAATGGATTTGAAAGCCTTGTAGACGAAACGCAATACACCTCACATAAAAAATTACCCTCTACGTTGTGTTAGGTCCCCATACACAGGAAGACCTCTTTCATAAATTATAAAGGATTGTGGTGCATGAACATTCAGGTTCTTTAGCCTCAAATGGCCCAAATTCCTAAAAGCCGCAAAAAATGCTGATTCAATTCAGGAATTTTTGAAAATAATTTTGCTGTTTGTAGATATAATAGACTTTCTGTACTATATGTCGAACGTGAAATTGCATCAAAAAATTCTAGGTTACCCCTTGACCCCCTTAATTGCATTGACGAATTATACAGTCTACTGTACGTTGGTTCCGTGATAACCTTATAGCCATTTGCAAGCTTTCACAGAAATGTAATAAATGGAGTAGCCTAATAATAATATCATATGGCCTCGGTGGCCGGGTGCAAGCTTCGTAATTTGACACCCAGAGGGTAGCTTGCATGTCGAAATTTCGTTGTTCCTTGAATCATTATGAAAGTCAAGGAGGGTAGATATCTAAGCTCCTTGAACACTATAGCGCTTTCTAGTAGACAAATGAGGAACTTTGTGTTGGCGGAAACTCCTGAGGTTAATTTTGCCATTATGAACACGGCCTACTGAATTCAAATGGGTTCTTTGACATTCCAACATCGTATGACATGCGAGTCGTATTTTTGCCGCCTTTCAAAAATCACGTACAGGCCGGACGTTTGTTTTAGACGATTGTCCTTGACCTTGAAGCTTGCGGGTGAGCCTGTACACAGTCACTCTCTCACCCTATCACTTCACATTTGTCACCACCGATCTGATGTAATGGAATTCCAGACTTGAGCAGACAGTACAGTCCACGTCGAAGTATTGTGTGACTCGGAAATACACGTTACGTAGTTACGAACATAACGTCATTATATTTGCCAGTGACTATACTTCAGCAATAGTGTGAAACAGCTTTATCAATCATCGGAGCGCTTGGGGCAGCTGATAACAACACAGGTACTGTAGTAACTCGCCTCCAGGCTTCCATTAAGATTTTTCACTCGTCTAAAACAAACGTCCGGCCTGTACCACGGCCAGGAGTGAACCTGCAATCTTGGGGTTAGTAGACCGACACGCTATCCACTCACCCACCGTGGCAAGGTATAAATGGAGTGACATTGCTTCTTACAGAAATATATGGATAGTTGGATGCCACCCCTTGAGATAATGTTGTCATGGTTACCGATTTACTTTCCTTCATTAGTTTGTTAAATTAAATTAAATTAGTTTTCTGGGAATATTTCGGATACTGTTGGTTTTAGAGCCTTATAATGTAGTTTTAGAGGCCCCCAAGTTTTGTTTCTGGCACCGAGGGGCTTTGTCTCCTAGTTGTACGCCATAATATAATAATAATAATAATAATAATATAATATAGGGATTGGAATATAATAGACCTGCCGTACCACACCCGCAGGTTTAAATCGCGTGAAAAAATTCTAGTGTACTCCTTGACCCCCTTAAGCGCATTATACGTATTGATGAATTTTACAGCTTAATTTGGTTCCGTGATAACCTTCTAGCCGTTTGCAAACTTTCACACCAATGTAATTAATCAAAAAAATTATTTTCGCGTGCATCCATAATAAAACAGTCTGAAACGCGTAAATAACTCAAATTTCCGTAGAAATTGCGAAAGAAACATACAAACTTTAATTTTTATGTATGTAGAGATATACTGCACCGCTCGGTGTTGACCGTGTTTTATTGGACACAATTAGGTTTTACTCGCTAACCGTTGGAGATACACGAAAAGTGATAAGGACCTTTTGGATAGAAAATTAAATGTTAAATCTCGTGTGTGCATCAAAAGTTTGCTATTTCTTAGCGTTCTCTTTGTTTTTGAAACGGAAATATGAAATTTTGAAACCAAAGGGTGTAGTGACGTCACATATGTGGGTTTTACTCGCTAACCGTTGGAGATACACGAAAAGTGATAAGGACCTTTCGGATAGCAAATTAAATTTTGAAGCTCGTATGTGCCATCAAAAGTTTGCTATTTCTTAGCGTTCTCTTTTTATTTGATATGGAAGTACGACATTTTGAAACCAAAGGGTGTAGTGACGTCACTAAAATGGTTGCCATTTTTTAATAGTGCAAAATATCGAAATTAAAAGTATCCTATATGTAAACATGGTAAATCAGCTACATCCATGCAAAATTTCACAGCAATGTAATTAATCAAAAAAATTATTTTCGCGTGCATCCATAATAAAACAGTCTGAAACGCGTAAATAACTCAAATTTCCGTAGAAATTGCGAAAAAAAAACCATACAAACTTTAATTTTTATGTATGTAGAGATATACTGCACCGCTCGGTGTTGACCGTGTTTTATTGCACACATTTAGGTTTTACTCGCTAACCGTTGGAGATACACGAAAAGTGATAAGGACCTTTTGGATAGAAAATTAAATGTTAAATCTCGTGTGTGCATCAAAAGTTTGCTATTTCTTAGCGTTCTCTTTGTTTTTGAAATGGAAATATGAAATTTTGAAACCAAAGGGTGTAGTGACGTCACATATGTGGGTTTTACTCGCTAACCGTTGGAGATACACGAAAAGTGATAAGGACCTTTCGGATAGCAAATTAAATTTTAAAGCTCGCATGAACCATCAAAAGTTTGCTATTTCTTAGCGTTCTCTTTTTATTTGATATGGAAATACGACATTTTGAAACCAAAGGGTGTAGTGACGTCACTAAAATGGTCGCCATTTTTTAATAGTGCAAAATATCGAAATTAAAAGTATCCTATATGTAAACATGGTAAATCAGCTACATCCATGCAAAATTTCATTTAAATCGGACCAGTGGTTCTTGCGTTATTGAGTAACAGACAGACAGACACACACACACCATCTCATTTTTATACACACATCAAAAAAAGTTTTGCATCACCTCGGTTCCAAGGGTTCCGGAACCTTTAAATACAAAGGGAATAGAGATCAACACAAACAACATTTCAGCTCGTTTTATTGCTCATGAGACCCACACATTGCATGTTGTACCATCATACAGCTAGACTTTCAGCATTTGTGGTCCAGATTGCAGTACACACCACTACCTCTAATACCCAGTAGCACGTCCTCTTGCATTGATGCATGCCTGTATTCGTCGTGGCATACTATCCACAAGTTCATCAAGACACTGTTGGTCCAAATTGTCCCACTCCTCAACGACAATTCGGCGTAAATCTCTCAGAGTGGTTGGTGGGTCAAGACGTCCATAAACAGCCCTTTTCAACATATCCCAGGCATGTTCGATAGGGTTCATGTCTGGCGAACATGCTGGCCACTGTAGTCGAGCGATGTCGTTATCTTGAA
Source organism: Meconema thalassinum (assembly GCA_946902985.2). Lineage (NCBI taxonomy): Eukaryota > Metazoa > Arthropoda > Insecta > Orthoptera > Tettigoniidae > Meconema > Meconema thalassinum. The sequence goes on from OX336396.1 coordinate 219,781,154, forward strand.
GGAACGCATTCACAAGATGTGCACGATGAGGTCGAGAATTGTCGTCCATGAAGACAAATGCCTCTCCAATATTCTGCCGATATGGGTGCACTATGGGTCGGAGGATGTCATTCAGGTATCGTAAAGCCGTTTCGGAGCCTTCCATGACCACCAGTGGCGTACGTCGGCCCCACATAATGCCACCCCAAAACATCAGGGAACCACCACCTTGCTGCACTCGCTGGACAGTGTGTCTAAGACGTTCAGCCTGACCAGGGTGCCTCCAAACACGTCTCCGACGATTGTCTGGTTGAAGGCATATGCGACACTCATCGGAGAAGAGAACGTGATGCCAATTCTGTGGGGTCCATTCAGCATGTTGTTGGGCCCATCTGTACCGCGCTGCATGGTGTCGGGGTTGCAAAGCTGGACCTCGCCATGGACGTCGGGAGTGAAGTTGCGCATCATGCAGCCTATTGCGCACAGTTTGAGTTGAAACACGACGTCCTGTGGCTGAACGAAACGCATTATTCAACATGGTGGCATTGCTGTCAGGGTTCCTCCGAGCGGCAATCCGTAAGTAGCGGTCATCCACTACAGTAGTAGCCCTTGGGCGGCCTGAGCGAGGCCTGTCATCGACAGTTCCTGTATCTCTGTACCTCCTCCATGTCCGAACAACATCGCTTTGGTTCACTCTGAGACGCCTGGAAACTTCCCTTGTTGAGAGCCCTTCTTGACACAAAGTAACAATGCGGACGCGATCGAACTGCGGTATTGACCTTCTAGGCATGGTAGAACTACAGACAACATGAGCAGCGTACCTTCGTCCTGGTGGAATGACTGGAACTGATCGGCTGTCGTACCCCCTCCGTCTAATAGGCCCTGCTCATGCATGGTTGTTTACATATTTGAGCAGTTTTAGTGACATCTATGAACAGTCAAAGGGACTGTATCTTGGATACAATATACACAGTCAACGTCTATATGCCGGAGATCTGGGAACCGAGGTGATGCAAAACTTTTTTTAATGTGTGTATATTAGTATGATATGATATATTGATAGCTGAAGCTCAGTGTCAGTGTACCGGCGTACAAAGTCGGAAGTCATTGGTTTGAGTCCCGCTGGAGCCAGATATTTTAACGCTCTCACTACCGTCTGCATTGCTTGGACTATAAGAGTATTACACCAACTTAAAGCGACCACCTCGTGGTGTAGTGGCTAGCATTCTCGGCTGTCACCCCGGAGGTCCAGGTTGGATTCGCGGCTTTGCTAACAAATTTAATTCTGGTCTGAGGGCTGTAATGGGATATGCTCAGCCTCGTGAGGCAAAACTGAGAAGAGGTGGGTTCGATTCCTTCCTCTACCATTTTGAAAGTGGTCATATAATATTGTTTATGTTCGACGATGTCGAAATGTAAATATTATATGTCAGAAAACTGTATCATAATGAGGGTCATTATAACACTATTTTTCATTATGAAACTGTTTCTCCCACCAATCAGAGCTCAAGAAACAGTTGTTTGACAAATTAGGTAAGGATTGCATCGCACCTGCGCTGAATTTCAAGGCCTTATAATTTAAATTTCACTGCGTTGCCTAGTGTCATAGTGGGGGTAATCGAGGAGGCCATGGTCAAATACAAGGTATTCTCTGCGTCCCATGCGCTCTGATCAGTACATAAAACTGGCGAAATCTCGACAGATATTTATGAATATTTATGTTCGAACATAAAATAGTTATAATAATTATCGTCGAACATAAACATTCGTATGCAACTCTCCTATATGATAATTAAAACACTCGTATGACAATTATAAAACTCGCATACGCTCGTTTTATAACCATACTCGTGTCGTAATGATTGCCATTATAGGCTCATTGCATAATGTACTATATTGGTTTTACGGCCCTTTTAACTACTACAGCATATTAGGAACGCCTGGGTGCTGCAATTTGCCCCGAAGGGGATCTTTAACGAAAATCTACTGACACCACTCTCTTGCAATTGAGCACCCTCAATTGCCAACAGACTGTGCCAGGATTTGATCCTGCAATCTTGGACACAGCAAGCGAGAACGTTACCGCTGAGCCACGCAGCCAGCCAACAATAACTGTAACCTTTTCGATGTGACACGAAAACTGTTGAGATAACGCTATGAATTGGAATGCCAATGCCAATTCACCATTCATTCGTCTCGAAATCACACAAATACTCCAGTGAGCAGGAGAGTTACGATACGATTGTATCGCGCGTCTTTTAAACTCGAATGAATCGCCATAAATCTAGTATTCGTTTGTCCTAATTGATTCCGGCTCTTTATCGCTTCTTTTGTTCTTATTTATTTCCAGATGGAGACACTGCGCTGCGCCTTGTCGTTAGTCTCTTGTTAGACTTAAGAAGCTGCTGAAGACTTGCTTTGTTACTTCGGAACAGAGTTCTGTGGTACCGTCAGCTCTACCTCTTGGCGTTGTGACTAGCTTGATATCCTTTTTGTTGTTGTTGTTGTTGTTGTTGTTGTTGTTGTTGTTGTTGTTGTTGTCGTCGTTGTTGCTGAGTAATAATTAATTTTAGGGGCTTGGGACATCTTAGTCATCAGCCCCGTATACTTAACATTTATCAATTATAACTCATGATTGGCAAGTCTCCGTGGCATAGGCGGCATCACGCCCGCCTCTCACCGCTGGGTGCGTGGTCCATATCCCGGTCTCTCCATGTGAGATTTGTGCTGGACAAAGCGGAGGCAGACAGGTTTTTCTCCGGGTACTCCGGTTTTCCCTGTCACAAATTTCATTCCAGCAAAACTCTCCACTATCATTTCATTTCATCTGTCATTCATTTAATCATTGCCCCAGGGGAGTGCGACAGGCGTCAGCAGCCGACACAGTTCATATCCTCGCCATTCATTCCATTCCCTGACCCGGTCGGTCGACTGGCAGCAGGCTGTGGATTATCAACTCTTTGTTGGGCGAGGATACATAGGAGAGACTCGGCTAAATCCAAAATATTAAGGGGGAAGGCACACCTTTGGCATGACAACTTCTACTGAGTAAAAAAAACTTCATAAACTACACTGCTCAACAAGAGTTTGGGATAGCATAGATTTTACTACAATTACTTCTAATAGTAAACCCATTGAGGTTTATACTATAACTTATTAACAAACTATACATCAGTCCTTCTGAAAACAATAACAATCGTGGTTAGATAACAATGAAACGGTATAAAGACAAAGCGAACTCGCTTCTAAGTGTTCTTTTTGAAAACGAAAGCATTGAAAATTTGTATCTCATGATGATCAGTATCAGTCTTTAGTAGTCCTCCCCGCACATGAATGAGACCGTCAAGTTTATCTTGGAATACGAGGTCCTACACCTCTATGACAGAGTCAGCAAACTTTTGTTGAGCAGTGTGGGGTTTATGTTGCAAAGAAATAAAAGTTTGCAGGATTATTAAACACAGTTCACACGCCATTATTATACACAAAACAAATTTTATAATATGCTTGCAGTCTCGCATTATTATACCACCAAACTTTCATCTGCTTTTTGTACAATTGGACAGCGTTTACACGATAAGTACCTTATAATTAAAAATATTTACATGAATGTATTTTTGAGCTGTTGTTGACATTCACGGCTACAACATACACCATAATAATTGATATTGATGTGAGCTGATGAGTTGACTAGCGGGACGGGAGGTGGGACGGGTAAGCAGCATTTCGTTCTCTCTCTCTCTTGCCTGTCACTCAGCTATGGCCCTTCCTAAAAGTACTCGACAGAATTCGTGACGTGTCCCATTATTATTATTAGGGCTCGGATTTGTAGGTAAATAAATATATTTTTATGTAAATACATATTTTAAGCATTTTTTTTTCTATAAATACATAAATCCCTGCTCTTCACTTATTAGCACATAAAAACATAATATTTACATTTTTAGCCTACTTTCGATTTTTGCAAAAAATGAAAGTAGACTTAGGCTATGAGATCACTACAGGGTGAAAAAAAGTGTGTCTGTCTGTGTGTGTGTATGTGTGTGTGTGAGTCTGTGTGTGTGTGTGTGAGTGTGTGTATTCTGAATGTCGTCCCCCCCCCTATCAATTCAAACACGGTGAGCGCAAATTGAACGAAATTTGGTACAAAGGTAGCACTAGCAAAGGACACCTCAGTGTCATGTTTTATATCGCCGCCATCTGGACGGAAACGTAATGGCGGCCACACAAATGTTCAAAGCTTAAATCAAATTACGACTAACCTAATCATCCGATCTCTACCAAATTTTGCAACAACATACCTTTATAAAGGGAGCATCCTTTGACAAATCTAATAGGTCATTAGCCTAATATTTTGCGGATGGCGGCCATCTTTGTTTGAAAATTGATTCCCCCTATTAATTCGAACACGGTGAAACCGAATGGAACGAAATTTGGTACAGAGGTAGCACTAAAAAAGGCCACCTCAGTGTCATGTTTTATATTACCGCCATCTTGACGGAAACGTAATCACGGCCACCCAAATGTTAAAGGCTAAAATGTAATTACGACCAACCTAATAATCTAGTCTCTACCAAATTTTGCAACAACAAATCTTTATGTGGGAAGCATATTCTGACCAAACTGCTATATCATCAGCCCAATAGTTTGCAGATGGTGGCCAAGTATGTGTGCAAATCGATTCCCCCTATCAATTCAAACACGGTGAAACCGAATTGAACGAAATTTGGTACAGAGGTAGCACTAGCAAAAGGCACCTCAGTGTCATGTTTTATGTCGCCGCCATCTTGACGGAAACGGAATGACGGCCACCCAAATGTTAAAAGCTTAAATCAAATTTCGACCATCCTAATAATTTGATCTCGACCGGATTTTGCAACAACATGCCTTTTTGTGGAAAGCATCTTATGACTGACTACAAGGTCATCAGCCCAATAGTTTGCAAATAGCGGCCATGTATGTGTGCAAATCCATTCCCCATATCAATTCAAACACGGTGAAACCGAATTGAATGAATTTTTTTACAGAGGTAGCACTAGCAAAGGGCACCTCATATTCATGTTTAATATCCCTATAGCACGTTGTATTTCAACAAGCTACTACAACCAACATTCAATTATACTCCTTGAAAAGGACAAAGAGTTATAACAATACCCATGCATTTAGGAGAAAGTAGGCTATATGTTCTTTACTGAACATCTTGTTTTTAAATCAGTATGCAAGATCTTTCAGTTTATTGTATTTTTGTTCTGTGTTACTTCAATGGGGAAGAACCTGTGAGCTATCTAGTCTTCATGCAGAGCGTATGCCAGCTTGCAACTGTGTTATTCTTAACATGTCGACCCGTGCCACTCACTGTAGAGGCCGAGGATTTCCTTGTCCATAGCCACATTGCACCACGTGCTAGACCTCCCCCTCCCTCTGCTACCTAGAACCAGTGTCACTCACATGCAGTTCATTTCTGGCACTGCGAAGTGTAAGGCAGTTCTACGATGCCTAAAGTAAAAACAACTACAAGCATGCCTTGGGCTATAAACGGGCATACTGGGCATTTGCCCAGGGCGCCAAATATTAGGGGGCGCCGAAATTTAGGTGACGCTGAACGCAGAAAAAGGTTGACCCAACAATCCCAACATTAAAAATAAGTATGACACGAAAATCTTTAAAAAGTAGGATAAATGAACTATAATTTACGCGAATATAAAATAAAAGTAATATTATATATCACATACATTCGTAGTATTTATGTTTAATCATGATTATATTATAATACAGTAACTCTTTCAGACAGCAAACTAAATTCTGTATTGTTGTTGTGTTGTGAAAAAGACGTAACCCTTAGCACAGACTTTTCTGACATCATAAATAATTTTCAAAGTTAAAATCCAGAAAAAAATCTTTGACTTGAAATGTTTCTGTATATTGTACTTTTAAAATTTAACTTTTGAACTTGTGATCCTGGGTTTTAGTGTGATTAATGGCTAAAAATTGTATGAACGACTTACTTTTCTTATTATTTGCTGTGATACAATATTAGTAACGTAGTTGCTTGAAAAAGAAAACTATTATTCTATTTTTATAACATATAAATGAGAAAAAGGGCGCCAGTAGACCATTTGCCCTGGGTGTCTATCACCTTAGCCCGGGGCCTGACTACAAGTTATCGTCTGTTGCAGAATTTAAATACAATTTTACTGCTGATGGTAGCGTTCTGTTCTGACAACCATGTGGGAAAGCAATCAAGGCTAAACAGTGATCTGAAGTTACACAACACCTCAACGGCAAGAAACATATTGCCGCAGTTTCGCAACTTCAGAATAAGTGTTTCGCGATAATCGTCGGTTATTTGTGATGGACAACCTGAAGATGTATCTCGTTGTGTATTGTAATGCTTCAGCAGTCATTGATAGGTAGAATAAATTCCATTCGTGAGTACTGCATATTGTTTATATTCACATTAATAAACTAAATAATAATTAAATATTTTTACTTTTTTGTCACATATTTCAGGTATTTTTAATACATAAAAAATAAATATTTTCCCGATATTTAGCACCTAAAAATCCGAACCCTATTATTATTATTATGATTATTATTACTACTACTACTACTACTATTATTATCATTATTATACGCACATTATTTAAATCTGGTTTATTGTTATATTATTTTATTTCAGCTTTACTTTACTTAGTCGTTAGAGCTTGTGACTGGTAGAAAGCGTACACTAGTATACTACATATTTTATTTTACTATAAGTGTAGAAGCTATATTAATATTTTGCAACTAAAACAAATCAATCAATGATCAACTTGGGTACCGGGACTCGACCTTGAAACTTTCAGCGTGCGCTCTTTGAATAACGGCGTATTATTATTAGAACTCTTTATTTCAACTGCATTGAATGTCTTGTTATTGTTATTATGGAAAGACCTGCCATTATTAATATTATTAGGAAATACAGTGTTTCTTAGATTTCAAACGCAGTAAGATAAAGTACCAAAAAAAAAGGGCAGGTCGATTGCTTACATCTGTCAGCTGATATTCTCCATCTGGCCGAGTTACGTATACATTTTCTTTTCTCTCATATGTCAGCGTGCGACTGCGATGGGCAATGTTTTCAGAAACGCAGGTACATACAGAAACTTGGATCGGAAGCGAGGGGATAAGGGTGAGAGGCGCGTTTTAGCCACATTCCATGCGTAACGCTTCTCTATGGCTTCCATCAATACACATATTCAGGATTTTTCTTCATGTTCTTACTCTTTTTTTTTTTTTTTACTTTTATTGGGTACAAAATATTCTCTTAAATGGGAAGTATGCTTGATACAGCAAGTATTTCGGTGTATGTTGTTCATATTAGTACAATACTCTATCATCCAAATGTCATTGAGATATCTTGAATAGTATTTGAGTTAGCATGTAAACGCTGTGTGAAAATAAAGTTTTCAGGAAACGAGCTTCAAACTTACCTTAGTGTAGAATTTAAGGAGACAACTTAAGCAACAACAACTAACATTTAGGGGCATATCTCTGGAAGTATTGAAGATATTTTCATTTTCTTTCCACCAAATGAAAGATAAAAGATCAGTCATTCAAATAATGCAATTAAAATATTAATTTATGTTGACCCTTATGGGGTTGATGATATTAAGGGAAAGAGTTCAAAATAATTAACATAAAATGTAATTACTACTTATGATATAAATTCAGTACTTAAAATTTCAAATGACAGGTTGTCTAAATCATGTAATGCAAAAAGTGGGTGCTAGGGCTGATTTCGGGAAAACTTTTCTAAATACGAAATATTATAAGTTTAATAATATGCTTCTTTATTACAACTGCATAAATGCATCGCCTAAATACACGAAGGGTTATTTATAAACACTTCACAAACAAAATACAACAGAATTTTTCACGATTTTGCCACATGGGGTAGCATTTGTCGTTTCGAAATTCATAGTCAAAGTTAAATTAAATAGTCTCAACACAACTGGTGAGGTGAACTCGTGCCGTACACTGGGGTATATCTGCAGGAAGAGTAATTCAGTGGTGAAGCTACACTTATGCAACTGAGTATTCTTAAGTTCATACCTTATAGATGGTATATTGGCTTTCACGGCCAGTGAATTAAAACTCAGCAACTGGTCTAGGTTTGTGCCGTGTCTTGTGTGGGGTTTCGCTGGCTCATCAGCGGGCTCTTGGTATCCCCGTCTGGACCCCCACAGGAGTAGTGAACTACACTCTACCTACCGTTTTATGAATTGCACCTGCGCCTCTTTACTGCGAGTGCTAGAAGCTCAAACAGCCATAACCTCCCTATGACGGCTACTCCTGTGGGGGTCCGGGCGGGGACACCAAGAGCCCACTGATGAGCTAGCTTGGTGTCCTAGGCGAAACCCCACACAAGACACGGCACAAACCTAGAAAGATTGCTGAGTTTTAATTCACTGGCCGTGAAAGCCAATATACCATCTTTTTAATATCCACAAACAAGAGGACGTTCCTGAAGCAGGATAACGAGAACTTCAACCGTATTTAGAACTGCCATCTTGGCCATTGACGACACGGCTACGAACAAGGACATTCTATCGGCTCTTGATCTGGATTGTTTTGTTTGGAGATTTGTTACATTTTATTCTATATTTTACTTTTGTTCTTTGGTTGATATTTGAACAAGCGTGAAGGGCTCGCATAGCTGTAGTTTGTGCTTTGATTAATAAATAAAAATTAGAAAAAGACATATGTTTCTTAGAAATTTGATGCTTTCGTGCTCGGCATCAATTTTTTATTTTTTATTTAGTCGATTTACCCTCTAGGTTGGTGGTTCCCACGGATTCAGCGAGGGAACTCAACACTACCGCCTCTACGGGCAGTGTCCTGGAGCTAGGAACATCTGGTCGGTGTGTATACAACTGGGGAGGTGTGATCAGCACTTCGCCCAGGCGCCCTCACCTGAAAAGCGAACAGGGGCCTCATGTGGGATGGGAAGGGAGGGGAAGATTGGAATGGATAGGCAAGGAAGAGGGAAGGAGGCGGCCGTGGCCTTACAGGAGGTACCATCCCGGCATTTGCCCGAAGACGAACTGGGAAACAACGGAAAACCACTTCGAGGATGGCTGAGGCGGGAATCGAACCCTCTCTACTCATTTGGACCACCCGAGGCTGAGTAAAGCCCGTTCCAATCCTCATACCACTTTTCAAATTTCGTGGCAGTGGCGGGAATCGAACCCAGGACCTCCGGGGCGGCAGCTAACCATGCTGACCGCTACGCTACGGAGGCGACGCTCAGCATCAAACCAGTGAAAAGACTGAAGACTCAAACAACAACAGCCCTATTGTGTCTGATTTATGCATTTTAACGCCAACCTACTGTTCTCACTGCTTGTGGAAATGGCATGTCTTAGTAATTTAGAGCCACGGTGATGAGCTTCATGTCACGTAACGTATCTTGTGACAGGCTCCACAAGGTGATCACGTCAACGTCAAAACGTCGCCGTGAAATGAAAGAGTTTACAACTCCAGGTGGTCGAGATAACTAAGCAGTTAATTGGAAAAGAGCAGTAAATATAAACATGGCATACAGTGTAGTTCAAGGATATGTTTTAACAGTTGCTAGAGTTATGAGCAGGCCATTAAGAACTTCCGTCCTATCCAACCCGGACGCATAATTTTTTTTTCAGCCCGAGCCTAGCCACAGTATGTAATTCTGAGCCTCTTATTGGCTGTTATATCATGCCATTCTCCTGGTTCCGAATAGAGACGGTAGGTAGTAGGAGGGGTCACATCCGATCAAACATGGAGGAAGGTTATCGAGTGAGATGTGGATAATATTCGATGTTGAATTGCATTATTAGCGTGAAACAGGCATGAAACGTGCTTTAGATCAAGTTTAAAACAACCCACGCAGCAAATGAATGCGTTCCAATCAACATTTAAGGTCCAAGTGAAATCATTCGACATTTATCCACATGTATTAAGACCTATGATAATATACTTCCTTTACGAGCCGAAATGTGCTCGAGTGGTAACGTGCGAGCTTGGTAACTTGATGTCTCGGGTTCAAGACTGCTCGAGGGCAGAAATTTTTATTTCTTTCGAATTATCTTATTATATCCTCCCTCCTTTTTACTGCATGTTTTATGCCTTGCTTTATTGAAATTATCTGTATGGGTGATTGAAATAATAAACATTGTTAGGCGGAATTCTTCCATGTTCTCACTTCAATGTATAATCCTCTGCTTACTGTTCAACGCGGCTAGCGTTCTTGGCTGTCTCCCCAGAGGTCCGGGTTCGATTCCCAGCTCTGCCGATGTATTCATTTTTTTATATTTTTTTTAGTCGTTTACCCTCCAGGTTGGTGGAACCCACAGCCTCACCGGGGGAACTCACCACTACCGCCCATACGGGCAGTGTCCTAGAGCGGGGAACATCGAATCGGAAGGGATACAACTAGTGAGGTGGGATTGGCACCTCGCCCAGGCGGCCTCACCTGCAAAGCGAACAGGGGGCCTCATGAGGGAAGGTAAGGGATGGTGAGGATGGATAGGCAAGGAAGAGGGAAGGAGGCGGCCGTTGCCTTGAAGAAGGTACTATCCCGGCATTTGCCCGAAGACGAAGTGGGAAACCACGGAAATCCAGTTCGAGGATGGCTGAGGGGGAATCGAACCCCCTCTACTCATTTGGGCCACCAGAGGCTGAGTAGACCCCGTTCCAGTCCTCGTACCACTTTTCAAATTTCGTGGCAGAGCCGGGAATCGAACCCAGGACCTCCCGGGCGGCAGCTAAACACGCTGACCGCTACGCTACGGAGGCGACTATTTATTTATTTATTTATTTATTTATTTACAAGTAGGTGGGCTCAATGACCACCAGGTCCAATTTCTACAGTGGTCAAGCTGCTTGCCTCACCAAGGTGGACCGGGTTCGATTCCCAGCTCTGCCGATAAATTTCAATTCTGGTGTGAGGACTGCAACGAGGTACATTCAGCCTCGTGAGCCAAAACTGAGTAGAGGTTGGTTCGATTCCCACCTCAGCGATCTTGGAAGTGATTTTCCATAGATTTCCACTTCTACTCCAGACAAATGCCGAAATTGTTCATAACAATGCCACGACCGCCTCCTTGCGAATCCTCACCTGAATATCAAATACTCACCATACTACATACACCACAATAACACAGGTTATCAGAGAAATGTATTTATTTATTTATTTATTTATTTATTTACAAGTAGGAGGGCTCATTGACCACCAGGTCCAATTTGATCAAATTAACAAGAGCAACATCAGCGTCAACTTCTGCTTGCCTCTCCCCAAGGTGGACAGGGTTCGATTCCCGGTCAATTCACGTGAGATTTACGAAGGGAATAATCACGTTCTGAGTTTTGGTTTCTAACTAAATTGGAGGTTCCGTGTCTAATGATCGCGAGATTGTGTGTTTGAGTCTTCAGTCTTTTGACAGGTTTGATGCAGCAGTCCATTCCCCCCTGTCCTGAGTTAATCTTTTCATCTCTACATAGCTACCACACCCTACATCCGAGGCAATCTGATTGACATATTCTAACCTTGGTCTACCCGTACAGTTCTCGACCCTTCCGTCTAACAATGTGTATTACTTCAATCACCCATAAGATAATTTCAATAAAGCAAGGCATAAAACATGCAGTAAAAAGGAGGGAGGATATAATAAGATAATTCGAAAGAAATAAAAATTTCTGCCCTCGAGCAGTCTTGAACCCGAGGCACAAAGTTACCAAACTCGCACGTTACCACTTTTTTTTTCACTTTTTTTATTAGCTCTTTACAGAATTACAGAATTTTCAGAGATGATAAATACCATACTATTACATCACAAGAAATCCAGATAGTGTCCATATTTATCGTACAATTGTCCACTTTCACTTAGCTTCCAACGCTCTTTCTGCAGGTGATACCGGAGATCCAGGAACGAGAAATGTTGATCATTGTCCATCACGAAGTGTACATATTGGCCCATTATCCACACAATGGCAGTCTGTTTAATTTGGGGGAAGGCGGTCATCGACAAACGAATCAACTTCCTGTCATCAAGGTCATCCGTGGGCACATTTAATAGTTGACATACTTTTCCCTTACACCACAGCCACGTGGAGGCAACTCGCGTGCATGATGTGAAGCGGTGTATCGCCGTATCAGTTTGACCACATATAGTACACCATGGGTAAGCTTCAAGACGGATGGTATATCGCCGTAAAGCGGTTGGGATGAGATCGTTGAGGAAGATAAAAACCTGGGAGTGTACAGCAGAAGAAATGGTCATAGCCCCAAAATTTTTCCAAACAGTGGGCCAATGGACGTAGAGGGTGGTGGCCTCGATTCGCGGTTTGGAGTGTACCACTTGCCGCAACATGTTATAAATACTTTTCGTCGTTGGAACAGTCCCTGAAGGCATTTGGCGAACAGTTTCCAGAAGGTGCTGTTGATGGTCCCTAAATATCTTCGGCAAAGCTCTATCACAACCACGGGCTGTGTTTCGAATATCTTTGTATAGCGCTTTCGTAAAAGTCTCATGTTGGGAAAGAATGGTGATATCGTTCTTGCAGAGGAGTGCACGGCATTTCATGCCATGAGCTGTTAGCCCTAGCCCGCCTTGCCGGGATGGGAGATACAACTGTTCCCGTTGTACTCGGAACAAAAATCCTTGCCATATAAACCAATCTGTATATTTTGCCAATTGGCTCTCAAACATTTTGGGAAGTGGGAAAAGTTGTGCGACATACCATATTTTAGAGAGCGCAAACACGTTGAGGATCATGACCCGTTGCACTATATTGAGGTTTCTTTGACCAAATTGGATCAGCACTCCCCTAACTTTGGCAATGACCTTAGTCCAGTTTGCTTGCACTGTGTCCAGAAGCGATTGCTTCCAGGTAATGCCAAGAATTTTCACCTCATTTACTATCCGGAACCAGGGCTGTTGGGTAATCACTGAGTTAGTATTGAGCGGAAGCAAAGCAGTTTTCTGGGGGTTCGATTGTGCTCCAGAGGCGATATGGTAGAGCTGAAGGGCGCTATCGATGTGGGAGATGTCTTCATTATTGCGGATCAATATTGATACGTCATCAGCATAGGCGCACATTCCAAAAACATGTGTGGACAGTTTGTAACCCTGTAGCTTCACCTGGGTAGTCCGAATGAACGGTTCAAGGCCAATGACAAAAAGTAGCATGGAAAGGGGACATCCTTGCCTAACTGATCGTTGTATTGGAATCAGAGGGGAAAGAAAACCGTTGACGAGCACTCGAGACGTAGCATTACAATTTATCATACGAATGTAGTCAATAAGGATTTCAGGAAGTTCAAAGTGTTGCAAGACCATGTACAAGTATTCATGACTGATGCGGTCGAAAGCTTTATCAAGATCTAAGGTGAAAAAACTCATTGGCTCAGTGGGGAGCATTTCGGCTTTTAGGTGTAGGTCCCGTAGTATCGCTAAGTTTGTTAACAGAGTTCTTCCAGGAATACTGCAACATTGTTCATTACCAATGATATCATGTAGAACAGTCTTCAATCGGCATGCAAGTACTTTGGTAAGGACTTTATAATCACTGCAGAGCAGAGTAACTGGTCGGAAGTCACCAACTGCCATGGGAGAGGATGTTTTTGGTATGAGGACTATGGTACCTTCGTGATGTGATTGACAAAGAGCACGACGTTGGAGAATGGTACGCAGGACATGACAAAATTATTTGCCAATGAGAGGCCAGAAGTGTTTATACATTTCATATGGCAGTCCATCAATGCCAGGTGAGCGGTTGTTTGGGAGTTGCTTAACCACAGAGTGAATCTCTTCATCCGTAATATCCGCGCTGAGCAGAGTTTTGTTGTCCGGAGATAGTTGGGTACTGCAAGATGAAAGCAATAGGGTTACCTGCTGTGGATCAATTTCAGCCTTAGCGTAGAACCGTTGATAAAATAATGATATTTCACTACGTATAGCGTCAGGGGAGGTGACGACACTTCCAGTACTGGTGCGGAGGCGGTGGATATATTTACGTTGCCGCTCACGTTGTCCTTTGGCGATATGGTATACACTTGCACTTTCGTCCGGGAGCACTGTACGATCTTTTAAAGCCACGTTTATATGAGCGAGCGTTCGTTGCTGTAGGGACAGGAGCTTGGTTTTAACTTCCCGAATCTGGTCATATATACGCTCCCCAGCATCAGATCTTTGCTGGAGCTGGCGAAGAACTCGATAGTAAAATTCAACTGTATCCCGTCTTTCCCGACCTCGTTGGTAGGATATGTTCTTAAAGACGCGGCGGATCCCTGGTTTAACTAAATTATCCCACCAGTCTGCGCAGTCGCGAAATTTGCATTTTTGTTGGACCCATCGAGTCCAGTGTTGTCTGAAAATATCTTGGCATTCCTCCTCCAGTAACAGCGAGCAATTCAGCTTCCAAAAACCTCTTCTTATGTGAAATATGGGATGGGGGTAAGAGATTGTACATACTACAGCATGATGGTTAGTGAAACTGGCAGGTATCACTTCATATCGTCTAGGCTGGATAAGTTCCTGTGAAAAGTAGATGCGGTCAATTCGTGATGAGGAGTTGTGACTTATACAGGTGTAATGGGGCAGGGGCACCCTTAAACTATCCACAGCATCAATGAGGCGTAGGGAGTTAAGAAGGGTCCTGAGAGCCGGGTTGATACCTTGGTATGAACTAGTGGAATCCTCTGGGCGTTAAATACAATTGAAATCCCCTGCAAGAATAAGTTTTTCCTTAACGTCGTGCAGATGAGGCAGTATACTCTGTTGAAAGAACATTTTCCGTTCCACACGTTTATTGGACCCGGATGGGGCATATACATTTATCAGGGTGGTATTGTTTATGTGTCCAGATATTATGCGTCCTGATGGATGGCATAGCACACCTTCGAGTGGGATATCATGTCGCATGAGGAATCCGGTCCCTCTATTCGTATTACCGGTATTGATGTATTGTTTGTAGAAGGCAGATATGGGTAAACAGGGTATAGCAACTTCTTGAATGAAGGCAATGTCAATGTCTGCATCTCGAAGGAATCTCTCCAACAGTTGAAATTTCAGAGGGTATTCTATTACATTGATATTCACAGTGGCCACAGTGAGAAATTGCGCCATTAAGAAAAGTATAAAAGCTGTGCTAGACATACTGGAAGGTGGACTCGAGAAAAAAGAAAAAAGACACAGGTGAGAAATATACTGGTGCACTATGTCAAATTAGGTTGAGATAGTTCCTTATGACTGCCATTCATAGGCCGGCTGTCAGCGTTTGAGAGCGTTCGTGGGTCCCTAGATGACGTAGAATGAAGATTTTGTTTCTTTTTCACAGCTGTGGAAACGTTTGTGGAGCCAGTTTGATTCTTCGGGGCTGGTACGGCAATCGAGGCATTTGTTTTAATCTTCTTAGATACATTCTCGGATCCCCGATCAACCTGCTTAAGTGAGTCGGTAGATACCAGAGAAGGTGGTGGCAGTGAAGACAAAATTTCTGTGGCAGCCTGTAGTGACGGCATAGTGGGTTCTAAGGCTGCGATACAGGTTGCCGATAGCACAGGGGCACTCTCTGGCTCGCGGCTCTGGTCAGGGCAAGGTACCAGTTCTGCGTCATGTGAATCCGAGGCCACTTTTGGTGTTGTCCCAGCTGACTGATCAATAAGCATGTTTTCATGTGACGTTTGCTGTGTCACTATTTCCGAGTATTGAACACGTCGTTGTTGTGTAGGAGTTATACCGAGGGGAATCATTTTCTTTGGGCAGTTGATACGTAGATGTGTGTTAGCATTGCAAATTAAACAGGTCTGTTTCTGTCCATTATACGTTATATAGCCAGAATGGCCACCAAAAGTCTCAGTGGAGGGGACATCTTGTTTGATTTCCATAGTGACTGCACGTATTTCATTATACACCGGGAACTGATAAGCAGAAGACCATTGTTCTTTCCTGACGTCACTCACAGTGCCATATTTCGACAGGACGGATTTGAAAATTTCAGGGGGGACTTCGAGTGGGACATTAAATATACGCACTGTGGTAAAATTGGAATCCGCTGTGGAGAGCTTAACATTTGTCATTTCGCCTGAGTCATACTGAAATTTAATAGGATCTGCAAAAGTATTTAACAATTTCTGATAAGTAGATATGCTGATTACCTTGATGTACATGGTTTTTTCATGCGCATTTAACTGGATGGCTTCTACTTGGTCGACAGTCAACCGGAGAGTATCGCTAATCCAGCGGTGAATTTCTCCTGGTGCGGGGCGAGAACTCTGCCTGTCCCATTGGCAGCGTACGGTGTTTTTTCTCTGGTATCCGGACATGATTTTCAGCGGGGTTTTCTGGGTTTCTGGTTTTGTTGTCCTATCTGGAACACTACTTGAAAAAGTATTGTCCGAATGACACACGGAAGGGTAGTACACACGTGGAACTATCGGAAGCACCGGTATTAGGAAACGTAACCTCTTCCAATGCGGTCACACAGCGCGCACACACGTACCTCACTCGGCCACGACTAGTGACCAACTATCCACTCGTGCACATTTCCGCTCGTAACGGAAGTATATTATCAAGGGTCATTATACATGTGGTTAAATGTCGAATGATTTCATTTGGACCTTAAATGTTGATTGGAACGCATTCATTTGCTGCGTGGGTTGTTTTAAACTTGATCTAAGGCACGTTTCATGCCTGTTTCACGCTAATAATGCAATTCAACATCGAATATTATCCACATCTCACTCGATAACCTTCCTCCATGTTTGATCGGATGTGACCCCTGCTACTACCTACCGTCACTATTTGGAACCAGGAGAATGGCATGACATAACAGCCAATAAGATGCTCGGAATTACATACTGTGGCTAGGCTCGGGCTGAAAAAGAAATTATGCAACCCGGACACCTCGCTGGGTAGTGGCTGCCATTATTGGCTGTTACCGCGGAGACCCGGGTTCGGTTCCCGGCTTAGCCAAGTAATTTAATGCTGGCCTGAGGGATGGAACAGGGTAAACTCAGCCTCGTGAGGCAAAACTGAGAAGAAGTGGGTTCGATTTCAACCTCAGCCATTCTGGAAGTAGTTTCTGTGGGTTACCACTTCTACTCCAGGCAAATGCACGAATGGTTCCTTATTTAAAGCCACGGCCGCTTCCTACCCTAATCCTCCACGATTTATATCCTCCTTGCTTCGCCAATCACTGGTTATTTTGCTTCCTAACTAGTAGAAGTCTCCTACTGTCATTAGCTCTTCACCTGCTAATTAGACGTCCATAAGGGTTTCTGAATTATTACGATGGTGGATCAAAAAGTAAGTTGCACTTCCTAGTTATGGTCCTTTATTAACCCTTTATAGGGCAACACTATTTATTATTTCTATGTGATTGTACATTTTTTTAAATTATTATAATTATTGATAATGTTATTTTTTTCTCTAATTTTAATGTTTATATTTTTAATTTTCATTGTATGTTCTTATAGATTTAATTTTGATATTAGTCTACTTTTCACATTTTGCAAAAATGAGGAAAAAGTAGACTTATGAGATCGGGCAAATGTGTGTCTGTCTGTCTGGCTGTCTGTCTGGCTGTGTGTGTGACCCCCCCCTATCAACTCCTAAACGGCTGCAGCAATTGAAACAAAATTTGGTAGGAGTAAGGATCTATACCTGAATATCTCACGGCCTTATTTGAAAATGTTGTCAGTGCTACCAACTGCTGAAAAATCGCAATTGAAATTTGAGCTCCATGTTGGATTTCTTGGAAGGTATAAATGGGAGCTATTTCAAAATTGGCACACGTATAGATAATAATATTGCAGGATAATTTCCAGGAGGCAGTGTTGCCAAAATGATTATAAGCCTGCTGATAGGTCCAATATTTAAATGCATATAACTTCTACACTATCAATTGGAATTCAACCAAATTTCGTATGCGCTATGTGCACATAAAAAAGATATGACTGAGCGTATTCTTAAGAGCCACCAGGGCTGCCAACTGTTAATAAATGCTCTAACTTTTTTATCCAAATACCCATATATTAGAAAGTATGCAAGCCGACAGCTTTAAACTATGCACACGTATAGTACCTGCCATTCTATATTAATTTGGAGTAACTTATATACGTCAGTGCTACCAACATGATTCTAAGCCTGCTGGAGGTCCAACTTTAAATACACGTAACTTCTATACTATCATTTGGATTTCAACCAAATTTCGTATGTGCTATGTGTACTATAACATATATGACTGTGCGTATCCTTAAGAGCAACCAGGGCTGCCAACTGTTAATAAATGCAGCCTCTATTCTTTTACCCTAATATCAATATATCGGAAAGTATGCAAGCCAACAGCTCTAAACTTTGCACACGTATAGTGTGCCCTTTTAACAAGAAATATGCAAATTTCAGTATGCCAGCAATGCTCAAATCGGGATTTTCGGGGTTATGGTATGTTCTCCCACTCTGTGACTTACACATTTTGGATTAAATAGAGGATACACTTCCCAAAATAAAAACAAAATCAACTCCTATTATAAAACATTTCATTAACCAAGTATATGGCGCTACAAACAAATAAAACAAATAAACTACTGACCAATCCTTCTAACTTGTTCAAAGTGAACAAGGAATACATAAAATCAAACAAATATTATATTAAAATACATGGTTTCCTTCAAACCAACAAACTTATAATTCCTTTCACTTCCATAAAGTATCCCTTTTAAAATTCAGTACAATCACGAGCTCCAATGACTCGATGCTTTCCAATATGAACGGTGTCATTCTTTTACACACCTCAATATCTATTTTATGAGTTTCTTATAATCAAAACAATATATAATCGTATTTAAAGTACATATTACTCCTTTACTTAAATTTTTGGGCATTCCACAATGTTCTCACGTTACCACCCCTCTCAAGTTAACAAATTCACTACAGTGATCGGGAAAATACTTGTGTACTCCAGAGTTACAGAAGACTACATGAACAAAGTCAAAAATTAAGATCACTCCCGAAATCTAATTGTCCTCATTGAACTCGTGAAATCCTACATCAATACAACATTACATTAGGGATTTTTATTTATTTGTCTTAAAAGACCATTATCACATAAGAAAGCTACGATCTGAACTGGCAAGCGGTACTTTCATCTACAAGAACCTCGGTTCGAATCCCGGGTCATTAACAAATTCTAAACACTCACGGTGTATTATTACTTCCAACAGACGGTCCTCTCCGACCTACCACACTTACAATGACGAGGGGTCGGACCGTAACCACTCGGCGCGATTTATTGCCTAGAAGGGAGGCCTCAAGCCTTGCCCACATAGGACAGCTACATTCATGCTTTTAAAACAGCTATTTCTTCTTCACAGTTCTCTGAACAGACCTGGCGCTTCTTTCATTTATTTTAACAACATTATTTAGGTTCATAGACCACTTTCGTAACCTTGGCATTTATTAATTATGAAGTGTCATCATTGATGGGTAAGAATAATTCAATACAACAACAATATTTAAGGCTTCACTCAAACGAACCTGTGTTCGATTCTTCCACTGCCTCGGGAACTACATCCCATACTGGAGGACTTTAATTCGCGGCTTAGGGCGACCTCGGTCTAACCTGCGCTCATCAATACAATAAATTCGTACCCTTTATACAACGCCTCGTGATCCACATCACTATATGGAGGACTTTATCATAGCTCAATTACCGCAATCAACTGTCCCTCATAATTAATTTACCAAGTGCATTTAGATTCAACGCCTTCCTAGCGTGACAATTTACTTTAATGCGCTACATGGCACTATACATTACTTTAAGGCCAAGCGTCTTCCCAAGAACTGATAAATTCAACATCAACAATTGAACTATATCTTAATTTTTATATTAATCCTCTCCCGTGACAATAATCGCTATACGTTAAGAACATGTATTCATACCATGTCTTTATACTTTTACAAGAGCTCAAAAAGCTATTACTTTCATATAATTCAACTTAATCTTCATTTACCTAGTTTTTATTATATTATTATTATTACGCTTGCTTTTATAACATTTATCAAATACGCTGATATTTTATTTCATACATTTCCTCTAAAGGATTTATTCATTTCACATAATTATTTTACAATTTCTCAATTTTATTTGTTCAGACCGCGCTCTTATTCTGTTATTTGTTATTAAAAACATCCGTATTTCTCAAACTCAGTTGGATTGTACACAAACATTTCCCAACACAAAACATAATGAAAATGGTTACTCAGATGTTCAGATCGGTCCACGACCGTACTTTCCAACGATGTTTCATTTCGCCCACAATTTATGATTACACCATCTTGCACAAATTCATTTCATACACTGACATATCTTGACACACATATAACTAGGCTTGCCATATTTTTGGTGGGTGAAACCGGGACACATTAATATGGGATAGGGGGTATTGAGCGGAGTTGTTTTTTTTAATTCGAAGCAAAATGGTGAGTTTTAAGCCTTTTTTTTAAGTCTCGCACGTGACGGGAGGGGGGAATCGGGCACCCTAAAATGTTAGTTCTACACACATTTTAAAAATAAAAAAATGTTTTTTTCCTTTTTAATGATAATTTTTCTGGTCTACCATCTAGAAGAAGTGTAAATAAAATACAATTTAAAATACTTCATAAAATTGTTTAGTTGAACAATTACTAAGTCTTATTATTTTTTGAAAACTACAACTTTCTGTCTAACTACAAAACCAATTACCAAAAAAAAACTATGATGATTGTTGAAAAGTAACCGATTCATAAAAGTTTCTTAAACACATAAATTCATTACTTTTTACATCTTACAGCCGTTTTCCGGGACATTGATAAAACCGGGCGGGACACCGGGACAAGAGCAAAATACCGGGACTGTCCCGGTCAAACCGGGACGTACGGCAAGCCTACATATAACTCATATACATTAAACACTGGTAACATTTTAAAATACACTTGTGTATTCTTCTATGATACACAATAAAATCACTGAAACATTACTCTTTAACACAAATTTTATGATTCTAATCACTAAGGCTTTTATTAGGCCTTTCACACGCGATTTCTTGACTCCCCGTCTCCAAGGGTGAAACTAGTAAATGTCGGCTTCCTATCTGACCAGAATGTGAAAGTCTCGAACAATCTACCTCCTCCCTGGAATAGTACTCCTTCAAATCCAGTTTCCTGACGATCAGCTATTATTATTATTAGCTCGAAACTGCTTCTTTCTAGACCCTATTGGTTGGTCTAGCGAAAGTCTGTCTCGTTCACGGTCCCCCATATTCTCTATCGGTGACCTATTAATTTCTAGCATCTAATACTCCTCGTAACTTAGTGCTTTTTATAGTTCGTTTGTTTTCTTGAAACAATGTCTAGAATTTACTTCTCCTTTCTGATTATTCTGTTCTCGAATTTCTATCTTTTCAGAATACTATGCGAACCTTATTCTGTCCGACCCTGATCGGGTTCTTTAAAGTTGATAGAATGTTTATCTCGCTGTTATGGTACTTCAAAACGTTACGATACTTTCGGTCGTTTAATTGAACTGTATTTTGAAGACCTATCGCCTGTGCTCTAAGTTCGCAGCCTGCTTTGACTGTAATTACTGAACTTTTCACTGTAAGATTGATACTAGCGGAACTAGATCCTGTATTAGGATTTTCCTAATTCTCCACACGGCGATACTATAATAATACTTCTCGGCCACTCCTTACGGGTGCACGTTGGTTGTCGATATAACGACGCCCTCGGGCTGTCGAATACTGTCTATACGATGTGATACAGCGTCTCCCCTCAAGGAATGCTTGTAGACTGCATGATGTGATGTAGCACAGTGACGCCCCCTCTGGGCTATCGGAAACTGCATTCGCTGTGATACAGCACCTCCCCTCACGGAGTCTGTTGTGAACTGCATGATTGGCTTGGTTCTGCCAGGACTTTTATACTCTTTGGCTACAAAAAGATAAAATCCACGCCTTTTCCAGAACCAACTTCTGAAGTAATGGTCGCACACATATAAAAATTATATCTCTGGAAAGCTTGTTTTCTAAACGTAAAATGACCTCTCTGCACATGAAAATCGATCGTGCAGTTCTGAGATATTAAATAAAATTTGGTCCTGAGCTGTGTGGGTGTTACAGTTGATTTTTAATTCCCCCCTCCTCGGGTTTCGGGGAACCCCCAATGACGTATGGCCACGTCTGCACTTCTTTCCTGGGCATTTTATAATAACATCTTTCTCCACACAAAAATCTCTAATCCGAAATGATTCACAATGATGTATTTCTTTAGTTAATATTATTCTTGCAAATGGGTTAAATCTAATTATTCTTCTTCTGGCACAGCTGCGCGGTTGCCATTTTACTGCAACGTAAGAGCAATTTCCGAAACACGCTCTTTGTCACTCGCTCGGAAAGTTCCACTCGTTCTAGTTATATTCGTGACTGGCTCCTTATCAATGCGTCAGGCATGATCTCATTTCCTGGCCACCTGGCTTCAGTTTATTTCACAACGTTATGCTTGCCCTCATGTATAAAATCTTTCTATGTTCCTCTGAAGACTGTGTATTTCCTTCCTTCTTTTTACCATAATACATGGATTCGACCCCTTGAACCAATGGTACATGGGTTCAATAGTACCATAAATTCTAGATTAATTTGGAGTAACTAGTATACGTCAGTGCTTCCATCATGATTCTAAGCCTGCTGATAGGTCCAATTTTAAAATGCATGTAACTTCTATACTAACTAATGGATTTCATTAAAAATTGACACAACAATAGATCATATTATTTCAGATTATTTCTGACCAATACATGCATGTCATTGTTGCCGACATGATTTTACGCGGGCTGTTAGATCCAATGTTTAACTGCATGTAACGTCCATGCTACCAAATTTTGTATTCTGTACCTTAAGAGGTGGAACTAAGAATATATTCAGTCACCAGGGCTGACAACTGTAGTTCTCTATTAGGCTTCATTATGCCAGTTATACAGTATTTCGAACTAATTAGAAATTTCGATATTACCAACTTAATTTCGTCATTATTCAATATAGATCCATATAGATTAATCATTGGCATGAATCTTAAATTTTAAGAAAAGTAGGCTCCTTAGTTCGTCACGGAACTTCTTGTTTTTCTATTGAATTAATTAATTAACCAATTTACAATTGATTTTGCAATTATTTTCATAATTTTTTATAATTATATATATATTTATTATTTTATTTTTAGCTTATTTTCAATTTTGAAAAAATAGGCTTATGAGATCACCTTTTGTCCGTGTGTGTGCGTGTGTGTGTGTGTGTGTGTGAAGTGTGTGTGTGTGTCCCTAATAAATTCTAAACGGCTGGAGCGATTTCAATGAAACTCGGTAAGCTCATAGCACAATTCCGAGCGACCCGGACCGTGCCCTTCAAATTTTGTTACGTCTCACCAATCCAACATGGCGGCTGTGCGAATTATTTCACCATCATTCAATATCTCCGAAACTATTACCGATATCACCCTGGAATTTTTCACGGTGATAAAGGAAACTACTAGAAGTTCACCTATGTGACTCTTGAAAAACTGGTAACTACAAAACCAACATCGCGGCCAAGCGAATTTGCGACTTTTAAATAGACGTTTCTCGCGATTTAACCAACCAAACGCAATAAAATTTGGTACAGTATATGTTTACACACTTTGTAATGCACCGACATCTAACTTCGTTCAATTGTTTACATAACCACAAGATGGCGGCTGTGCGAAATATTTCACCGGCATTCTATATCTCTGATGCTATTAGCGGTATCATCCTGAAAGTTTGTACGGAGATAAAGGGCACTGCTGGAAGTTCCCCTATAAGATTTTCAAAAACCGGTTAACTACAAAACGAACATGGCGGCCAAGCGAATTTGAAAATTTAAATAGACCTTTCACGCGATTCAATGTTCCGAACACATTGAAACTTGGTACAGGAAATGTTTGTACACATTGTAATGCACTGGTATCTAATTTATTTCAATTGTTTACATAATCTCAAGATGGCGGCTGTGCGAATTTTAAAATTACGTTTTTATTTCTTGTGTCGTAATTATGCGATCGAAGTGGAAGTTTGAATAATGATCCTACGCAATATTTTTTTTCTTTAATGGTACATGACTCTATGGCCTATACATTTAACAATCCAACATGGCGACTATCCGAAATATTTAGACGGCTATGAATATCTACGAATCTATTACATCAATCTAACTGAATGTTTTTATGTTCATAGGGGCTATGAACACAAGTTTACCTATAGGACTTTCAATAACCTGGTGATCACAAATCCAACATGGCGGCGACGCGAAGTATAAATATTCACATGGACATTTCTCGCAATTTAACCATCCGAGTGCAGTGAAACTTGGTACAATAAATCCTTATACGAATGTTAATCCTCTGGCATCTAATTTATTTCAATTGTTTCCATAACCACAAGATGGCAGCTGTGCGAAATTTTTTAAATCTAGTTTTTACTTCTTGTGTCCTAATCATGCGATTGAAGTTCGAATGCTACACGTACACAATAATCTTCATGTAACAGTACATAAATCTAGGACCTGCATAAATAAAGTCCAACATGGTGACCATCCGAAATATTTACTCGGTTCTCAATATCTACGAATCTATTACAGCAATCAAACTGAAATTTTGTATGTTGATAGTGGCAGTTAACACACGTAGGATATATGAAAATAGGCTGTATAGTTCTTCATGGAACTACTTGTTTATTTATTTTAATATTGTTATTTCATTTTTATTGTTTTTATTTTTTATATTTATATTTTAGTTTTACACTTTAATTTATTGTGTGTTTTTAGTGTTTTTTAAATTTTATCCAACACATTACGCCAAGTAGATACGTATATAATATTTGATTTTTAGAAATACTAGCACTTCGGCAAGAAAATTCTCTGAAATTTGCCTTAAAGATTCAACTATCAGCATCTTTGAAAGCATAAACTGTCCTTATGACAGGTGGTTAACATAGAGACACGGATATGACAACACGGATATGACAACATACAATGTAAGCGCACTTTTCCACATACAGCAGTTCCGAAGAGACAGTAAACCAGGCTGTTCCAAACCCACGAGTTTCAGTATGCGTACACGCGAGTACTCAGCAGTGATGCTCGGAGCACGGTTGGAGAGGGACTGGGGGTGATAGCCAATACGTCACTGGGCGAAGGTCATAACACAAGTCTATACGCTTCCTGCCAGTCTTGATGTATTCACCGTGCAGTGACGGCAGCCCCCCCCCCCCCCCCCACGCCAGAGCTGTATTGCATGTTGCAGGTTTACTCACGCAAGGCGGCGAGTACTCCACTGCTCACTGGCGAGCTGCTCGGCTGGAACAGACTGCTGTAAACATTTCTCGGATCGGGCAACCAACTTTTCCATTCCGGATGAGTATAAATCACCTCCAACGCTATGAACCACCTGGATACAGCTGCTTTCACCTCCTCATCGTCCACCACTTCACCCCCGAAACAAAGAGAACATCGATGGAAAGGGTGCACACCACATCACTACAACGAACGAGGGCCAAGGTCCAACCTTCAGGAGCAGAAAATGTAATGGCTACAGTGTTCTTTGTCATGGAGGGTTTGGTCCACGTGGAATTTATGCCGAAATGCACGACAATCAACTCTGCCTCGTATTGTCAAACGTTGAACCGGTGAAAGCAGCTGTATCCAGGTGGTTACATAGCGCAGGAGGTGATTTCTACGCATCCGGAGCCGTCAAGTTGCTTGCCACGGTGGGTGAGTGGTTATCGTGTCAGATTACTCACCCCCCAAGCTTGCAGGTTCGCTCCTGGCCATGGTAAGTGATTTCTTTTAAGGCGGCAAAAATACGACACGCATGTCATACGTTGTTGGCATGTCAAAGAACCCATTTGAATTCAATAGGCCTTGATCATAATGGCAAAATTAGTCTCAAGATTTTCCGCCAACACAAAGTTCCTCATTTCTCTACTAGAAAGCGCTATAGTGTCAAGGAGCTTAGATATCTAACCTCCTTGACTTTCATAGTGCTTCAAGGAACAACACAAATATTCGACATGCAAGCTGCCCTCTGGGTGTCAAATAACAAAGCTTGCACCTGGCACCCGAGACCATACGATATTATTAATATTACCGTAAATTTGGTTGCCCGTTCCGAGAAATGTTTACAGTCTCTTGAGGACTATGTGGATAAGTGAACTTACATTGTATGTTGTCATAGCCGTGGATCTAATATCTACTATGCTTAGTGAAAGACAATTTGAAGTGTTTCTAGACAGCACTAAAAGCCAGAAACGAAAACTAAATAATGGTCTACCACAGGGATCTGTTTTAGCCCCATTGCTCTTCAATTTGTACATGCATGATTTACCAGTCACAACATCAACTAAGTTCATATTTGCTGATTACATCGCTCTTGTAGCACAGAGTAATAACTTTGAAGTTGGTGAACAAATCCTTACAGAGGTTCTCAAGAAGATGTCAACTTTCTTTAAGACCTGGAGATTGATCCCCAGCACTTCAAAAACTGAAGTCTCTTGTGTCCATCTATCGAATCGTGCTGCAAACTACAATCCAAGAGTTTTGTTCAACGAACGAAATCTGAGGTACAATCCTTTTCCGAAATATCTTGGAGTCACTTTAGATAGATCCCTGAGCTACAAAGGACACATCACTAAGCTTTCCCACAAAGTCGCTGCAAGAAACAACATATTGCATAAGCTCAGTGGTACATCCTGGGGAGCCTCTGCTGACTGTTTACGCTTATCTGCCATCAGTCTTGTCTACTCGGCTGCTGAGTACTGTGCACCCGTCTGGTTGGAAAGGTACATGTGAAGAAGGTAGATACAAAATTGAATGATACAATGCGTTGCATTACTGGTTCCATCAAATCAACTCCATGTCACTGGTTACCCATGCTGTGTCACATCCCTCCACCACACTTAAGGAGGAAGCAAGCTCTACTAAGGGAAGCTAAGCAAATCTTTGCATCACCCTCATTGCCATAGCACCAAACATTCTGCCATCCATCACAGCAACGACTGAAATCTAGAAGATCAGTGTCACTGCGGGGCAACTCATTGCTGCTGGATTTGATCTAAATGAAAGCTGGAAGCTTGAGTGGCCAACTAAAACATTGGGAACAAGTTATGATGATGATAATTGTTGTTTTAAGGGGGGGGGGGGACAAGTGCCCACCATCTTGATCCCACAAAGAAACCAAACGGCTTTGACTTACCGAGGAACTTCTGGTGCCGCATTAACAGGCTGAGGACTGGACATGGTTGTAGCAATTATTTCAGGTACAAGTGGGGCTGGATCTGCTCACCAATGTGTGAATGCAACCTGGAAGAACAGACGATCGAACATCTGGTCCAACGCTGTCCTCTTTATTCGTACCCTGGCATTCCTGACGATTTGTTCGCTCTCACACCCGATTTAACCGAAAGGTTGAGAAGGATGGACTTTAAAGCTTGAACATTACCTTCTTATGTATAATTGTATATTGCAAAAATTACCATACGATTAAATAAATAAATGAAAATGAAAATCCACAGCCTGCTTCCAGTCTCCGACCGGGTCAGGAATGGAATGAATGGAGCCCCCATCTAGCGGCGAGGATATGAACTGTGCCGGCTGCCGAGGTCTGACGCACTCCTCTGGGGCAATGATTAAATGAATGACAGATGAAATGAAATGATAGTGGAGAGTGTTGCTGGAATGAAATGTTGACAGGGAAAACCGGAGTACCCGAAGAAAAACCTGTCTGCCTCCGTTTTGTCCAGCACAGATCTCACATGGAGTGACCGGGATTTGAACCACGGACCCAGCGGTGAGAGGCCGGCGTGCTGCCGCCTAAGCCACGGAGGCTTTTAAATAAATAAATAAATAAATAAATAAATAAATAAATAAAGTAAATAAATAGTCGTGTTGCCTATGTGTATGTGGTTTAATAAAGTGCCAGAACTGGGAAGTGTAGCGTACTAACTGATTCGCCCTCGTATTTCCAATGCTCTCCATTATTAGCCTACTTTTCACATTTTGCAAAAATGAGGAAAAAGTAGTCCTTCTGTCTGTCTGTCTGGCTGTGTGTGTGTCCCCCCCTATCAACTCCTAAACGGCTGGAGCAATCGAAATAAAATTTGGTAGAAGTAAAGATCTATACCTGAATATCTCACGGCCATATTTGAAAATGATGTCAGTGCTACCAACTGCTGAAAAATCGCAATTGAAATTTGAGCTCCATGTTGGATATCTTGGAACGTATGAATGGGAGCTATTTCAAAATCGGCACACATATAGATAATAATATTGCAGTTTAATTTCCAGTAGGCCATACATTGCAGTGTTACCAAAATGATTATAAGCCTACTGATAGGTCCAATATTTAAATGCATATAACTTCTACACTATCAATTGGAATTCAACCAAATTTCGTATGTTGTATGTGTACATAACCAGATATGACTGAACGTATTCTTATGAACCACCAGTGCTGCCAACTATTAAAAAATGCTCTTAATTTCTTTTATCCAAATACCAATATATATGAGAAAGTATGCAAGCAGACAGCTTTAAACTATGCACACGTATAATACATGACATTCTATATTAATTTGTAGTAACTTATATACGTCAGTGCTACCAACATGATTCTAAGCCTGCTGAGAGGTCCAACTTTAAATACATGTAACTTCCATACTATAATTTGGATTTCAACCAAATTTCATATGTCATATGTGTACCATAACAGCTATGACTATACGTATTCTTAAGAGCAACCAGGGCTGCCAACTGTTAATAAATGCTGTCTCTATTTTGTTACCCTAATATCAATATATCAGAAAGAATGCAAGCCAATAGCTCTAAACTTTGCACACGTATAGTACCTGGCATTCTAGATTACTTTGGAGTAACTAATATACGTCAGTGCTGCCAACATGATTCTAAGCCTGCTGATAGGTCCAATTTTAAAATGCATGTAACTTCTATACTAACTAATTGATTTCATTCAAAATTGGCAAAACAATAGATCATATTATTTCAGATTATTTCTGACCAATACATGCATGACACTGTTGCCAACATGATTTTAAAATATCTTTGTTACTTCTTGTGTCCTAATCATGCGATTGAAGTTTGAATGCTACACGTACACAATAATCTTCATGTAACAGTACATAACTCTAGGACCTACATATATAAAATCCAACATGGCGACCATCTGAAATATTTAGTCGGTTCTCAATATCTACGAATCTATTACAGCAATCAAACTGAAATTTTGTATGTTGATAGTGGCAATTAACATAAGTAGGATATATGAAAATAGGCTGTATAGTTCTTCACGGAACTACTTGTTTTTGTTTTACATTTACTTTCCATCATACATCTCTCTATATATAAGAATGAAAGTTTGTCTGTTTGTATTGAATTTTTACGGAAATTTGCGTTATTAACGCAGACTGTTTTATGATGGATTCGCGCAAAAATAATTGTTTTGTCTGTCTGTCTGTCTGTCTGTCTGTATGTTTGTCTGTCTGTGGACAATTTTGTTCCCTTATAACTCGAGAATGGCCTGGTGGATCAACGTATAATTTGGTGCTGATATCCATCAGAGGCACACCCCCACCATTGATGTATCTCTTCTCCGTACCTCTCTTAGACAAAGCTCATTTTCAGCGTCTCAATGTTAGGAACAAAACTCGGGAGCCCTACGGGCCCCGAAAACCACATTTTAAGGTCCTAAAACCAACAGTGTATGAGATATACCCAGAAAACTAATTTCATTTATTAAAGCTACAAGCTGTACCCGGCATGCGTTGCAATGCCAATCAAAGAAAGTGCAGGCGTTGAAATTTTGTTTCTTGAAGTGCTTTTGGATACACAATATGATTTTCAATTTCCGTTAACAGCCTCTAAGCTATTGTAAAATGGATTTACTACTTTAGAAACATTCGTGGGAGCGTGCACAGCAACTCACCAAAGTTTCACCGCAATTGGATGAATGGCATATGAACGCATACGGGATTTTGTTCAAACGATTCGTGCGCTGTCACTCAGTGGTTGAATTTACTCGTTCGCTACCAATTGTGAAATTGATTTACTAAGACAGAAACCTTCCCTGGTGTATACGCAATAACTCATCAAAGTTTCATCGCAATCGATGAAAGGCATATGAGTGCATACGGGATTTTGTTCAAACGATTCGCGCGGCGTCACTCATTTGTTGAATCTACTCGTGCGCTACCAATGGTAAAATGTATTTACTAAACCTGAAACCTTCCCTGGAGTGTACTCAACGATTCACCAAAGTTTCGTCGCAATGGGATGAATGGTAGCCTATAAGAACGCAAACGGGACTTTGTTAAAACAATTCGCGTGCCATCGCTCATTTGTTAAATCTACTCGTGCGCTACTTATTGTAAAATGGATTTACTAAGCCATAAAACATTCCTGGAGTGTACACAACAATTGACCAAAGTTTCAACACTATCGGACGAATGGTATATGAACGCCTACGGGACTTTGTTGAAACGCTTCGTGCGTCGTCCCCCATTTGTTGAATCTACTCGTGCGCTGCCTATTGTATAGTGGATTTACTAAGCCAGAAACCTTCCTTGAAGTGTACACAACATCTCACCCAAGTCTCATAGCTATCGGACGAATGGTATATGAAGACATAGGGGTCTTTGTTGAAACGCTTCGTGCGTCATCGAACATTTGTTGAATCTACTCGTGCGCTACCTACTGTGAAATGTATTTACTAAGCCAGA
Organism: Meconema thalassinum; assembly: GCA_946902985.2. Classification (NCBI taxonomy): domain Eukaryota; kingdom Metazoa; phylum Arthropoda; class Insecta; order Orthoptera; family Tettigoniidae; genus Meconema; species Meconema thalassinum. The sequence goes on from OX336396.1 coordinate 219,811,982, forward strand.
GACCTTCCTTGGAGTGTCTACAATATCTCACCCAAGTTTCATCGCTATCGGACGAATGGTATATCAAGACATAGGGGACTTTGTAGAAACGCTTCGCGCGTCATCGATCATTTGTTGAATCTACTCGTGCGGTACCTATTGTAAAATGGATTTACTAAGTCAGAAACCTTGCCTTAGTTACACAACCTCTCACCCAAGTATCATCGCTATCGGACGAATGGCATGTGACCTTATACTGGACTTTGTTGAAACGCTTCACGCGTCGTTGCCCATTTGTTTATTCTACTCGTGCGCTACCTATTGTAAAATGGATTTACTAAGCCAGACACCATCCATGGAGAGTACATGACATCTCACCCAAGTATCATCGCTATCGGACTAATAGAATATGAATGCATACGGGACTTTGTTGAAACGCTTCGCACGTCGTCGCTCATTTGTTGAATCTACTCGTGCGCTACCTATTGTGTAATGGATTTACCAAGCCAGAAATCTTATCTGAAGTGTACACAACATCTCACCCAAGCCTCATAGCTATCGGACGAATGGTATATGAATGCATACGGGACATTGTCGAAACGCTTTGCGTGTATTCGCTCATTGGTGAATCTACTCGTGCGCTACCTACTGTGAAATGTATTTACTAAACCAGAAACCTTCCTTGGAGTGTCCTCAATATCTCACCCAAGTTTCATCGCTATCGGACGAATGATATATGACCTTACACGGGACTTTGTTGAAAAGCTCCGCGCGTCGTCCCTCATTTGTTGAATCTACTTGTGCACTCCCTATTATAAAGTGGATTTACTCAGCCTGAAACCTTCCTTGAAGTGTACACATCATCTCATCCAAGTTTCATAGCTATCGGACGAATAGTTTACGAATGGACATGGGACTTTGCTTAAACGCTTCGCGTGTCGTCACTCATTTGTTGAATCTACTTGTGAGCTACCTATAGAAAAATGTATTTCCCAAGTTAGAAACCTTCACGTAAGTGTCCACAACATCTCACCCAAGTTGCATCACTATCGGACTAATGGGATATGAAGACTTAGGGGACTTTATAGAAACGCTTCGCGCGTCGTCGCTCATTTGTTGAATCTACTCGTGCGCTACCGATTGTAAAATGGATTTACTAAGTCAGAAACCTTCCATGGAGTGCACACAACATCTCACCCAAGTTTCATTGCTATCGGACGAATGGTATATGAACGCATACGGGACTTTTTTGAAATGATTCGCGCGTCGTTGCTCATTTGTCGTTTCTACTCGTCTGCTACCTATTGTAAAATGGATTTACTAAGCCAGAAACCTTCCCTGGAGTACACACAACATCTCACTCAAGTTTCATCGCTATTGGACGATCGGTATATGAACGCATACCGGACTTCATTGAAACGCTTCGCGCGTCGTCGCTCATTTGTTGAATCTACTCGTGCGCTAAATATTGTAAAATGGATTTACTAAGCCAGAAACCTTCCCTGGAGTGTACTCAACATCTCACCCACGTTTCATCGCAATCGAATGAATAACGGACTTTATTGAAACGCTTCGCGCGTCATCGCTCATTAGTTGAATCTACACGCGCGCTACCTATTGTAAAGATGATTTACTCAGCCAGAAACCTTCCTTGGAAGGTACTCAACGTCTCACCTAAGTTCCATCGTAATCGAATGAATGGTATGTTAACGCATAGGAGACATACACACATACACAAACACCCACCCACCCACCCACCCACAGACAAACAATCACGAACATTGATTTTTAGCCTACTTTTCACATTTTGCAAAAATGAAGAAAAAGTAGACTTATGAGATCGATCCGGCAAATGTGTGTCTGTCTGTCTGTCTGTCTGTCTGGCTGGCTGGCTGGCTGGCTGGCTGTGTGTGTGTCCGTCCCCCCACTATCAACTCCTAAACGACTGCAGAAATCGAAACCAAACTTAGTATGAGTAAAGATGTATACCGGAATATCTCACGTCCATATTTGAAAATGATGTCAGCGCTACCAACTGCTGAAAAAACGCACTAGAAATTTGAGCTCCATATTGGATATCTTGGAAGGTATGCATGGGAGCTATTCCAAAATTGGCACACATGTAGATAACACTATTTTAGTTTAATTTCCAGGAGGCCATACATGACAGTGTTGCCAAAATAATGTTATGCCTTCTGATAGGTCTAATTTTTAAATGCCTATCAATTGGATTTCAACCAAATTTTGTATGTAATATATGTACATAAACAGATATGACTGAGTGTATTTTATGGGCCACCAGGGCTGCCAACTGTTAATAATTGCTCTCTCTATTCTTTTATCCAAATACCAATTTATCAGAAAGTATGCAAGCCGACAGCTTTAAACTATGCACACGTATAGGACCTGACATTTTAGAATAATTTTGGAGTAACTTATATACTTCAGTTCTACCAACATGTTTCTAAGCCTGCTGATAGGGTCAAATTTTAAATATATGTAACTTCTTTACTATCAGTTGGATTTCAACCAAATTTCGCACGTGCATTGTGTAACATAACAGATATGACTATAAGTATTCTTATGAGCAATCAGGGCTGCCAACTGTTAATAAATGCTGTCTATATTTTTTTTACCTATTATCAATATATCAGGAAGTATGCAAGCCAACAGCCCTATACTTTGCACACGTATAGCCCCTGACATTCTAGATTAATTTGGAATAATTAATATAAGTCAGTGTTGCCAGCATGATTCTATGCCTGCTGATAGGTCCAATTTTAAAATACATGTAACTTCTATACTAACAAATGGATTTCGTCCAAAATTGGCACTACAAGGTATCATACTATTTCAGATTAGGCTATTTCTGACCAGCACATGCATGACATTGTTGCCAACATGCTTTAACGTGTGCTGATAGATCCAATGTCTAACTGCATGAAACGTCCATTGGACTTCAAACAAATTATGTATTCTGTACCTTAAGAGATGACACTAAGAATATATTCAGTCACCAGGGCTTCCAACTGTACTGCTCTATTAGATTACATTATACCAGGAATATTTCGAACTAATTAGACATTTCGATATTACCAACTTAATTTCGTCATTAATCTAGATAGGTTCATATACTGTAGAATAATCATTGGCATGAAAAGTAGGCTCTTTAGTTCGTCACGGAACTTCTTGTTATGTATATAGAAGACTAGCTGAAGTACCCGTGTTTCGCTACGCGTCATAAATAAATTAAAATGTGAAGGTGAGAGTTAAAACAGGGGATAGGCGAGGTGCTGCGCAGAGGGCGATTAAGGATGGACCATTTTGTCCAACTACACCGCTCGGCGTTGACCGTGTTTTATAGCACAAATTTAGGTTTTACTCGCTAACCGTTGGAGATACCTTTTGGATAGAAAATGTAATTTTAAACCTTCAATATGCCATCAAGAGTTTGCTATTTCTTAGTTTTCTCTTTTCATTTGAAATGGAAATATGAAAGTTTGAAACCAAGCGGTGTAGTGAAGTCACTAAAATGGTCGCCATCTTTAAATAGTGCAAAGTATTGAAATCAAAAGTAACCTATATGTTAACCAGGTAAATCAGCTACTTCCATGTAAAATTCATGTAAATCGGACCAGTGGTACTTGCGTGATTGAGTAATACACAGACACACACCATCTCATTTTTAGCCTCGCTTCGCTCGCGTCATAGTCGTGTCATAATTGTACCGATTTTGTAAATCAGTACATATTCATCTTTATCTTCGAGACGCAGTAAGGACTGCAGGTGTGACCGGACAAATTATCATGGGAGCATACACCAAGCCTCTTCTGGGAATTCCTTTCGTCCTTGTTCCTGCACCTGACTATGCTCTATTGGTGAAGTGGGTTCGCCAAGCCCTTTTCTGCCAGGAATTCTACCCTTTGTGTGACCTGCCACTTAAAGTATTATCGCTAATGGAGACTTGGCGAGGGATATATATCAAGCTTTGTATCTGTGAACATTGGGGATGTGAACACTCCCTGTCAGCTACATTTGGCCAAGCCTTGTTCTAAGAAAATATTTTTCAAGAACCTTGTGAAACATCTCAACTCCTGGGAAGATTCTACGCACTAACTGTGTGGGGTGATATTCGAGGTACCAATTGTAAACCTTGGACTCTGGCTTTGTTTTGGGACGTTTGCACCACTAGTCAAGTTGGTATGACTGGAGTAGTGTAGTGGGGATGCATTGGGCTCGAGGGTTGCGGCCTGTGACTGGGGAGACAGTGTGTGAAGGACCTTGTTGACAACGAGACTCACAAGCAATTGCCTCCGGGGAAACTCACAGTGCAGTTTCCTCGGAGGGCTGGAAGACACCAGGTGGTACAATCTTAACTTAATACAAGGGGCAACTGAAAGAAACTTTTCTTTAAGGAATACAAACTTTGACTGCAAGATATTTTGGTAATGTGATTTCGAGGCCATGTGTCGTATGGACCATATTCATAGCTAGGTACAGACTGACATTTTTATTTAGTATATTAGTATGTAATATTTTGGAAGGGCTTGTAAATTCTGAATTGCCTTTTAAATTTTAGGTTAAGCGGTTAAGGTTTTAGTTGTAGTTTAATTGTATCACTTCTAGATTCTTATTATACTTTGTTATTTGGATGTTGTTTTTTATTTAATGCTGGCAGTCAGCAGGAAGATTATTCCTGTTTCCTTCACCATGTGTGGCAAGATCAAAATTATCGGCCTATTGGGTACGCATCAGGCCTTCCTCTCAACAGGCTTGTCTTGAATTAGCTTCGTCCCGACTGATCTCTTATCCTAAATTAAAGCAGGGTGTTCTTGAATATCACGAAAAATAGGAACATTCTCTCCTAGGTTTTTTGCTGTGAACTCAGCTGACCTACCGAGTCACTTAAATTAGGGCAGTTTCTGTGTGTTCTAAATTATATTTTTGATATGCTAATTTTATTATTATTATTATTTTGGTTATTTAAAGGGTAAGGGGGGATAGAGCTGGTATAGTTGGTAGCAGAGCGTGGTTGTTTCTGTGATCTTACCATTAGCAAATAATCTTTCCTGCTGACTGATTGCAGTAATTAATTAAAATTAAAATCCTGTAATTAACGTAGATGGGGTCCTCCTTACTCATTTTTCTTCTTTCCAATACGTAGGCTAGTAATTAGAGCAGAACCTAATATCAGTTGTGATTTGATTTCATGTAAAATAACTTGCTGTGCACACCGGAGACCATATGAGCAATCATATTGTCAGCTGTCAGACGAGAAGATCGCTGAGAACTGTAAGTGGCAGTCACGTGCGCGGAACGAAATTCAGGTCTGCTGAGGGAGTAATGGCGGAGCTGCGTTGCCAGATTGCCGGATTGCCGGCTGAAAGAATTTCGCACGTGGTGAGTTTTGATATGCTGTTTGTATGTTTTGGGGTGGTTGTAAATTCATTCTGTTTCTAGTGAGTAATAGTCCAGCTCAATTTTACTGCGCCTGTGCTAAAAGTACACCTCGGGAAGTGTTGTTTTGACTTAATTGGGTCACGTGTTTGGAAAGAATAAAATGGTTGTCTGATTGGAAGTCGTTTTGGTAAAATTTAAATTATTGACGTTTTAAATTCTCTTGACAATAGGCTGAAATTGATAATCTTGTATTTCCAGAATGAATAACTTAGTGTCTGTTTGATGTGCGTTTAGTGCACGCCTGTTGAATCACGTAGTGATTTTGAACTATCATGGCCGGCGACTGTGGTCAAGTTATTATTTTATGTAACTGATGTCAGTGAAAATGTGAATTGCGTGTTTGCATTTATCATCAGCAGGTTCCTTGGGGTAAATCTGTAATTGTTCTTCATAATTGTTAGTGACGTAAGGCAAAAGTTCTGTGATTCGCTGTGCATAATACGTGAGAGGTATAATTGGTAGTTGTCAGCTGTTCGTTAGGCCAAACATTTCAAGTTTTGTTGTCATTTCTTTAGCTGGGGGTTAATTATTTCGCTGTTGGTAGTTCTGTCAAATTAAATTGGACCGTGAGAGTATTAAAATTTGGTGTTGTCAACTTATTCTGCGTTAAATTTTTCTGGGGAATGGTCGCATTGCTGTCTATATGTGCGTTCGGTAATTGTGTTTTGAATGATGTTAAATGTCGAATTGCGTGTGTGCTAATTCAGTATAAATGAATCAGGTGAGTGTTTATGTATGTTTGATTGATGTTTAAGTTGGCTTAATAATTGGGGGGCGAGTAAATTGTCTTGTTGTGACATGGGATTTTAAGGTTAGGTTGTCATCTAAATTGGTCAAGTATTAAATTGCTTTAATATTCAGTATCTTAGTGTGTGTTTCGTTGAGTGACTTACTAAGTGGGATTTTTCTGGGAGGCATTCACCTTCGGGTCATCGTCTCATTTAGGGTGTAAATAAATAATTTCCCCCGATTCGTGTCTTCCGTTTGGGACGTATTTCTACGATATAAGGGGAACTGTGATTTCAGGGCTACAACTACGGGTTGTTTTATCAGGTCCTCACGTGAGTTGAAACTCCGTTGGCGTTATAGTGTCTTGACGATCCGAATACTAACATAGGCTACTGGTGTAAATGGGGAATTTAGAATTGTTCAGGGAAGGGAGCCTGTGTGTCTGGTGGAGGTATGAATGTATTTCTGTGGTTGTTTGGGTTCAGGATGAAAGAGTGTGTGTGATGCGATTTTAATTGCTGTCCTGACTAGGGATCGAACTGGTCTTCCTTTGATGTCATTTTTTTTTCTTCTGTAGTCCTTCTAGTTTTTATTGATCCTGTTGATTGAATGAATTAGTCATGTGTGAATGAATTGATGTAAGTTTGCAATTTGAATTTGGGTGGGAGTAAATTGAGGCCTAATTGCCATTAACGTAAGGTGGATGGTTATTTATATTAGTTGTATTAGTTGCATTTTGAACTGAACCTATTATGCAGGTGTGCTTCGTACGGGGATCTACTGTCAGGAGTCCAGTTAATTTGGGGTGTGAGTACCATCTTGATTGGGCCCGGGCAGGGTGTATATAGTATTTGCCCGAGTCGAGTGACTGAAAGTATGGGACTTCGTTATCTCGGTGACAGGCGAGTTTTTTTTGGGGGGTATTTAGAGGCCACTCGTCCAGTTTGTATGGAGAGTCGAGCCACGATTGCTGAGCTGTCGGTAAGTGTTTCTAATGCCATAGGGTATTTTGTGTTCATGATATCTGTGCGAATGCTAATTTGCATAATTGAATGTAACGGGTTATTGTCGTGGATGGTTAAATCTTATAATGAGATGTTTGAGAAGGTTGTGTGATGGTTGATGGGTGAATGTTAGGAACTGGAGTCCTGTGTTCGAGTTCCAGTGATGAAGTTGCTAGCTCTGGGAATACTTGTTGATTTTTTGCAGTAAAAAAATATTTGGTAGTTCGGTTGGTGAAAGTTTTCCGTTAGGGAGGTGACCCTGCGGTGGCATGCTGAGTTGTCGTTGTATGTCAGCTGCTGTGTTCACTAGTCTGATTTAGAGATATTTTGAGGTTGCAGTGTTTCGTTTGGGATTGCATTGGGTATCCTGGTTTGTTAGTTATTCATAACTTGCAGTTCTTGCTGTTAGGCGGCTAGTTTATTCTATTGTGGTCACATTCTGAAGGGTTGTAGGTTCATGAGATTTCATGTAGACTCAGTTAGTTTGGGGGTGTGTTCACTTCACAATCAGCTGTTGTAGGTGTTCGGACATATTTTTAGCCTATTTTCAATTTTGAAAAAATAGGCTCATGAGATCACCTTTTGTCCGTGTGTGTGTGCGTGTGTGTGTGTATGTGTGTGTGTGTGTGTGTGTGTGTGAGGTGTGTGTGTGTGTGTCCCCTAATAAAATCTAAACGGCTGGAGCGATTTCAATGAAACTCGGTTAGTTCATAGCAATATTCCAGGCGACCTCGACCGTGCCCTTCAAATTTTGTTACGTCTCACCAATCCAACATGGCGGCTGTGCGAATTATTTCACCAGCATTCAATATCTCCGAAACTATTCCTGATATCACCCTGGATTTTTTACGGTGATAAAGGGAACTACTAGAATTACACCTAGGTAACTTTTGAAAAACTGATAACTACAAAACCAACATGGCTGCCACGCGAATTTGCGACTTTTAAATAGACGTTTCTCGCGATATAACCAAACAAACGCAATAAAACTTGGTACAGTATATGTTTATACACATTGTAATACACCGACATCTAACAACGTTCAATTGTTTACATAACCACAAGATGGCGGATGTGCGAAATATTTCACCGGCATTCTATATCTATGAAACTATTAGCGTTATCACCCTGAAATTTTGTACGGAGATAAAGGGCACTACTAGAAGTTCATCTATAAGACTTTCAAAACCGGTTAACTATAAACCGAACATGGCGTCCAAGCGATTTGAAAATTTTAAATAGACATTTCTCCCGATTTAATGTTCCAAACGCAATGAAATCTGGTACAGGAAATGTTTATACACATTTTAATGCACTGGTATCTAATTTAGTTCAATTGTTTACATAACCTCAAGATGGCGGCTGTGCGAATTTTAAAATTAAGTTTTTATTTCTTGTGTCGTAATCATGTGATCGAAGTGAAAGTTTGAATAATGAACCTACGCAATAATTTTCCTTTAATGGTACATGACTCTGTGGCCTAGACATTTAACAATCCAACATGGTGACCATCCGAAATAATTAGACGGCTCTGAATATCTACGAATCTATTATAGCAATCAAACTGTTTTTTATGTTCATAGGGGCTATGAACTTAAGTTCACCTATAGGTCTTTAAATAACCTGGTGATCACAAATCCAACATGGCGGCGATGCGAAGTATAAATATTCACATGGACGTTTCTCGAAATTTTACCATCCGAGTGCAGTGAAACTTGGTACAGTAAATCCTTATACGAATTTTAATCCAGTGGCATCTAATTTATTTCAATTGTTTCCATAACCACAAGATGACACCTGTGCGAAATTTTAAAATCTCTTTGTTACTTCTTGTGTCCTAATCATGCGATTGGAGTTTGAATGCTACACGTACACAATAATCTTCATGTAACAGTACATAACTCTAGGACCTACATATATAAAATCCAACATGGCGACCATCCAAAATATTTAGTCGGTTCTCGATGTCTACGAATCTATTACAGCAATCAAACTGAATTTTTTTATGTAGATAGTGGCAATTAACATAAGTAGGATATATGAAAATAGGCTGTATAGTTCTTCACGGAACTACTTGTTGATATTTTGATTCTGGAGTTTCGCTTGGGGGTGCTTCAGTGCATTAGTTGGTTAGTTATTTATAACATGCGGCCTTGATATGTTAGACCGCTAGCGTTTCTGTTGTAGTCTCAACTCTGAAAAGTTCTGGGTTCGTTAAAATTTCGTGTAGCCCCGTCATCTTGGGTGTGTGTAAGTTCGGCTGTTGCCACCATATGTTCTGATCGATTGTGAGCCTTAGTGTAAGTCAGTGTCCTGGGGAGGTTACTGGAGTAGTGTCATCTTTTGTGGTAAATAAATTTAAATTCTCTGAGTAATAGAGTGTTGATAGCTTGGCAGTTTAATTGGTATGCGAGGTTCCAATGTGGATGGTGCGAGCTGGATTTATGGATTTATTTTGAAGATTTTAATTGCTTCGTGCCTTTTGAAATATAACATCCGTCACTGCTGTGATTTGTAATTCTGAATAATTTAGTGTTGATATTCTGGGAGGGATTCTATTGGCGTTAGTATTTCGTGAGATACAGACACGGGTTGTTAGTCGAGGAGGTTGTGAATTTTGAGATTTTAAGTAGCTTCGTGAAGTTAATGTTTTGGGAACGTATGATGACAGTGGTGCGTTGAAGCACCATGGGTTCGATTTGAGTGTGGTCATAAAGTGTCACCCAGTATTTGGATGGTGAACATTAATGGTAGGTGACACACGTTGTTAGTTAGAGATGTCTGTAGTCTGTGGTAACGCCAGTTAGAGAAATTTTCGGGGTTTTGGTTGTCTGTGTTGAGTGATTGGAAGGTGAGCCACGTGCACTAGGGTGTGTGTGACGCTTGGTGGGTGCCCTACCTTTTGTCGAAGGTATATTTATGTTTTTGTAAAGTGTTGTACTTCATCTTCTGAGGCGGCCTGCCTTTGAGAAGAAGATGTCAAGTACCCTCCGTCGAGTCATGTGTTGATCCGGAGGGACAGCTCAGGTACCGAGCTGATTTACGTCTTGATGGCCAGGGGCCCAAGACTAAATGTTCCTCCCGCGTTGGTAAGGGAGAGGACCTGTCGTATGAAGGACAGGGCGATATTTGTGTAGTGCGTGAATGACAGTGCATACTGTTTTTATAATTCACGTCAGGCTTGTGAACTGCAGTCTCCGTGCTGTTTTCCTGGTTCGCAAATTGCAGTATGAATGAGTAATTATGTGTTTGTGTTGTCGCCGGGATCAGTGCCCGCAGGCAGTTATGGAGTGGGAGAAATATCGGGGTGACAGTTCGATGGAATTGAGGGTCTTATATTTTAGTGTGAATCGTTCTGCAGAGCCAGTCCTCCGCCTTGTATGAGTCCTTGGCCTTGGGTTCAGTTCTCAGCCCAGGTGCCGGGAGTGTGAATGTGTGTGAATTATGTGGGTGACGTGGTTTTCCTTATTTTGTTTGTCTTGCTGTCAGTGTGCATGTGTGATAGGATGTTGTGGTCTCTGTTCCTCCTGTCCTTGGAGGCCACTGAGGGCAGTGCGGTTCAGGGGCAAGTGAAATTGCGCAAGACATGTAATTTTGTGTTTGTGTGCATATCAAAACGAGCTCTGTGTGATGCTTTCGGTGCGGTAGGTAACTTGCAATGTATTAACTTGAGCAATACCACGTGCGGTTTAATAAATGTAGTTTTGATGGAATGCCCCGTGCGGCATATTAATGTAATTGTCATTGTGAATTTTGGGAATAGTTACGTGCAGTCCTGATTTCGTGAAGTCGCAGAGAAATGGTCCCTCGGTTTGGTAAATGTATATTCATTTTTGAGTATGTTTATCCGTGTTGGAAGGGTACCAGTGAGTTCCCCCTTGCATTATTTCTATTTGATGGTGTTGCCCATATAATTTCAGGGAATTTCGGTGGGAAAATATCTGAAATTTTGTAAATATTCTGGTTTCTGAATGTTTTAGTCAAAAATTGGTTGATATAAGTTGATTTGGTTATTCTTGCTAAGTATTGGAGTGCACTTTCAATTAAGCTCGTTAACGTCAGTCATATCGTGTAGTTGGTTGCCCCTTTTCGGTGATTTTCATACTTCAGTGAACTTTAACTATGCCCTGGAACCCCTGTCTTGGCGCAGAACCTTGTTCCTGGCCTCAAGCATCCCGTGTGTGACTTGAAAGACTCTTAAGTGAACTTCAATGGCACACTAATGCTTCGTGTGATATTTATTTATCCTTCCTGGGATAACTTAAGTTGTTTAGGGCTGGTTGGCTGGCCTGGAACACTCGTTCCCTCTAAGGGAACTGTAGTTGGACCATACGCTGCTGTTCTGATGTGTGTTTCAGTGGTTACTATGTGGGACGTGTACTACCAATCTGGGCCCAGTTTGGAGGTACCATCTAGGTCCCATGGCATCATTCCACCCGAGGAGATCTACTTCAAGGTCTGCTGGCGGAGATTGGAGTAGCCTCTTCAGCTGCCAAGAGACCAGATGGACACCGTCACCCTGCTTTTCATCTCCCCATCGTCTTCCTTTTGAGGAGGTGGCTGTACCGATTTTGTAAATCAGTACATATTCATCTTTATCTTCGAGACGCAGTAAGGACTGCAGGTGTGACCGGACAAATTATCATGGGAGCATACACCAAGCCTCTTCTTGGAATTCCTTTCGTCCTTGTTCCTGCACCTGACTATGCTCTATTGGTGAAGTGGGTTCGCCAAGCCCTTTTCTGCCAGGAATTCTACCCTTTGTGTGACCTGCCACTTAAAGTATTATCGCTACTGGAAACTTGGCGAGGGAGATATATCAATAATGTTATTCAATGAAATGCAGGTTTAACCCCGTTAACACCCCTTTAGAACCTGAATATCCAAAAATCCCTCCTTAGAAGACGTTTTCGACACACAACAAATATATCCCCAAAATATAATTCTTCTAACTTTAATAGTTTTGGTTGGTAGATGGGAGTGAACATCCAAAAATCTTTCCTTAGTGGACGTTTTTCTTCCAGAATTTCACCCCTCCCCATAGGCCCCTTAAATTGCGTTTATGAAATCACGGTCGAACACCTATTTATTTTATTTATTTATTTATTTTTAAGCTGATTGATTTCCTCCGAGTTTCAAATTCCTCGCCAATGTCGTTTAAGAGATACACACTCCGTTAGGCATCTTTCAACCCCCACTTTTCGTCCCTTTCACCTCATAATATACACTACATCGAAAAAACATTAGACATGTGTCAGCTTATTTTTAATGATTAGTATATATGCCAAGTATCACATTCCCAAATGAAACCACTCGTGAGATATTGTTATTCAATGAAATGCACGTTTACCCCCTTAACACCTCTTTAGAAACTGAATATCCAAAACTCTTTCCTTAGAGGACGTTTTCGACATACAACGAACATATCCCCAAAATTTCATGTTTCTAACTTGAATAATTTTGGCTGAACGATGATGAGTGACTGAGTCAGTCAGGGCATTTTCTTTCATTTATTTTTGATAATTTCACCCCTCCCCATGAACCCCTTAAATTGGATTTATGAAACAAACGGTCACACACCTATTTACTTATTTAAAGCTGTTTTCCCCCTGAGTTTGATGAGTGATTAAAAGAGTCAATCACTTAGGACATTTACTTTCCTGTTTTTCCCCCATAATTTCACCCCTCTCCAAGGGCCCCTTAAATTGGATTTATGAAAAAACGGCCGAACACCTATTTACTTGTATTTTAAGCTGGTTTTTTCCGCCGAATTTCAAACTTCTCGCGTATGTCGTTTCAGAGATACACGCTCCGTTAAGTATCCCCCAACCCCCAATTTTCACCCCTTTCACCTCATAATATACACCACATCGATAAACCCTTAGACATATGTCTGATTATTTTTAATGATTAGTTTATATACCGAATATCACATCCCCAAAGAAACAACTCATGAGATATCGTTATTCAATGAAATGCACGTTTTCCCCCTTAACACCTCTTTAAAACCCGAATAAACAAAAATCATTCCCTAGTTGACGTTTTCGACATTCAGCGAACATTTCCCCAAAATTTCATGTTTCCAACTTTAATAGTTTTCGCTGGGCGTGATGAGTGAGTGAGTCAGACAGGACATTTTCTTTCAATTATTTTTACCAGAATTTCACCCCTCCCCATGGGCCCCTTAAATTGGATTGATGGAAAAACGCTTGAACACCTATTAACTCATTTTTTAAGCTGTCTTATTCCCCTGAGTTTGATGAGTGAGTGAGTTTGTCAGTCAGTTAGGACACTTTCTCTCCTCTTTCCCCCAGAATTTCATCCCACCCCATTGGCCCCATAAATTAATTTATGAAAAAACGGTCGAACACCGATTTACTTACTTTTTAAGCTGATTTTTTTTTTCGCTGAATTTCAAATTTCTCGCCTATGTCGTTTAAGAGATAGGCCTACACGCTCCGTTAGGAATCCTTCAACCCCCAATTTTCACCCCTTTCACCTCATAATAATACACCACATCGAAAAACCCTTAGACACATGTCTGTTTATTTTTAATGATTAGTTTATATGCCGAGTATCACATCCACAAATGAAACCACTCGTGAGATATTGTTATTCAATAAAATGCAGGTTTAACCCCCTTAAGACCCCTTTAGAAACTGAATATCCAAAAATCCTCCCTTAGTGTACGGTTTTAACATACAACGAGCATATCCCCAAAATGCCATGTTTCCAACTTCAATATTTTGGCTGGGCGATGATGAGTGAGTGAATGAATCGGGACATTTTCTTTCAATTTTTTTTCTTCAGAATTTCACCCCTCCCGATGAACCCTTTCAATTTGATTGATAAAAAAATGTCGAAAAGCTATTTACTTACTTTAAAGCAGTTTTTTCCCCTGAGTTTGATGAGTGAGTGAGTGAGTCAGTCAGTTAGGACACTTTCTTTCCTGTTTCCACCCCCCCCCCCCCAGAATTTCACCCCTGCCCATGGGCCCCTTAAATTGGATTAATGAATAAACGGTCAAACACATATTTACTTCTTTTTTATGATGATTTTTTTCCGCTGAGTTTCAAACTCCTCGCCTATGTCGTTTAAGAGATACACGCTCAGTTAGGAATATTTCAATCCCCACTTTTCACCACTTTCACCTCATAATATATTCCACATCGAAAAACCCTCAGACACGTGTCTTCTTATTTTTAATGATGAGTTTATATGCCGAATATCACATCCCCAATGAAACCAATCGGGATATATTGCTATTCAATGAAATGCAGGTCTACCCGCTTAAAACTCCTTTAAAACCTGAATATCCAAAAATCCTTTCTTATTGGGCGTTTGCGGCCCGTGAGGAAGCTGCATACCAAATTTCATTCCAATCCGTTCGGTGGTTTCTGAGATTTCGTGATGAATGAATGAGTGAGTGAGTGAGTGAGTGGTATTTGACAAATATATAGTAGATAGTGTCAAATCTTTGTTATGCTATACTCGGTTGACAGTGCTGTGTGAGCAGTTGAGTAACTAACGGGATTTCAAGTAAAGATCCTCATTTTCTATACCGGTAGTGCAGAGCGCAACTGGCATCTAGTCGGCCATGTCTCGACTTGAGCTATGTTGCCATGGAAACTATCTGCCTTGCCATTCCTTCATGAGTATATTTTATGTTTTATGATTTGATTAGCCTGTGCTTGAGTGCAAAAGGGCCGAAATCAGAAGAATGAGAAAGACTATCGAAAATTCATGTAGCCAGCGGTTCTTTCTGGGTCCTAAACTATGTGTATGCAAAATTTGGTTGAGATTGGTGGAACGGTGTAGATTTGTATACGGAACAGACAAACACACATACATACAGACTTTCACTTTTATATATAAGATTGAAATAATGCAAGCCGGTAACCATGGCAACACAATCTCAGAAGTCTATCTATTTCTGTAAGACGCAATGCCATTCCATTTATTACATTACTATGATCGTTTGCAAACGGCTATAAGGTTATCACGGATCCAACTTAAGCCGTAAAATTCATCAATACGTATATAATGTGCTTAAGGGGGTCAAGGGGTACTAAAGGTCTATTATATCCCTATCCCTATATTATTAAATTATTATTATGATTATTATTATATTATGGCGTACAAGGACGAGCAAAACTCATTTTCAGACCCTCAGTGGCTCTAGGCTACTACGTTTTAAGGCTCTAAAACCACGATTTCTGAGATATTCCCAGAAAACTAATTTCATTTAATAAACTAATAAAGACCACCTCGTGGCGCAGTGGCTAGCATTGTTGGCTGTCACCCCCCCGAGGTACCGGGTTCGATCCCCTGCTCTGCCAAGGATTTAAATGTTATGGCATGGTCTGGTACGGGGTCTCCCAGCCTCGTGATGCAAAATGGGAATCTGCTGGATGCTATGGTAGGAGGAGGAGTGGAAAGGAACTGGCCACCCTACCACACGTGAACTCCGGCTCGGGATGCCTGGTTAGTGATCCCTAGACTTAGTCAAGGGCTCTTATTCAGATCGCCTACGTCCCTGGAGGGGATATGGCACTCTTTTATTTTATAAACTAACTAGCTGACCCGGCTGACGTTGTCCTGTCAATCAAAGAAAGTGTTGGGGTTTTGACTTTGTTAGTTGCAGTGCTTTTGGATTCCCAATATTTTCTTCTTTTTCCGTTAACCACCTCTAAACTATTATAAAAAAATAATTTACTATCTCAGAAACATTCACGGGAGCGTGATCAACAACTCACGAAAGTTACATCGCAATGAAATGAATGGTATATGAACGCATACGGGACTGCTGAAACGATTAGAGCACCGTCACCCATTTGTTGAATATACTCGTACGCTACCTATTGTAAAATGGATTTACTAACTCGAAAACCTTTCCTGGCGTGTACACAACAACTCATCAAAGTTTCATCGCAATCGGATGAATGGCATATGAACGCATACGGGATTTTGTTTAAATGATTCGCGCCGTCACTCATTTGTTGTATCTTCTTGTGCGCCACCCATTGAAAAACGGACTTACTAATTCATGAACCTTCGCAGGACTGTACTCAGCTCTCCAAAGTTTTATCACACTGGGATGAATGGTATATGATCGCATACGGGACTTTATTGAAACGATTCACGCGCAGTCGCTTATTAGTTAAATCTACCCGTTTGCTACCAATTGTAAAATGGATTTACTAAATGAGAAACCTTCCCTGGAGTGTACATAACAAATCACCAAAGTTTCATCTCTATCGGACGATTGTATATGAACGCATACGGGTCTTTGTCGGAACATTTCGTGCGTCGTTGCTCATTTGTTGAATCCATTCGTGCGCTACCTATTGTAACATGGATTTACAAAGCTAGAAATCATCCCTGAAGTGTACACAACATCTCACCCACGTTTCATCGCTATCGGACAAATGGTATATGAACGCATACGGGACTTTGTTGAAACACTTCGCGCGTCGTCGCTCATTTGTTGAATCTACTCGTGCGCTACCTATTGTTAAGTGGATTAACTAAGCCTGAATCCTTCCCTGAGTGTATATAATTTCTCACCCAAGTTTCATCGCTTTGGGGTGAACGGTATATGAACGCATGTGGGACTTTGTTGAAAGAAACGGACGCCATTTTGTTGAAGTTACTCGCGCGCCATCTATTGTTAATTGGATCTACTATGCCTATAACTCTTCCTGGCGTATGCACAACAACTCACCGAAATTTGATTGCAATCGGATGAATTGTATATGAACGCATCACCAACACACATTTGTTTAAACTGCTGGTGCGCTATCTATTGTTAATTGGATTAACTATGTCTATAACCATCCCGGAAATGTGCCAAACAAGCCACCAAAATTTGGTCGCAATCGGATGAATTGTAGGCTATATGAACGCATCGCCAACACTCATTTGATTAAAATACTCTACGCGCTGTCCATTGTAAAATGCATTGACTATGCCTATAATGATTTCGGAAAAGTTCACAACAACTCACCAAAGTTTCATAGCAATCGGAAGAATCGTACATGAACGCATACGGGACTTGGTTGAAACGATTCGCGTGCCGTCGCTCATTTGTTGAATTTACTAGTGCGATACCTATTGTATAGGTGATGTACTAAGTCAGAAACCTTCCCTGATGAGTACACAACATCTTACACAAGTTTCATCGCTATCGGACGAATGGTATATGAACGCATACGAGACTTTCTTGAAACGCTTCGCGCGACTTCTCTCATTTGTTGAATCTACTTGTGCGCTACCTATTGAAAAATGGATTTACTAAGCCTAAAACTTTCCCTGGAGTGTACACAACAACTCACCCAAGTTTAGTCGCTCTAGGATGAATGGTATATAAAGGCATACGGGACTATGTTGAAACACTTCGCGCGTCGTCGCTCATTTGTTTAATCTACTTGTGCGATACCTATTGTTAAGTGGATTTACTAACCCAGGAAGCTTCCCTGAAGTATACACAACATTTCACCCAAGTTTAGTCGCTATCGGACGAATGGTATATGAAC
Source organism: Meconema thalassinum (assembly GCA_946902985.2). Taxonomy (NCBI): domain Eukaryota; kingdom Metazoa; phylum Arthropoda; class Insecta; order Orthoptera; family Tettigoniidae; genus Meconema; species Meconema thalassinum. The sequence continues at coordinate 219,829,689 of OX336396.1, forward strand.
GCATACGGGACTTTGTTGAAACGCTTCGCGCGTCGTCGCTCATTTGTTGAATCTACTCGTGCGCTACCTATTATAACATGGATTTATTAAGTCAGAAACCTTGCCTGTAGTGTACACAATCTCTCACCCAAGTTTCATCGCTATCGGACGAAAGGTATTTGAACGCATACTGGTCTTTGTTGAAACTCTTCGCCCGTCGTCGCTCATTTGTTGAATCTACTCGAGCGCTACCTATTGTTAAGTGGATTTACTAAGCCAGAAACCTTACCTGAAGTGTACAGAACATCTCACCCAAGTTTCATCGCAATGGGATGAATGGTATATGAACGCATGTGGGACTTCCTTGAAACAAACGCACACCATTTTGTTGAAGCTACTCGCACGCCATCTATTGTAAATTGGATTTACTACGCCTATATCTTTCCGGGACTGTGCACAACAACTTACCAAAATTTGTTCGCAATCGGACGAATTGTATATGAACGCATCGCCATTACGCATTTGTTTAAACTACTCGCGCGCTATCTATTGTGAAATGGATTAACTATGCCTATGATCATCCCGGAAGTGTTTACAACAACTCACCAAAATTTGATCGCAATCGGATAAATGGTTTATGAACGCATAAAAGACGAACACACAGACATTCCTTTATATCTTTAGCCTATATATATAATTCTTCGACACGTGTGTATGTCACTGAACTCCTCCTAAACGACTGGACCAATTTTGATGAAATTTGGTATGTACATTAGGGTGGGTCCATGTATGGTTTAGATTCCCAATCTGACCCGGTAGGTGGAATGAGCACAATTTTAGAACCACAATTTACACACAAATTTAGAACCACAATATACAGTCAAAAACAGTCGTCGTGGACACCACTAGCCTTGGCCTTGGTGAAAGCTGATGTCTTTGGACAGTTTGTCTCTGCACGTTAGAGCCACCTGGTCGCATTCTGTGCAACTACCGCCATAACATACACTCCGCCCGTGGCGGAAAGTTCTGTTTTATACTGAAGGTGGCAGTGATGTCGAATTCTACTGTTTGTCTCTGCACGTTGGAGCGTTTCAAAGTCACGTATGCGTTCATATACCGTTCATCCCTTTGCGATGAAACTTGGGTGAGATGTTGAGTGTACTCCAGGGAAGGCGTTTGGCTTAGTAAATTATTTTACAATAGATAGCGCACGACTAGATTCAACAAATGAGCGACGACGCACGAAGCGTTACAAGAAGGTCCCGTATGCGTTCAAATATCATTCGTCCGATAGCGATGAAACTTGGGTGAGATGTTGTGTACACTCCAGGGAAGGCTTCTGGCTTAGTAACTTCATTTTACAATAGGTAACGCACGAGTAGATTCAACAAATGGGCGACGACGCGCGAAGCGTTTCAACAAAATCCCGTATAAGTTTATATACCATTCATGGATTAAGATGAAACTTTGATGAGTTGGTGTGTACACTTACCTGAAGGTTTCTTACTTAGTAAATCCATTTCACAGGAGGTTGCGCACGAGTAGATTCAACAAATGAGCGACGACGTGCGAAGCGTTTCAACGAGGTCCCGTATGCGTTCAAATACCATTCGTCCGATCGCGATGAAACTTGGGTGAGTTGTTGTGTACACTCCAGGGGGAGGCTTCTGGATTAGTAAATCCATTTTACCATAGGTAGCGCACGAGTAGATTCAAAAATGAGCGACGACGCGCGAACGTTTAAATTAAGTCCCGTATGCGTTCATATACCATTCATCCGATTGCAATGAAACTATGGTGAGATATTGTGTAGACTTACGTGAGGGTTTCTAACTTAGTAAATCCATTTCACAGGAGGTTGCGCACGAGTACATTCAACAAATGAGCGACGACGCGCGAAGCGTTTCAACAAAATCCTGTATAAGTTTATATACCATTCATCGATTGAGATGAAATTTTGGTGAGTTGTTGTGTATACTTACCTGAAGGTTTTTAACTTTGTAAATCCATTTCACAGGAGGTTGCGCACGAGTAGATTCAACAAATGAGCGACGACGTGCGAAGCGTTTCAAAAAGGTCCCGTATGCGTTCAAATACCATTCGTCCGATCGCGATGAAACTTGGGTGAAATGTAGTGTACACTCCAGGGGGAGGTTTCTGGCTTAATAAATCCATTTTACAGTAGGTAGCGCACGAGTAGATTCAACAAATGAGTGACGGCACGTGAATCATTTCAACAAAATACCGTATGCGTCCATATACCATTTATCCGATTGCGATGAAACTTTGGTGAATTGTTGTGTACACTTCAGTAAAGGTTTCTGGCTTAGTAAATTCATTTTACAATAGCTAGCGCACGAGTAGATTCAACAAATGTGCGATGGCGCGAGAATCGTTTCAAAAATGTCCTGTAGGTGTCCATATACCATTTATCCGATTGCGATGAAACTTTGGTGAATTGTTGTGTACACTCCAGGAAAGGTTTCTGGCTTAGTAAATCCAGTTTTTAATAAGTAGCGCATGAGTACATTCAACAAATGAGTGATGGCATGCGAATCGTTTAAAGAAAATCCCGTATGCGTTCATATGTCATTCATCTGATTCCGATGAAACATTGATGAGTTGTTGTGTACACGCCAGGGAAGGTGTTCAACTTGGTAAATCCATTTTACAATATTGGTAGCGCACGAGTAGATGTAACAAATGAGTGACGACGCGCGAAGCGTTCCAACAAAATCCCGTATGCGTTCATATACTATTCATCGATTGCGATGAAACTTTGATGAGTTGTTGTGTACACTTACGTGAAGCTTTCTAACTTAGTAAATCCCTTTCACAGTTGGTAGAGCACGTGTAGATTCAACAAATGAGTGACTGCGCACGAATAATTTAAGCAAAATCCCGTATGCGTTATATGCCATTTATCCGATTGGGATGAAATTTTGGAGAGTTGTTGTGCACGCTCTCACGAATGTTTCTAGATTAGTTAATTCATTTCGCGATTGTTTAGAGGCAGTTAACAGAAATTGAAAACTTATTGTGTATCCAAAATCACTTCAAGAAACAAAGTTATAACACTTTCTTTGATTGGCAGGACAACGTATGCCGGGTCAGCTAGTATACATATATATATATAAGATAAATAAATGACAAATACATAAGAAGACCAAACCAGAAGCTATATAGATATACTGAGAAAATCACAGATGTGGCCAGGAAGAGACGTCTGGATTTCTATGGACATGTCTCATGGATGAACCCAACAAGACTAACCAACCGGCTTATCAACTACTGGGGGTAGAGAAAGAGCGTGACACCGTCGCTAACAGTAGTTAACAAGGATATCCAAGAACTGATGATAATGAAAAGTGATATTAGAAGCCGATCACATCTCAGAAAGATACTTAAATAGAAATGTTTTCAGGACAGACCACCCTGTAAGAAAACCGACATCATCTGGACAAAAGAGAGGAAGGAGAAACATAGCCAGAGAATACGCGAATATTGGGAAAACATCAAGTCCCTCGCCAAGCTGAAAAGTTGAACGTCTTGGTCCTTAGCTGGCTCATCCGAAAGAAGAAGAATAACAGGAAAAAACTAATGAAGTAATGCAATTCGGTAACCATGACAACAGTGCCACAAGAGGTAACATCCAACTTTCCTTCTATTTCTGTAAGAAGCAATGCCACTCAATTTATTAAATTTCTATTAAAGTTTGAAAATGGCAGTAGGTAATATAAGCCGAAGCTGGCGCAGGGGCTAATGGGCAAGATGGCCGCCGCGCGCAACCAGCCCTATGTTATTCTTATGGAGGGGACAGTCATAGCTGGCGCAAGGGCTAATGGGCAAGATGGCCGCCACTCCCCGAGACCGTGGGTGACGTCACAGGGAGAGGTCGGCCGTGTAGTTGCTAAATGGAATATTTATTATTATTATTATTATTATTATTATTATTATTAGGTAATTATTGATTGATCATGTACGATCTAGACCAACCTTATATTGTACACCTCGTGGTGTAGCGGCTAGTAATCTTGAATGACACTGCGGAGACCCGTGTTCGATTCCTGACTCTGTCAAGAAATTTAATTCTGGGCTGAGGGCTGGAAGGGGGTACACTCATTCTTGTGAGGCAAAAAACTGAGAGGAGCAGGGTTAGATTCCTACCTCAGTCATTCTGGACGTAGTTTTTTGTGGTTTCTCAATTTAACTCGAGGCAAATGGCAAGAGGTACCGTAACTGAAGGCCATGACAGCCTCCTTTCCAATCCACATTTAAATTACAAGTGCACACACTAATACAGCCATACAATAGCACAGGTTATCAGACAACACACACCCCCAAGTACAGTATACAGGGCTACATGACCATGATATCACAAAACCCCTAAAGAATCAACAACAAGAACAACTGATATTCATGAAACACCTCTTGGTGTAGTGCCTAGCATTCTTGACTGTCACTGCTTAGGCATGGGTTTGATTCCTGGCTCTGCTAAGAAATTTAATTTTGGTCTGAGGACTGGAATGGGGTACACTCAGCCTCGTGAGGCAAAACTGGGAAGAGGTGGGCTTGATTCCTACCTCAGCCATTCTAAGAGTTTTTTCTGTGGTTTCCCACTCACACACTCTAGGCAAATGCTAGGATACATCTTAAGTTAAAGCCACGACCACCTCCTTTCCAATCCTTATCTGAATTACTAATACAGCCATTACAATAACACAGGTTATCAGACAAAACACACCCCAAGTACAGTATACAGGGCTACATGACCATGATATCACAAAACCCCTAAAGAATCAACAACAACAACTGATATTCATGAAACACCTCTTGGTGTAGTGCCTAGTATTCTTGACTGTCACTGCTTAGGCATGGGTTTGATTCCTGGCTCTGCTAAGAAATTTAATTTTGGTCTGAGGACTGGAATGGGGTACACTCAGCCTCGTGAGGCAAAACTGGGAAGAGGTGGGCTTGATTCCTACCTCAGCCATTCTAAGAGTTTTTTCTGTGGTTTCCCACTCACACACTCTAGGCAAATGCTAGGATACATCTTAAGTTAAAGCCACGACCACCTCCTTTCCAATCCTTATCTGAATTACTAATACAGCCATTACAATAACACAGGTTATCAGACAAAACACACCCCAAGTACAGTATACAGGGCTACATGACCATGGTATCACAAAACCCCTAAAGAATCAACAACAACAACAACAACTGATATTCATGAAACATCTCTTGGTGTCGTGGCTAGCATTCTTGACTGTCACTGCTTAGGCATGGGTTCGATTCCAGTCTCTGCTAATGATTTTAATTTTGGTCTGAGGACTGGAATGGGGTACAATCAGCCTCGTGAGGCAAAACTGGGAAGAGGTGGGCTTGATTCCTACCTCAGCCATTCTAAGAGTTTTTTCTGTGGTTTCCCACTCACACACTCTAGGCAAATGCTAGGATATATCTTAAGTTATGGCCACGACCACCTCCTTTCCAATCCTTATCTGAATTACTAATACAGCCATTACAATAACACAGGTTATCAGACAAAACACACCCCAAGTACAGTATACAGGGCTACATGACCATGATATCACAAAACCCCTAAAGAATCAACAACAACAACAACAACCAACAACAACAACAACTGATATTCATGAAACATCTCTTGGTGTAGTGCCTAGCATTCTTGACTGTCACTGCTTAGGCACGGGTTTGATTCCTGCCTCTGCTAAGAAATTTAATTTTGGTCTGAGGACTGGAATGGGGTACACTCAGCCCCGTGAGGCAAAACTGGGAAGGGATGGGCTTGATCCCTACCTCAGCCATTCTAAGAGTTTTTTCTGTGGTTTCCTACTCACACACTTTAGGCAAATGCTAGGATATATCTTAAGTTAAGGCCACGACCACCTCCTTTCCAATCCTTATCTGAATTACTAATACAGCCATTACAAGAACACAGGTTATCAGACAACACACACCCCAAATACAGTATACTGTGCTACATGACCATGATATCACAAAACCCCTAAAGAATCAACAACAACAACAACAACCAACAACAACAACAACAACAACAACAACAACAACAACTGATATTCATGAAACACCTCTTGGTGTCGTGCCTAGCATTCTTGACTGTCACTGCTTAGGCACGGGTTCGATTCCTGGCTCTGCTAAGAAATTTAATTTTGGTCTGAGGACTGGAATGGGGTACACTCAGCCTCGTGAGGCAAAACTGGGAAGAGATGGGCTTGATTCCTACCTCAGCCATTCTAAGAGTTTTTTCTGTGGTTTCCCACTCACACACTCCAGGCAAATGCTAGGATATATCTTAAGTTATGGCCACGACCACCTCCTTTCCAATCCTTATCTGAATTACTAATACAGCCATTACAAGAACACAGGTTATCAGACAACACACACCCCAAATACAATATACTGTGCTACATGACCATTATATCACAAAACCCCTAAAGAATCAACAACAACAACCAACAACAACAACTGATATTCATGAAACACCTCTTGGTGTCGTGGCTAGCATTCTTGACTGTCACTGCTTAGGCATGGGTTCGATTCCAGGCACGGCTAAGAAATTTAATTTTGGTCTGAGGACTGGAATGGGGTGCACTCAGCCTCGTGAGGCAAAACTGGGAAGAGGTGGGCTTGATTCATACCTCAGCCATTCTAAGAGTGTTTTCTGTGGTTTGCCACTCTTACATTCTTAAGCAAATGCCGGGATGGTACCTAACTTAAGGCTACAGCTGCTTGCTACCCAATACCTACCTCTATTACAAATACATACAGTAGTACAGACACAGGTTATCAGACAGCTTTTACATACACTCAAGTTCATAGGGTTACAAACGAAGAGGTATTAAGACTAGTGGGAGAGAAGAAATGTTTCTGGCGACTGTTAATGAAGAGAAGAGATAGTTTGGTAGGACACATACTAAGACACCCAGGATTAGCAGGCTTAGTTATGAAATAAAGGGTTAAAGACAAGAACTGTAGGGGTAGACCAAGGTAAGAATATTTTAAATAGATTGCCTTGAATGTACTGTAGGTTGTTGTGGTAGCTATATAGAAATGGAACGATTAGCTCAAGACAGTGATGGATAAACAATTGTTTCAAACCAGACAAAAAATAAAAAATAAAAGCACAACAAAAGTAGCAAAGTCAGTAAAAAATACATCATTAGCTTACCTCTTATTACACACTGGTCAATCCGCTTGGGAATATCACTGTTTTACACACACAGTCATTGTAACTTAGCCAAAATATAATTATTATATGAAAATACTCTTAAGGCGTATAAAATTTACAACTCACACACTCAAGCACACGGGGCTGGTGACTGAAAATGCACTAAAAATACACACTGTTTAATAATATCGTAATGTTCGCTAGCAACTCAGTATCTCCAGTGACCAGCCAGTCTGGGAGAGCTAACAGAGATTGCTGTGACAGTTGAAATGTTATCCTGTATGATAACGCGAAGCACGTACACATCTGAAAGACTCTTTTTTATAGAGATCTAGCTACAGAGTATGAATATTTAAATTACTTTAAATGTTGTAACATTTTCATTTTATTATCGTTTGATGTATTTTTGCAAAAGTGTGGGCTTGATTCCCAACTCTGGGGACTGAATCGGAGCACTGTATAGAAATATAGAGCTTGATGGCGTAGTGGTTAAGCAGTTTAACTTTCACTGCGAAGACCAGGGTTCGATCCCCAACTCTGCCAAGAAATGTAATTCTGGTTTGAGAGTTGGAACGGGGTACACTTAGCCATGTGAGGCAAAACTGAAAAAAGTGGGTTCGAGTCCTACCTCAGACATCCTGGAAGTGGTTTTATATGGTTTTCCATTTGTACTTCAGGTGAATACCGGGATGATTCCTAGTTTAAGTGTGCGCCTGCATCCTTCCCAATCTTCATCTAATTACAAATACACACACTACTGCAGCCATCACAATAACACAGGTTATCAGACAAATTCAACACACACCTAAATACGCAGGACTAAATGATTACGATGTCTAAGCCCTTCAAAGCAACAACGACAACAACGTAACATGAGACTGTACAAGGTAGACTATCATAAGAGTCCACTTCGTTGTGAAGTGGCTAGCATTCTAGGTCGTCACCTTGGAGGCCTAAGTTTGATTTCCGGCTCTGCCAAGAAATTTAACTTTGGTCTATACTAGGCTTTGTAAGGAAAAACCGAAAGGAGGTGGGGGTTCAACTCCCAGCTCACCTGTCCTGGAGGGGTTTTCCGTGGTTTCCCACTTGTACTTCAGGTGAATACCGGGATGATGCGTAATTTAAATGTACGCCTGCATCCTTCCAAATCCTCATCTAATTACAAATACACACACTACTTCAGTCATTACAATAACACAGGCTATCACAAAATCCTATACACCAAGACGTCTAAACCCTCAAACGAAATGCATATGTACTTTGAATTGGCAGGTGAAAAGCTAAAGGAAGTAGGAGACTTTTTGCTACTTAGAAAGCAAAATAATAGTGATGGACGAAGCAAAGAGGATATACTATGAATTGCAGCCAATGGCCATAGCTGTGCATTTTTTATTTGACGCCTGAGGTCTCCCAACAAGTTCAATTTCATGTACGTCTAACTTTGGTTATCAAATGCTACTGTCACTAACTCTAAGTGGCGAACGTTGGAACTTATTAGAGCGTTACTAATTAACCAAATATAGCCTATAAAGTTTACCACACACTACCAATTGCAGTGCTAGGTTCTTTTACGTGGAACAAATGTATGACATGGGACCGCAGGCTTTACTCCCCCCCCCCTCTGAAGGAATGCATACTGAAGGAATCAGCGCTTTCAAAAATCCGACGACTTTGGCCTGGTTTGAGCCCGTTATCTTGAGCACAGCTATTAACTACACCACAGAAGCCGCTACATTGACATAGGTAATCACGCATATTCCAGAAACATTATGTACATGGGTTTTAAATAGCCACAATATCGGATAAGCCCTAAAGTGTGACCCTGAGGCTAATTGGTTAGCATGGTAGACTTTGACCTTATGGGATTTAGCTTTCACTCCTAGGATTTTAATGTGTTATGAAAATAGGAAACATAATTATGGAAAGAAAGGTTGAGGCTAAGAACTGCAGTGTAGTTCAAGGTTCGAATATGCTAAACAGATTGTCTTGGATGTAGCTTTATTTAGCATGAGCAGGGAGTAACTACCAACCTTGTAAAGAAAACTGAGACGTGATAAACTCATTTCTACCTCAGTCATATTGTTTCATGGTTTTACCACTTTTATTTATGGCAAATACATGGATGATTCTTAACTTAAGGTTATGACTGCCTCCTTCCCAATCCTCACTTAAGTTTAAAAATCTGTACACCAATAACTATGCGGGAATCATTTATCTATTGGTTCTTTGTTATTGGAGTCGTTGCTCACAATTTGACGCACACGACTAGTTCATGTTATAACTACATAGGGTTACAAACGAAGAGGTATTAAGACTAGTGGAAGAGGAGAGATGTTTCTGGCGACTGCTAATCAAGAGAAGAGATAGGTTGGTAGGACACAAACTAAGACACACAGGAATAGCAAGCTTAGTTATGGAAGGGAGGGTCGAGGGCAAGAACTGTAGGGGTAGACCAAGGTTAGAATATGTTAAACAGATTGCCTCAGATGTAGGGTGTGGTAGCTATGTAGAGATGAAACGATTAGCTCAGGACAGGGAAGCATGGAGAGCTGCATTAAACCAGTCAAAAGACTGAAGACTCAAACAACAACGTGTTTTTGATTTAGTCAATGTCAAAAGTTCATGATTGCGAAACACGATTTTTTCATTACATATACCTTATCCCAAAGCATATGTATTTACATTCAATTGTATACAACCTCATAAACTACACTAATTTACACTTAACCTAATCAGAAAAAGTTTCTTTTATTTTCATTTTTATATTTCACACACATTGCAATTTTACAATTTTCCATTTTCAGTTTTTAAAAATGTCCGTTTTACGTTTTTGAACTCTGTCAATATGGAAACATGGATTTTCCAATTTGTTATTTACACATTTGTCAATTTTACAATTTTCCATTTACAGTTTTTAAAAAAGTCAGTTTAATTTTTTTTTGAATTTCATAATATGGAAACATGGATTTTCCAATTTATTATTTGTCAATTACACAATTTTCCATTTACATTTTTTTAAAATTCAGTTTATAGTTTTTCAATTTTTGTCAATATGGAAACATGGATTTTCCAATTTTGTGTTTTACATGTTTTTCATTTTTGGTCCTTGTACAAAAGTTCATATTTGCATTAGGAGTGGGAGGTGGGTAGTAATTAAAATGTATAAGCAGTGTCCATACAATATTTCTTTATTAATTCAAATACATTTACAATATGTACACATATTACATTTGTTATTTTTGTTTTTTCTATGTTTTATTTATTTTTAAGTATGAATACCATTTTCCCCCATTGCATGTTATAGTAAAAAAAAAATTGTAGATCTTTTTTCCATGGTGAACAATAGGCATGAAAACGTCATTATCAACATCATCATTATCAGCATGATCATAAGCAGCAGCATTAACATAATCTTTATCACTAACATTATAATCACCATGATCATTCTCAACATCACTAGATCTGTCCAATTCCTCTTGTTCCTCTTTCACAGGGTCCTCGTGTAGAGTCGGTATTGCTTTTGATAGTGATAAGGGGTTTTTGAACGTTGAACTATCTTGAGCAGCAATATTGTTTTCTCGAACTTGCTTTTTAGTATTTTCATGATTGTTTGTAAACAGTAACCGTGGTTTGCTTGGAGCACTACATTGATGATCACTGACACTTAAAACCTTTCATTTTTACTTTTTAGGTCACCGCGACACCCTTTTGACCTCTCTTTTGAGCATCGCCAGAATATTATTCCATGCACATTCTGACGATTATAGTTATAAGAGTAGCCTTGATAGAGTACACGTTGCCTACCTTTGTTGGTTGTGGTAAGTTCCATAGTGGTAACGGGCCGGTCAGTATGATGTTCACACTACAAAGGACACAACTGTTCTGGTAATGGAGTGACGATATTATTGCTAAGGGCCTCTAATATATCCTAGTCAAGACCTACAGCTACTTACTGCGTATGACAAAGCTGTACAATGGTGGGTGTGAGACGGTCTTTCACGATGTGAGCACTGTAAGAGGTAGTAGTCAACTGATAATATTTTTACTAAGAGACCTCTTATATAGCCTGGATAAGGCTTTTTTAAAAGCCAAAAAGAAAATAACAAAAGCCTACAAAAGCCAACAAAAAAGCCAACAAAAGCCAACAAAAAGCCATCAAAAAGTCAACAAAAAAGCCAACAAATAAGCATTTGTTAGCAAAAATATTGTCAGTTGACTACTACCACTTACAGTGATCACATCGTGAAAGACCGTCTCACAACCACCATTGTACAGCTTTGTCATACGCAGTAAGTAGCTGTAGGTCTTGACTAGGATATATTAGAGGCCCTTAGCAATAATATCGTCACTCCATTACCAGAACAGTTGTGACCTTTGTAGTGCGAACATCATACTGACAGGTCCATTACCACTATGGAACTTACCACAACCAACAAAGGTAGGCAACGTGTACTCTATCAAGGCTACTCTTATAACTATAATCGTCAGAATGTGCATGGAATAATATTCTGGCGATGCTCAAAAGAGAGGTCAAAAGGGTGTCGCGGTGACCTAAAAAGTAAAAATGGAAAGGTTTTAAGTGTCAGTGATCATCAATGTAGTGCTCCAAGCAAACCAGGGTTACTGTTTACAAACAATCATGAAAATACTAAAAAGCGAGTTCGAGAAAACAATATTGCTGCTGAAGATAGTTCAACGTTCAAAAACCCATTATCACTATCAAAAGCAATACCGACTCTACACGAGGACCCTGTGAAAGAGGAACAAGAGGAATTGGACAGATCTAGTGATGTTGAGAATGATCATGGTGATTATAATGTTAGTGATAAAGATTATGATAATGATGCTGCTTATGATCATGCTGATAATGATGATGTTGATAATGACGTTTTCATGCCTACTGTTCACCATGGAAAAAAGATCTACATTTTTTTTTACTATAACATGCAATAGGGGAAAATGGTATTCATACTTAAAAATAAATAAAACATAGAAAAAACAAAAATAACAAATGTAATATGTGTACATATTGTAAATGTATTTGAATTAATAAAGAAATATTGTATGGACACTGCTTGTACATTTTAATTACTACCCACCTCCCACTCCTAATGCAAATATGAACTTTTGTACAAGGACCAAAAATGAAAAACATGTAAAACACAAAATTGGAAAATCCATGTTTCCATATTGACAAAAATTGAAAAACTATAAACTGAATTTTTAAAAAAATGCAAATGGAAAATTGTGTAATTGACAAATAATAAATTGGAAAATCCATGTTTCCATATTATGAAATTTAAAAAAAATTAAACTGACTTTTTTAAAAACTGTAAATGGAAAATTGTAAAATTGACAAATGTGTAAATAACAAATTGGAAAATCCATGTTTCCATATTGACAGAGTTCAAAAACGTAAAACTGACATTTTTAAAAACTGAAAATGGAAAATTGTAAAATTGCAATGTGTGTGAAATATAAAAATGAAAATAAAAAAAACTATTTCCTGATTATGTTAAGTGTAAATTAGTGTAGTTTATGAGGTTGTATACAATTGAATGTAAATACATATGCTTTGGGATAAGGTATATGTAATGAAAAAATCGTGTTTCGCAATCATGAACTTTTGACATTGACTAAATCAAAAACACGTTGTTGTTTGAGTCTTCAGTCTTTTGACTGGTTTAATGCAGCTATCCATGCTTCCCTGTCCTGAGCTAATCGTTTCATCTCTACATAGCTACCACACCCTACATCTGAGGCAATCTGTTTAACATATTCTAACCTTGGTCTACCCCTACAGTTCTTGCCCTCGACCCTCCCTTCCATAACTAAGCTTGCTATTCCTGTGTGTCTTAGTTTGTGTCCTACCAACCTATCTCTTCTCTTGATTAGCAGTCGCCAGAAACATCTCTCCTCTTCCACTAGTCTTAATACCTCTTCGTTTGTAACCCTATGTAGTTATAACATGAACTAGTCGTGTGCGTCAAATTGTGAGCAACGACTCCAATAACAAAGAACCAATAGATAAATGATTCCCGCATAGTTATTGGTGTACAGATTTTTAAACTTAAGTGAGGATTGGGAAGGAGGCAGTCATAACCTTAAGTTAAGAATCATCCATGCATTTGCCATAAATAAAAGTGGTAAAACCATGAAACAATATGACTGAGGTAGAAATGAGTTTATCACGTCTCAGTTTTCTTTACAAGGTTGGTAGTTACTCCCTGCTCATGCTAAATAAAGCTACATCCAAGACAATCTGTTTAGCATATTCGAACCTTGAACTACACTGCAGTTCTTAGCCTCAACCTTTCTTTTCATAATTATGTTTCCTATTTCCATAACACATTAAAATCCTAGGAGTGAAAGCTAAATCCCATAAGGTCAAAGTCTACCATGCTAACCAATTAGCCTCAGGGTCACACTTTAGGGCTTATCCGATATTGTGGCTATTTAAAACCCATGTACATAATGTTTCTGGAATATGCGTGATTACCTATGTCAATGTAGCGGCTTCTGTGGTGTAGTTAATAGCTGTGCTCAAGATAACGGGCTCAAACCAGGCCAAAGTCGTCGGATTTTTGAAAGCGCTGATTCCTTCAGTATGCATTCCTTCGGAGGGGGGGGGGGGGAGTAAAGCCTGCGGTCCCATGTCATACATTTGTTCCACGTAAAAGAACCTAGCACTGCAATTGGTAGTGTGTGGTAAACTTTATAGGCTATATTTGGTTAATTAGTAACGCTCTAATAAGTTCCAACGTTCGCCACTTAGAGTTAGTGACAGTAGCATTTGATAACCAAAGTTAGACGTACATGAAATTGAACTTGTTGGGAGACCTCAGGCGTCAAATAAAAAATGCACAGCTATGGCCATTGGCTGCAATTCATAGTATATCCTCTTTGCTTCGTCCATCACTATTATTTTGCTTTCTAAGTAGCAAAAAGTCTCCTACTTCCTTTAGCTTTTCACCTGCCAATTCAAAGTACATATGCATTTCGTTTGAGGGTTTAGACGTCTTGGTGTATAGGATTTTGTGATAGCCTGTGTTATTGTAATGACTGAAGTAGTGTGTGTATTTGTAATTAGATGAGGATTTGGAAGGATGCAGGCGTACATTTAAATTACGCATCATCCCGGTATTCACCTGAAGTACAAGTGGGAAACCACGGAAAACCCCTCCAGGACAGGTGAGCTGGGAGTTGAACCCCCACCTCCTTTCGGTTTTTCCTTACAAAGCCTAGTATAGACCAAAGTTAAATTTCTTGGCAGAGCCGGAAATCAAACTTAGGCCTCCAAGGTGACGACCTAGAATGCTAGCCACTTCACAACGAAGTGGACTCTTATGATAGTCTACCTTGTACAGTCTCATGTTACGTTGTTGTCGTTGTTGCTTTGAAGGGCTTAGACATCGTAATCATTTAGTCCTGCGTATTTAGGTGTGTGTTGAATTTGTCTGATAACCTGTGTTATTGTGATGGCTGCAGTAGTGTGTGTATTTGTAATTAGATGAAGATTGGGAAGGATGCAGGCGCACACTTAAACTAGGAATCATCCCGGTATTCACCTGAAGTACAAATGGAAAACCATATAAAACCACTTCCAGGATGTCTGAGGTAGGACTCGAACCCACTTTTTTCAGTTTTGCCTCACATGGCTAAGTGTACCCCGTTCCAACTCTCAAACCAGAATTACATTTCTTGGCAGAGTTGGGGATCGAACCCTGGTCTTCGCAGTGAAAGTTAAACTGCTTAACCACTACGCCATCAAGCTCTATATTTCTATACAGTGCTCCGATTCAGTCCCCAGAGTTGGGAATCAAGCCCACACTTTTGCAAAAATACATCAAACGATAATAAAATGAAAATGTTACAACATTTAAAGTAATTTAAATATTCATACTCTGTAGCTAGATCTCTATAAAAAAGAGTCTTTCAGATGTGTACGTGCTTCGCGTTATCATACAGGATAACATTTCAACTGTCACAGCAATCTCTGTTAGCTCTCCCAGACTGGCTGGTCACTGGAGATACTGAGTTGCTAGCGAACATTACGATATTATTAAACAGTGTGTATTTTTAGTGCATTTTCAGTCACCAGCCCCGTGTGCTTGAGTGTGTGAGTTGTAAATTTTATACGCCTTAAGAGTATTTTCATATAATAATTATATTTTGGCTAAGTTACAATGACTGTGTGTGTAAAACAGTGATATTCCCAAGCGGATTGACCAGTGTGTAATAAGAGGTAAGCTAATGATGTATTTTTTACTGACTTTGCTACTTTTGTTGTGCTTTTATTTTTTATTTTTTGTCTGGTTTGAAACAATTGTTTATCCATCACTGTCTTGAGCTAATCGTTCCATTTCTATATAGCTACCACAACAACCTACAGTACATTCAAGGCAATCTATTTAAAATATTCTTACCTTGGTCTACCCCTACAGTTCTTGTCTTTAACCCTTTATTTCATAACTAAGCCTGCTAATCCTGGGTGTTTTAGTATGTGTCCTACCAAACTATCTCTTCTCTTCATTAACAGTCGCCAGAAACATTTCTTCTCTCCCACTAGTCTTAATACCTCTTCGTTTGTAACCCTATGAACTTGAGTGTATGTAAAAGCTGTCTGATAACCTGTGTCTGTACTACTGTATGTATTTGTAATAGAGGTAGGTATTGGGTAGCAAGCAGCTGTAGCCTTAAGTTAGGTACCATCCCGGCATTTGCTTAAGAATG
This sequence comes from Meconema thalassinum, assembly GCA_946902985.2. Lineage (NCBI taxonomy): Eukaryota > Metazoa > Arthropoda > Insecta > Orthoptera > Tettigoniidae > Meconema > Meconema thalassinum. Next base: position 219,845,608 of record OX336396.1, read on the forward strand.
TAAGAGTGGCAAACCACAGAAAACACTCTTAGAATGGCTGAGGTATGAATCAAGCCCACCTCTTCCCAGTTTTGCCTCACGAGGCTGAGTGCACCCCATTCCAGTCCTCAGACCAAAATTAAATTTCTTAGCCGTGCCTGGAATCGAACCCATGCCTAAGCAGTGACAGTCAAGAATGCTAGCCACGACACCAAGAGGTGTTTCATGAATATCAGTTGTTGTTGTTGGTTGTTGTTGTTGATTCTTTAGGGGTTTTGTGATATAATGGTCATGTAGCACAGTATATTGTATTTGGGGTGTGTGTTGTCTGATAACCTGTGTTCTTGTAATGGCTGTATTAGTAATTCAGATAAGGATTGGAAAGGAGGTGGTCGTGGCCATAACTTAAGATATATCCTAGCATTTGCCTGGAGTGTGTGAGTGGGAAACCACAGAAAAAACTCTTAGAATGGCTGAGGTAGGAATCAAGCCCATCTCTTCCCAGTTTTGCCTCACGAGGCTGAGTGTACTCCATTCCAGTCCTCAGACCAAAATTAAATTTCTTAGCAGAGCCAGGAATCGAACCCGTGCCTAAGCAGTGACAGTCAAGAATGCTAGGCACTACACCAAGAGGTGTTTCATGAATATCAGTTGTTGTTGGTTCTTGTTGTTGATTCTTTAGGAGTTTTGTGATATCATGGTCATGTAGCCCTGTATACTGTACTTGGGGTGTGTGTTGTCTGATAACCTGTGTTGTTGCAATGGCTGTATTAGTAATTCAGATAAGGATTGGAAAGGAGGTGGTCGTGACCTTAACTTAAGATATATCCTAGCATTTGCCTAGAGTGTGTGAGTGGGAAACCACAGAAAAAACTCTTAGAATGGCTGAGGTACGAATCAAGCCCATCTCTTCCCAGTTTTGCCTCACGAGGCTGAGTGTACCCCATTCCAGTCCTCAGACCAAAATTAAATTTCTTAGCCGAGCCTGGAATCGAACCCATGCCTAAGCAGTGACAGTTAAGAATGCTAGCCACGACACCAAGAGGTGTTTCATGAATATCAGTTGTTGTTGTTATTGTTGTTGTTGTTGTTGTTGTTGTTGTTGGTTGTTGTTGTTGATTCTTTAGGGGTTTTGTGATATCATGGTCATGTAGCACAGTATACTGTATTTGGGGTGTGTGTTGTCTGATAACCTGTGTTCTTGTAATGGCTGTATTAGTAATTCAGATAAGGATTGGAAAGGAGGTGGTCGTGGCCTTAACTTAAGATATATCCTAGCATTTGCCTAAAGTGTGTGAGTAGGAAACCACAGAAAAAACTCTTAGAATGGCTGAGGTAGGAATCAAGCCCATCCCTTCCCAGTTTTGCCTCACGAGGCTGAGTGTACCCCATTCCAGTCCTCAGACCAAAATTAAATTTCTTAGCAGAGGCAGGAATCAAACCCGTGCCTAAGCAGTGACAGTCAAGAATGCTAGGCACTACACCAAGAGATGTTTCATGAATATCAGTTGTTGTTGTTGTTGTTGTTGTTGTTGTTGTTGTTGGTTGTTGTTGTTGTTGATTCTTTAGGGGTTTTGTGATATCATGGTCATGTAGCCCTGTATACTGTACTTGGGGTGTGTGTTGTCTGATAACCTGTGTTGTTGCAATGGCTGTATTAGTAATTCAGATAAGGATTGGAAAGGAGGTGGTCGTGGCCTTAACTTAAGATATATCCTAGCATTTGCCTCTAGTGTGTGAATGGGAAACCACAGAAAAAACTCTTAGAATGGCTGAGGTAGGAATCAAGCCCATCTCTTCCCAGTTTTGCCTCACGAGGCTGAGTGTACCCCATTCCAGTCCTCAGACCAAAATTAAAATCATTAGCAGAGTCTGGAATCGAACCCATGCCTATGCAGTGACAGTCAAGAATGCTAGCCACGACACCAAGAGATGTTTCATGAATATCAGTTGTTGTTGTTGATTCTTTAGGGGTTTTGTGATATCATGGTCATGTAGCCCTGTATACTGTACTTGGGGTGTGTTTTGTCTGATAACCTGTGTTATTGTAATGGCTGTATTAGTAATTCAGATAAGGATTGGAAAGGAGGTGGTCGTGGCTTTAACTTAAGATGTATCCTAGCATTTGCCTAGAGTGTGTGAGTGGGAAACCACAGAAAAAACTCTTAGAATGGCTGAGGTAGGAATCAAGCCCACCTCTTCCCAGTTTTGCCTCACGAGGCTGAGTGTACCCCATTCCAGTCCTCAGACCAAAATTAAATTTCTTAGCAGAGCCAGGAATCAAACCCATGCCTAAGCAGTGACAGTCAAGAATGCTAGGCACTACACCAAGAGGTGTTTCATGAATATCAGTTGTTCTTGTTGTTGATTCTTTAGGGGTTTTGTGATATCATGGTCATGTAGCCCTGTATACTGTACTTGGGGGGGGGGTGTTGTCTGATAACCTGTGCTATTGTATGGCTGTATTAGTGTGTGCACTTGTAATTTAAATGAGGATTGGAAAGGAGGCTGTCATGGCCTTCAGTTACGGTACCTCTTGCCATTTGCCTCGAGTTAAATTGGGAAACCACAAAAAACTACGTCCAGAATGACTGAGGTAGGAATCTAACCCTGCTCCTCTCAGTTTTTTGCCTCACAAGAATGAGTGTACCCCCTTCCAGCCCTCAGCCCAGAATTAAATTTCTTGACAGAGTCAGGAATCGAACACGGGTCTCCGCAGTGTCATTCAAGATTACTAGCCGCTACACCACGAGGTGTACAATATAAGGTTGGTCTAGATCGTACATGATTAATCAATAATTACCTAATAATAATAATAATAATAATAATAATAAATATTCCATTTAGCAACTACACGGCCGACCTCTCCCTGTGACGTCACCCACGGTCTCGGGGAGTGGCGGCCATCTTGCCCATTAGCCCTTGCGCCAGCTATGACTGTCCCCTCCATAAGAATAACATAGGGCTGGTTGCGCGCGGCGGCCATCTTGCCCATTAGCCCCTGCGCCAGCTTCGGCTTATATTACCTACTAATGGCTATAAGGTTATCGTGGAATCAAACATAGACTTTAAAATTCAACAATGCGATTAAGGGGATCAAAGGGTACCCTAGAAATTTTACACGTGACTTACGCTTGTGATATGTGATATGTGGTACAGAAGGTCTATTATATCTCCAAACAGCAACATTATTTTCAAAAATTCCTGAATTAGAATAGTGGTTTTAGCAGCTTTTGGGAATTTGGGCCATTGGAGGCTAAAAATCTCGAATTTTCATGCACCACGAGCCTTTATAATTAATTAAAGGGGTCTTCCTGGGGATGGGGACTTTCCACATCGGTGAGGGTCAGTTTTAATTTGACATATATTGCGTTTCGTCTACGAGGTTTTCAATATTATTTTCACGTCAGGAAGTACACGTTAGGTGAATTTAGTTTGAGAGCACATTTTAACTAATCATATTTTTGTCGACAAACGGGTTCATCATAAAGATGATTTTGTTTGATACTGTGTGGTTGATATATCTTTATGTTTATATACGCCTATAATTCATGTTCGGGTGCTTGGAGCATCGCAAAATTAGGTATTGTAACGATGAGTCAATACACCAATCATTTAGAAAACTCTTCAACGTACTTCTCATAGAAGGGTGGGCATAAGGAACAAATGTTCAAAATACATGCTAAAATAGCGAAAAATAAAATTATCATAGAAGGACGACCAAAAGCATATGTTGCGCTTCTCAATTTGTGACACAAAAACTATGAAGTCCATAAAGGGTCTCCAAAAACCACATTTTACGGCCCTTAAATTAACAGTGTCTGCGATATACCCAGAAAACTAACTTCGTTCTGATAAACGTATGAAGGAATGACAAGCCCCTAACCATTGGAACAGTATCTCAATTGATAACGTCTGGTTATTAATACTGAAGACCGTTCGAAGAGCGGGTACTTCTGCTAGTACATACATATAACAGAAATCTTTACACTGCGTAGGCCTGTTTTCGATTCCCGGCTCAGTCAAGGAAATTAATTCTGGCTTGAGGGCTGGTTCACGGTCCACTCAACCTCGTAAGCAAAACGGAGAAGAAATTGAATTTTTTTAAGTTAATTACAATTAGGACTGGCGGTTCCCTTAGCTGCAGCTAACTGTCACTATTATACATGTTTCTTTTGTATATAGTCTTACATTAAGAGGCGGGTTCGATTCCTACCTCATCCGTCCGGGAAGTGGTTTTCCATAGTTTGATAAATTGAATATCCGCCTGACAATACTACGAGAAGTTGTTTAATGAAATATTAGAGGACGTACTGCTCGGTTCCAAGCTCTGTGAACTTGCGGGATGAAGAGGAGAGGCAGGGTAGGAGCAGGCGGGAATTGAGAAGCCTGTCGACAGCCCGCCGTGTTACCTGACATTCTCGTCTATTCCAATACTGCTAACATGGGTCTTTTCTGAAACCAGTGTGCCGTTGGGAATGAGTGACTGAGTCACCGACTAATGTATTTGCTTCTGTTACTACGCAAGGACCGAGAAACCGCATCACTCGTCACCATCACTGATAATACTCATAATAGTCTGCGATGCACATTCCTCTCAGGTCCATGCAGCTTAGACTCGAGCAGTACATGTTTCGGAATATCAATGATTCCATCCTCAGCGTGGCGGATTTTCAATTTATCAATTCTATCGATCAATACGGATATATCTATTTACCATTTCTTTAATGTTAATGTGTACGCATTCTATTGCCATAGTTTCCCCACTTCTATTCCAGGAAAATGCTGGGATGGTACCTAACTTAAGGCCACGGCCACTTCATACCCTAATCCTACCTAAATTACAATTACACGCACTATACTCTGTATTTCGAGAGTAAGAACCTGGCATATTTGGCGGGAACGATCATAAAATGGCCGCCGCGGGCTCCTATTGGCTGGATTTTGACAATTAACACCACACGTTGCCAGCGGATTGCTCATGATTCAGTCGCTTGTTAACCGCTGTCTGTGTGTGAGTTAGTTTCATTGTCATCGTTTCGTTTACTTTTAGCATAGAGTTTTAATATTTTTGTTTCCATTTTTACTTCGTCATTTCTTTCATTATTATTATTATTATTATTATTATTATTATTATTTTCTAGTTTCATCGTGTTCTTAGTTAGCTAGTTAGTTTGTTAATTATTATAGGTCGAACCCTTGCCAAGTGACTGAGGATTATTGGTGTCAGTTCGCGGCCAGTCGATAATACGAGTACAGCACAAGTTATTTACATCAACAACGAAAACTTGGCCACACAACTCAGCTGTTCCAAGCTCCCGCCATTTCCTTCACGTACTTTCTATGGAAATAGTACAGACATCAGAGTGATACAGATTATCAGACAAATTCTGCACACACTCAAGTACACGGGGCTAAACAATCGCAATCTCGCTAAGCCCCTTAAAGAAACAACAACAACAGCAATAGGAGATTCCGTGTATTAAAGTATTACGCATATGATTGGCACACGGTTATGGCATCTATAAATTGATCTAATGTTGTTACAGCAAGATTTTACGACGATTAAGATAGCACAGGTAATAAACTTTATTTTTATTTGTTAAAGATGACGGAATAGCGTGGCTGTGTAAGTTCGATGACCGGGTGACTCATAATCACCCTTCTGGTCATTTCATTGTGGATAATGTGAAGTGTCGGTAGGTAAGATACCTGTGAGTCACTTCCAACTAACTCACCTGGATGACTGACCACCAGCAGCCACACTCATGCTTCAAGGAAACAGAATGAGAGGAAGAGGAGTTTACTGTAAGTGTCTTGAGCAAAACAAGGAACAAAACTGAAGAGCAATTGGCCATGAATCACAAATAACACAGGGAGTTTGCTGCCTTAGAATAGTTAGTTATTGGCGCTTTAAGGGACGGAACAGCGAGGTCATCTGCCCTGTGCGTTAGATTTTGCAGTTATCTATTTATATTAATTTACATGTGCTTCTTCTTTCTTTATATATTCCTCCCTTGCTTTTCAATATATCTTTTTTCTATCTCTTTTCTTCCTGTATTTCTATCTTTCCTACTTTCTTTCTTCCTTTCTTTCTTTCTCTATTTCTTTTTCTTTCTTCCTTTCTTTCTTTTCCTTTCTTTCTATATTTCCTACTTTCTTCCTTTCTTTCTTTCTTTCTTTCTTTCTTTGTTTCTCTGTTTCTTTCTTTTTTCTTTCTTTCTCTTTCTTTCTTTTTTCTATATTTCCTACTTTCTTTGTTTGTTTGTTTGTTTCTTTCTTTCATTCTTTCTTTCTTTCTTTCTCTGTTTCTTTCTTTTTCTTTCTGTCTTTCGCTGTTTCATTCTTTTTTCTTTCTTCCTTTCTTTCTTTATTTCTTTCTATCTTTCTTTCTTTCTTTCTTTCTTTTTCTTTCTTCCTTTCTTTCTTTCTTTCTTTATTTCTTTCTATCTTTCGTACTTTCTTTCTTTCTCTGTTTCTTTCTTTTTCTTTCTTCCTTTCTTTCTATCTTTCTTTCTTTCTTTCTTCCTTCCTTTATTTCTTTTTTCTTTCCTTCTTTCTTTCTTTCTTTCTTTCTTTCTTTTTTCTCTATTTAGGGAGCAGATAGCCTCGTAGTTCCTCCCCTTAAAACAACAATAACTAACTAACTAACTAACTAACTAACCTTCTCTATTTCTTTCTTTCCTCTTTCTCCCTTTCTTTCTTTCTTTCTCCCTATCTTTCTTTCTATCTCTCTTTTTATCATTCCATCTTTCTTTCTTTCTTTCTTTCTTTCTTCCTTCCTTCCTTTCTATATACCTTTCTTTCTTTCTTTCTTTCTTTCTTTCTTTCTTTCTTTCTTTCTTCCTTCCTTTCTATATACCTTTCTTTCTTTATTTCTTTCTATCTTTCTTTCTTCCTTTCTTTCTTTTTCTTTCTTCCTTTCATCTTTATTTCTTTCTATCTTTCTTACTTTCTTTCTTTCTCTGTTTCTTTCTTTTTCTTTCTTCCTTTCTTTCTATCTTTCTTTCTTTCTTCCTTCCTTTCTTTCTTTATCTTTCCTTCTTTCTTTCTTTCTTTCTTTCTTTCTCTATTTAGGGAGCAGATAGCCTCGTAGTTCCTCCCCTTAAAACAACAATAACTAACTAACTAACCTTCTCTATTTCTTTCTTTCCTCTTTCTCCCTTTCTTTCTTTCTTTCTCCCTATCTTTCTTTCTATCTCTCCTTTTATCATTTCATCTTTCTTTCTTTCTTTCTTTCTTTCTTCCTTCCTTCCTTCCTTTCTATATACCTTTCTTTCTTTCTTTCTTTCTTTCTTTCTTTCTTTCTTCCTTCCTTTCTAAGTACCTTTCTTTCTTTCTTTCTTTCTTTCTTTCTTCCTTCCTTTCTATATACCTTTCTTTCTCTCTTTCTTTCTGTCTTTTTTCCTGTATTTCTATCTGTCTTTCATTCTTTCTTTCTTTCTCTCTTTCTTTCTTTCGATATTTCTATCTTTCTATCTCCCCTTCTAACTTTCTTTCTTTCTTTCTTTCTTTCTTTGTCACCCCTGTGGTCGAGGTTCGAATTCCACCTCTGCCATTCTAGAAATGTTTTTCCGTAATTTCCTACTTCTGTTGTTGTTATTTATTTTTGGGGCTGTGACATTATGGCATATCACTCCATGTATTTTTGTGTGTGTGTGGAATTTGTGTGAACACCACTTCCAAGATGGCCGCTATTAGCACCGGGATTTGAACCTTTCATTTCTGGACTGTAGTTGTATGTGTAGTTGTACAGTATATTAAGGTCAGGGATGGGGTAGGTGCCCTGGGACTGAAGTAAGGTACTATCCCGGCATTTGCCTGGAGGGAGTGTGGAAAAACCTGGGGAAAAGGACACTCAGTATAGCCGCCAACAGCACTGAGATTTCTACCAAAGATCTCTGGACTTTCTGCAGCTGCCATCGCGGCCGTATTGCACGATTTAACGAACACGGCTACGTCGCGAGATTCAGCCAGAGTATAATCAGTCTCTTGAGATAAATCTGAGAAAAACTTGGTTCAATTCTCACCTTACCTATCCTAAAAGTTATTTTTCATGGTTTTCCCACTGATATTCAAGGCAAAAAAAAAAGATGGTTCCCACGGCTGTCTTCTTCACAATATTAGCCTCATTTACAAATACACACATATCTGCAGACACCACAATTACGCAGACTATGAGATAACTTCCTCGCACACAAGTCTCTAAAAGGAAACATCAACATCAATGAAGTCTCGATCTTGACATGGCAGTCTTTAGATCACTACGCCCACGCTTCAGGACATATCTACTGGCCTTGTCCTTGATGGTCTGGTGACTCGAACAGCTTAGTTCCCTCACTGACTCAACTAAACTAAGTAGTAGTGCTGGTACTTTTAATCGATTAATGTCAGTTACAAATAATCGATGAATTGAATCAGATAATTCGATTAATTGCTAGCGGCAGATGACCTCGTAGTTCCTCTCCTTAAACAACAATAACAACGACTAATTCCAACAAATAATGATTAATCGATTGTGCGTGAAATAATTGACTGATTGGTTTGTCGATTAATTGATGTACTTCGCTCGTTTCACTACACTCTCACGGAAAAAACAGACAATTAATTTAAATACAGGGTCTTTCATATAAAGTAAGAAAGGCAAGCGGCAGTTTTGTTATTCGCCGCTGCGGTGGCCTTGACCAAGCTTGTGGCGCGCCATGGCCCCCTGCTATACTATTGAAAGCGCGTGCATAGTTTTTTTTTCAAGTTGCGATGGACTGTATAAAAATAGCACATTGACATACCAACCTCATTTTACTACTAAATGTTTGCTTGTTTTATTTGTATGTCTCAACATAATCGCCAAAACGATTGAAACATTTGTCGTATCATTACACCAGCTTTCCAATGCCCTCGGCAAAATATTCTGCCGCCACTGAGGTGGATACGTCTGGAGAGTCTCCTGAAGTGTTTCCTTTTTGGCAAGGCGTTGCCGACCAAATATACCTTCAATTCTTGGAAAAGGTGAAAATCATTCACAAGCACATTGTACCAACGTTACGATAGACTTTTACAAAGAATTCAAGTGTGAAGTTCTGGACCATCTGCCGTTTAGTCTAAAACCAGCACTGAGTGATTTTCAACTTTTTTGAGAATTGAAGGTATGGTTGGGCGACAACGCATTGTCAAAACGTAAAAACTTCAGGAGACTGTCCACCTCAGTGGTGGCAGAAAATTTTGCCGAGGTCATTGGAAAGCTGGTATAATAATAATATCGTATGGCCTGGTGCAAGCTTTGTTAATTGACACCCAGAGGGTAGCTTGCATGTCGAATTTCGTCGTTCCTTTGAACGCTATGAAAGTCAAGGAGGTTAGATATCTAAACTCCTTGACACTACAGCGCTTTCAAGTTGAGAATGGAGGAACTTTGTGTTGGCGGAAAATCCCGAGATTAATTTTGCCATTGAACTCGGCCTACTGAATTCAAATGGGTTCTTTAACATGCCAACAACGTATGACATGAGTATCGTGATTTTTGTCGCCTTTCAAAAATCACTTACCAAGGCCAGGGGCGAACTTGCAATCTTGGGGTTGGTAGTCCAACACGATAACCACTCACCCACCGTGGCAAGCGGAAGCTGGTGTAACGATACGACAAATGTTTCAATCGTTTTGGCGATTATGTTGAGACATACGAATAAAACAAGCAAACATTTAGTAGTAAAATCAGTTTGGTATGTCAATCTGTTATTTTTATACAGTCCATCGGAACTTGAAAAAGAAACCAGCCCTCGTATGTACTACGCGCGCGGTTTCAATAGTACAGCAGGCGGCCATGGCCCGCCACAAGCTCGGCCAAGGTCACCGCAGCAGCGAATAACAAAACTGCCGCTTGTCGTTCTTACTTTATATGAAAGACCTTGTATATTGCATCATATAGGCTACATGTATTATTAAATAATGTACCTTCTTTGTGAAATCTAGGCTAAAACAAACTAAAACAAAAATGTTTCTGTCCTAAATTGTAAACATTGAACAAGAATTCAAAATCTTTGTTGAGAACTCTTCGCTTTCTTTTTTCGAAACCCTTCCCAATTTGATTGATGATTGTCCTTCGGTTGTTTGGTTGGTTCCTCAGTTTAGGGGCTGCAACAACTCGGTCATGTAGCCCCGTGTACTTTGGGTGTGTGTAGAATCTGTCTGATAACCGGTGTTAATTGTGATGGCTGTACCTAAAAAGTAAACTGGTAGGAAGTGGTCCACAGAAGACAAGATGCAACACAGTGCATTCATGAAGAGATATTGGGAAGGTAAGAAGGTGAAAACCATTAGGCCAACTAGAGCTCGCGTCAGCCGGGAAGGCTGCCGGCTCTCTGGGATTTGCGCAGAGAGAGGCAGAGATGCATGTCCACTGTTGCAACATGTCCCCACACCCCAGGCTGCTGCTGTGAGTTCCTGCTGTGTGGAAACACCGCCTCTTAGCTCATCGAGCCCGTCTCTTTCACGCTGCTTTACACTTTTAAAGTATTCATGCACTTTGTAAACTATTTCTCGGGCTTGTCTATTCACAACCTATCCTTTACTTCCCTCTGCTTCCATAGCACTCAAAAATGTACACAATCGCTTCCACTGGATATTTAACTATTACGATATAATTACTGACAACACACTAGCTCAGATTCTCAAGACAGACTGACTGTGATTGGTGGGATGGAAGTGAGGCATGGCGTAATGGTAGCGTTGTGTTCTGCGCACCACCTTCCCGGCTGACTCGAGCTCCAACAAGTTAAAACACGTTCTTTGAATTGGCAATAACAAATAATAAAATATTAATAACAATATTTAGTTTTTATATTACCTTTAGATTAAGCTTTTTACTACTATGCATTTCAATCTGTGTTAACTTCCTAGTTTTAATAATTACATTTAGAAATTAATACTTAATGTGGAAATATCAGGAAGTGTATTTTACTGTGTAGGTGCACTGTTATTGGGGCGCACACTGAGCCCTGTTGTGTACCGTCAAGAAATAAATAAATAAATAAATATCTGAGAAGTATATAAAGCATGCAGCAGAATCGCAGATACCAAATGTAAACGAAGGGTTAAATTCTTTGGACATGTTTCAAGACTCACTAAGAAAATGTTTAACCACTTCTACAAGCCCAATAGGAAAGACAACTCTTATGATAAATGTTTTGCTAACACCAAGAAGGATCTAAAAGAAATGAACATCACTGATCAAGACATCCGCAACAGAGCCACTTTCAGAAATAAGATACCCACATTTGAGGGACTCCTAGAGCCAGAAACAGCGACCAAGAAGAAACAGCATTGGACAGCTGAAAAGAACGAAGCTGTGCCCAAGAGAATGAAGGAATACTGGCGCCACAGAAAACTGAAATCATCAAGAGTTATTTACGTGGTCCTTTGTTGGCCAAAATCGAGAAAAAGACCCAATTTTTGCGAGAAGCCGTCCGGATGAAAATAAGCCCTGCTATCCTTTGAGAAGACTCTCTTTACTGCGATACAAAATCGTCTTATTCTTGTTTGGTCCCCATTGTGAAGGCAACAACAACAATACCATATGATCCCTCATTAGCAGTGTCGAACAAGTCAGAGAAAGTGAAGCCCTCTCATGTCGCTCCTCATTAAGGAGCAAGTTGACTGTCAAACAAGAGGGCCGACACTTCTGCTTGCCTCTTAGCCTCTCAACATAAGACCTTCTCTTTCTTTACAGCTCTTATAGACGAGCGCATTCTTTTCGCAACCGAGAAAATAGTCTCACAATATCCAATCACTAGGTCTCGCACAACTAGAAGTCTATTCTCACTGCAAACACACGAAATTTACCAGCATGGAACACAATAGCATCTTCAAAACCTTCCAGCATACTCTCCTGCGATCATTAATATAATTGCTAAAAGCTTCAGTAATTCATAAATAAAATTATGAACTACTGAAAAAGCGGGTACATGTGAAATTACTGGAATAGTTCATTTAGCTCGGAAATAACCCAAAATAATGTTACGAGTAAAATTAAATCACAAATCATTTTGCATAGTTAGGCCATACTGCAGTATGTGTTCCTAAATTTGAAATACGTAACACCCTTTGCGTAAATACAAACTTTTCACATCGTTTTTTGAATTCGTAATTAATAAACTCTTTCTACAGTATACTTATCCAGTTGTTAAAGAGGACAAGGATATCTTTTTTGCCTGCTCGATATTCATCCAGATTTTAAAGTCACTATTTTTGCAGAGTTTCTTTTAATTGAATTGTATCTAAAAAAAAAGAGAGATATCGCAGTAAATGTATTGCTTAAAATTCATAATTTTAATTATTTAAGCACAACTTGTTTAGGTTCTTATTCATGTGTGTGTAAGCTGTCAACACACTTCACCAAAAGAAACCCAGATTTAATAATTTTAAAGAATTTCAGTTTAAAACGGTGGAAGAAGTTTGTCTTACTATTGTATTGTATTATATATGATATATTATTATTATTATTATTATTATTATTATTATTATTATTATTATTATTATTATTATTATTATTATTATTATTATTACTATACATAGAGTTACGCCACTCGCAGATTTTGCCCTCATCTGACCCAGGAATTGTAATTATAGCCTACGGGGAACCGTGTCTAAGGAACCTGCACAGTCTCAACAGAGCTGACGTTATTTTGGTCTTCTACTTCTCTGCCCTCAATCATTGACGTATATCCTCAAGCAAAGAGCATCTCGCAGAGAAATGTATGGCAGATACCGTCAAGACCTTGTTTGTTATATCAGTAATATCCATAGGGGCATTAATGGAACTGAAACAATCTCTTCTCACTGCAGCAGGCCGAGCATCTACAATTTGCAAATTGGAAGCTAAGTATCCAATATTGGTGTGGATTCAACTAATTGGTCATAAGTGGGTAAAATATCTGTGTGACCTACCTCTACATGGAAGAACGCACGAAGAACAGAATAACGCAAAAGAGAGCATGGTGAACGGATAATGAGATATTGGGGGGAACAGAGGAAACATTGTGCTAAATAAGTTCAAACGAATAAATAAATAAATAAATAAATGAAAATGAAAATCCACAGCGTGCTTCCAGTCTCCGAACGGATCAGGAAATGGAATGAATGAAGCCCCCATCTAGCGGCGAGGATATGAACTGTGCCGGCTACCGAGGCCTGACGCACTCCTCTGGGGCAATGATTAAATGAATGAGAGATGAAATGAAATGATAGTGGAGAGTGTTGCTGAAATGAAATGTTGACAGGGAAAACCGGAGTACCCGGAGAAAAACCTGTCTGCCTCCGTTTTGTCCAGCACAGATCTCACTTTGAGTGTCCGGGATTTGAACCACGGACCCAGCAGTGAGAGGCCGGCGTGCTGCCGCCTAAGACACGGAGGCTTACAAATAAATAAATAAATACATGAATGAATGAATGAATGAATGAGGATATAAAAAGTAGGTTGGCTCAGGCAAGGAAAGCATTTCTACAGAAAAGGAATCAGTTGACATCGAATATAGATTTACGTATTAGGAATTCATTTTTGAAGGCCTTTGTCTGGAGCGTGGAGCTCTATGGAAGTGAAAGTTGGACTATTGGAGCAGCAGAGAAGAGGAGAATCGAAGCATTTGAAATGTGGTGTTACAGGAGAATGATGATCAGATGGGTAGATAGGGTTACAAATGAAGAGGTATTTAAACGACTGGGAGATGTGGGATGTTAGTGGTGACTGCTAATGAAGAGAAGAGATAGGTTGGTAGGACACATACTAAGACACCTAGGAATAGCAAACTTAGTTATGGAAGGAAAGGTCGAGGATAAGAACTGTACGGGTAGACCAAGATTAGAATATGTTAAACAGATTGCCTTGGATATAGGTGCTAGCTATGTATAGATGAAACGATTAGGTCAGGACAGGGAAGCATGGAGAGCTGCATCAAAACAGTCAAAAGACTGAAGACTCAAACACACACAAATAAATAAATAAATACATAAATAACCACAAAAATGGTGCGTTATGAATGTGTACCTCTCATGCAGTCTACAATTTTTAGGCATATGTGAGTTTTACAAAGGTACCTGTTAGGCACAGAAAGGGTACAGACAACACGTAACTAAGAGTTTGTGTTCTTATAGCAATGTATAGGTGAAACTACTGACCTAGCAGGCATAGATGAACAAACCACACGTAACTAAGGGCATGTGTTCTTATAGCAACAAATAAATATCGCTAATGACCTAGCACACATCATGAACACTGGTTGACATGACTATCATGGTATCGGGGAAATAATGATGCTACAGTAATTCCAGGTAGCCTCCCAGTTTGTGACAGGAACTGTCATTCAGATATTAAGAGGGGGGAAAGGACCAAGAGACATACACACATATCGCCCCCAAATGTATCTCAGCTCATGAGATGGTAATAGTGTTTCTGTCCCTATTATCGCATTAGCTCAGTGTTGTGCTCGGTCTAGGTATACATATCTGTGACTGTACATACATTTCATTTCAACTACCCCGCCGTACTTGTTTCAAATGTATAGAGACCTTTGCTGGGGTAACAGATGCCACAGGCACTGTTTATTACAGCGGTGAATCTGCTCTTAAAACTTGCCACTCTGCTCCAAACTTTTAGCAGGGACCGACAACTTTCTGGTGTGTAAAGCGCTGCTCCAGCTGAGAGAGAGATCGATATATATCGCTAAAGAACAGAGTCACTTTGTCACTGTCCTCTACCATGTTTCCAACTACAGTACTTACTTGCACCAACACTACCTTTGTCTTCAGCTGCAGGATTTGAGTGCAAAGGAGGGGGGGGGGGTTGGAAGTTTAGTTCCGTGTTCTGTCCAAGGGGAATACCTGGGAAGGGATATTGTGGGCCTATTCCAGTCAAAATCCGTTGTTGTTGTTGATGTTTCTTACTAAGAGGATGATGATGATGATGCTCTTGTTGTTTCATTTAGAGGCTTGCAACATCGTGGTCATTTGATCATCAGCTTTATAAGTGAGAATGGGTTAGGGCCAGCAATCTAAATTTTCAAGTGTACGTTTACTCAAAGACTTGTTCTTTTTTTTTTATTCTGAATTTTTGTTTTTCCGTAAGTTTTGTTTATTATTTTAACAAGCAACCCACCCCGGCTTCGTCCGGGAACAGTTATGAATGTGGAGGACTGAGAAGATGGGCATCTTTGGCTTATTTCATGTATTTCTTCTTTGGTTTATTTCATGTATTTATTCTTCATAATTGAGGCTCTTTGATATAGTGTAATAAAAGATGGCTGCTAAGTAAGACGTCCGTGTTTTCACCGATCACTAATTTATACTATACGAATCCCAACATTGGTGCCGAAACCCGGGATTACGTAGAAATGTGCATTAGATTACGGGCAATTGTGTTTTACTAGTGTACAAAGTAAACTGGTGATGCTTTCACTACAAACAGCCATCACGTTATGTACAAGCAGCCACGCCACGCCACGCCGGATTACGAGGTAAGAAGATACTGGAACTTCTACTACACGCGTCAGACACTAACGTGATATTTCAGTTTTTCATATTATTGCAAAAGTGATACTAGTACAACTAAACTGTGCACGAATTGTAATATAATTACTTTACTCTTCGTAACTGAATTCACGAATGATAGACGAGCAAGTACTGCCATCTTGCGGTAGATGCTAAACTAAATACCTGGTAGCCATCACGGACACTACAAGACGATCTCACGATTATTACGCATGCGCTGACATCAAGCAATCATCTTCACTTGTCGCAGCACGGTACTATTTATTTATTTATTTATTTATTTCGTCATCCATTCTTCAAGATGCAAGACGAGAGTGTTAAGAGTTAACTAGCGTTTTTTGAAAAGAAAGCGGAAGACGGAACGAGCAACTATAACCAAATTCAGTACGATAATAAATAGCGCTACAGGCGGCGACATCTCAGAATACGAATATAATCGCATTAGACTCCAAGAAGCTTTAGATCATCTCACAGTCCTGGACGATTGTATACAGGAATGTTTGACCGACGCAGAATACGAGGCCGATGTCGAGAAATGTGAAGAATATATCGACATCGCGAAGAGAGCGATTCTAAAAGCATCACACGCCGAGAATAAATCTAAGTCACTCTCCAGTTTGATAACATCGGTCGCCGGAATGAGTATGCAACCAACGCCAGGATCTCCAATCCCAACACCCGTCACGCACACAGTGAAGGTCCCTGCCGTAAAGTTAGATAAATTCGCAGGTGACATTGAGAATTGGGCACGTTTTGGGGAGCAATTCCAGTCATCTGTTGACAATAATCAATCTCTTGCTCACATTGACAAGCACGTCTATCTCCGTGGATATCTGGAGGGTGAGCCGAAGAATCTAGTTGATGGAATACCGATAACGGCTGATGCTTATGAAGAAACAAAACGGATATTAATATCTCGCTACGGAAACACCGACCGCATAATTCAGGCCCATCTTGACTACCTCGAAGCCTTACAACCAATTTCAGACGATACTCCTAATCTAAATGCCATATACATCGAATGCAATAGACGCGTACAAGCCTTACGGGCCTTAGGGGAAAATGTAGATAATTACGGACGGATGTTATGCCCTAAAATTCTCCGAGCATTCCCTCAAGGTATTGTCCGCCGTTGGATGATTTATTCCAAACGAGAGAGCATTCCCGAGAGTCACATTACCAAGTTAATGTAGTTCCTGAACGAGGAGGTAGATGGCGCTGTGATCACACAGAAGATCAGAGGAGATATCACTTCTCTCGAATCCTTCTCAGGCACCGTTGCGACACTCCATGTGAACACAAAGTCTAAACGGACGGACATGAAAGCAAAGAAAGTGTATTCCGAACTCTGTGTGTTCTGTGAGACTCAAGGCCACTGGTCCCAGAACTGTGTGAAGCTACGCAATGTAGCTGAGCGGATTGAAAAGTTAAAAACTGCCAACCGATGCTCCTTGTGCCTCAATAAAGGTCACAGTGTGAAGGCCTGCATGAAGAAGAGTAAGGTATCATGCGCAAAGTGCAAAAAATCTCATATTTCCATCTGCACTGGAGAACAGCCCGCATCAATACCTGTGGTTAAGATTGACGTTACTATGCCGAAGTTCACTTGTCTTCAAACGGCGAATATTTGGATCACAGGGCCCACCAGACTGAGAAAACGTATACGATGCATATTGGATGCTGGCAGTCAATCAACCTTCGTAAGCCGAAGTCTGGTAGATCAGCTTCAACCGAATATCGTGGGATACAAAGATTTGACAGTTACCAGATTCGAATCATCTCGTCACACATCTTCAGCTCGCAGACTCATTGACCTCAACATCAGTGGACTATGCACGGAGGCTGCTCTGCGTATTTCTGCATTTGAGAGTGACAACGTTTACTCGCCACATCCGACTGTTCCACTCGACGTCCAGTCCCTGTCACGCTTGCGAAGATTGAGACTTGCTGATCCCAAGGATGACAACAATGAACTTCCTATAGAACTTCTAATAGGTGGAGACCATTATTGGAAGGTGATACTTGACGACAAGCCAATACGCCTCTCAGACACGTTAGTACTGCTTCCTTCTAGATTTGAATGGATTCTGAGTGGAAATAGGTCAGGAATTACAGTCCACAGCGTAAACGTGCACCACATTCATACTGCTAAGGACCCATCTGTCGAGGACGATGATATGCAACGATTTTGGGATCTAGAGTCCCTAGGAATAAGGGAAGATCAGAAAAGTACCCTCACAACGAAAGAAGCCACCATTCTTCAAGAATTCCACGATTCGTTTCACTTACAAGACTGGCGGAGGGTAGTATCCCTACCGAAGAAAGAAGATCTGGTCTTACCCTCAAACCGTAAGAACGCTCTAAATCGTTTTCACACATTGCAGAGAAAACTTGCTGTTAATGCTCAGTACAAAGAAATGTACCTCGCACAGATGATGGACTACGTAAACATGGGACATGTTCAACTGATCGCTACAGAGGAAACCACAAATGATGTATACTACCTGCCTCATCACGCCTTCAAGAAAGAGAGAAATGGCACAGAGAAATGGAGGATCGTCTTTGACGCATCATCCAACGAGAGAGACGCACCATCCCTCAATAATGTTCTGGAAACAGGCCCTAATCTGTTACCAGAGATACTGTCCACGTTGATCCGCTTCCGGACTTACCGCAAAGCCATAGTAGGAGATGGAACTGAAGTTTTCCTTCAATTATGCCTGGATACTGAAGACCGAGATTTAACAAGATTCTTCTGGTTCAATGTGGAGAAGGACGAACTTGGAAAATGGCATGCAAAAGATGATATAGCCATCTATAGATTCACTCGTCTACCATTCGGCCTTGCAAGCAGTCCCTTTCTTCTGTCTGCAAATCTCCGTGAACTGGCAACGAGATTCAAGGATCAGTTCCCGTCAGCAGCATAACTTATGGATCAAAGCACTTTCATGGATGACTTTGTTGCGGGAGCTGAAGATGAGGTGACAGGTCTACTAAGACAGATAGTGATGCCGATGGCAAAATGGGCAACAAATTCTGGACCATTGGAAGGCATATGGAGAGCCGAAGGACGTGAAACGAAAAGGGAAACTGGAGTACTAGGTGTACGATGGGACACAGAATCAGATTCACTACTCTTCGACCATACAGACATCACTGACAACCTTTCTCAGGATCCAGGAACCAAACGAAAGCTATTGAAAACGACCGCAAAGTTCTACGTCCCTCTTGGATTACTTTCACCGGTGTCCATAGTCGGAAAAGTTCTCTTCCAAGACACCTGGTGTAGGGGCATAGAATGGGACGAAATACTTCCACATGACATTGCATTGCGATGGCAGTTGTGGATAACCAGCCTCACGGATCTGGCAAGTGTGGCCATTCCAAGATGGATTGGTTTATCAAGGACAACATCGGAGACTTCACATGTCCACGTGTTCTGCGACGCGTCGGAGCGTGCCTACGGAGCTGCACTGTATGTTCGAACGTCTACCGACGTAAACACATATATACATCAGGTATGCACTAAGAATAGACTGTCTCCAGTCAAGAAGGTTACACTCCCACGACTAGAACTACTGACCATCTTAGTGGGTTGCCGTCTTCTGAGATATTTCTGCCAAGCAACAGACTTTAATGTCACCACATCTACTCTGTGGAGTGACTCCATGGTCGATGTAGGTTGGATTAAAAGCGATGCAAACCGTTGGAAAACATTCATTTACAACCGAGTGACGGAAATTCAAGGCATCCTAAGTCCAGCTCAGTGCCGGTACTTCCCGAGCCAGGATAATCCAGCCGACCTCTTGTCACGAGGAATAACCTCAAAAGCACTACAGTCTTCTTCAATTTGGTGGCACGGGCCTGTATGGCTAGCCGATCATCCTAGCTCTTGGCCCCTCAGCAGTGTGCCTAACGCCTCACTTCCAGAGACTCGCAAGACGCATCAGCAAACACTTAATGTCGTTACAACGGAACCTCTGATCATTGCTTCCAGATTCAGCAGTTATTGGAAAATACTGCACATCATGGGTTGGATTTTGCACTTCTAGAACAACATCAGACAGTCGGAGAAAAAATTCTGGGAATCTCACTGCACGTGAATTAGAGGCTTCCCGATTGTGCTGGATACGCACAGTCCAACGTGAGTGCTTTTCCGAAGAGTACGACGCTCTGACAAAAGAGAGAAACTTGTCTGGGAAGTCCAGGATTGCCCGCTACAACCTCTTCTTACAGGACGGCCTTATTCGACTGGGAGGGCGCCTCCACCATGCAGACCTGCCAATACAGCAGAAACATCCTCTAGTACTCGATGGTGCACACCACTTCACTAAGTTGTTGATCCTCCAGACTCACATTCGGCTACACCACCTTGGAGTATGAATCGTTCTCTCTGTACTACGCGAAGAATTTAGGATCCTCAAGGCACGCCAGGCTGTCAAGAAGGTCATCCACACTTGCTTACCGTGTCTGATCGCCAGAAGCCAACAAGGTAACGAGATCGAAGCCCCGTTGCCTCCAGAACGTGTGCGACATACTACGCCATTTGCAGTTACTGGTGTGGATTTTGCAGGGCCACTACTCGTTAAGGTGGGGAATCTCGTACAGAAGTCGTATATTGTGCTTTTCACATGTGCAAATATAAGGGCCCTTCACCTGGAGCTGGCTTTGGACATGACTACGGAGACGAATCTCATGGCTGTCAGACGATTTGCGGGACGAAGAGGACTTCCAAACACCATTTACTCGGAGAACGCTAGAGCGTTCCAGGCAGCACACAAAGAAATGACAACTCAGCCAAGTCGTCACTGACCCACGAACAAGCCAGCACTTCGCCCACAGCGGAGTCCAGAGGAAATTCATAGCCCCACGGGCAGCTTGGTGGGGATGCTGGTGGGAGAGAATGGTGGGTACGACGAAAAGATGCCTAAGAAAGGTATTGGGAAAGGCTCTGATTAGTGAGGACACACTCCGAACTCTGTTGGTGGAGGTAGAAGCCGCCATTAACTCCCGACCCATAATCCAAGATGGCTCGGAGACACTGACTCCAAGTCATTTCCGGACTGGCGCACGGCTGACTGCCCTGCCCAACGACTCCGAACCCACGACCCGAATAGACCTGAGGAAGGAGAGGAGACTTAGAGAGAAAATACAGGAGGACTTCCTCAAGAGATGGAGGAATGAGTATCTTCTTGATCTGAGATGCTACCACGAAGTACGCCGCCCAAATGGACAGACGAAGGAGTGGAGATATAGTACTACTACAGGACGACCTGCGACTTAGACACATGTGGCAGAAGACGCGAATAACTGAAAGGCGACCAGGCAGGGACAACAAGGTACGAACCCTCATCCTTCAGATGGCCAACGGGACCAAGATTAGTCGGTCTGTACAGCTGATCTTCCCTCTCGAGATAGACCAGGGTGGGGAGGATGTGGAGGACTGAGAAGATGGACATCTTTGGCTTATTTCATGTATTTCTTCTTTGGTTTATTTCTTGTATTTATTCTTCATGTTTGAGGCTCTTTGATATAGCGTAATAAAATATGGCTGCTAAGTAAGACGTCCGTGTTTTCACCGATCACTAATTTATACTATACGAATCCCAACAATGAATGCATTACGTGCTAGATCGTAAACTGTCGCCTCAGTAATTGAATGGAGATTGTTGAAAGAAGTAAAACTTATAGTGGACGATGTATTGAAGATAGAGATATGCTCTCGCGGACTCTATTGTGGAACTTTTCATGCTGAATAATTCTCACACTCATAGTATATAGATATGTTTAACGGTTTGTCCAGCGTAAGCTTAAAAAGCGCACGGACGCCAGTTTTATTTTCGACCTTTTCACTGAAATCGTTACTGCTTGACTTCCTTTGATCATAAACAAATTCTTTTCTACAGAAACCTTCCTCGAGATATCCTTTATAGAACGGTGAAAACCGCATCAAAATCCATCCACTGGTTCTCGAGAAACCCGTGACATCCAAGAAACGGGGACTTTGTTTTATACTGAGTAGAGATTATTAGTTTTTTGTATTTTGTTTTATTATTATTAGACCATTTCATATTTCATATTTTCCACCTCTAAATATAAATTTGTTTTTAAATTTGTATAATTTATTCCATGCTAAGAAGGGCAGATTACCTCACTGTTCCGCCCCTTAAAACTCCAATAAATAAATAAATAAATAAATAAATACAAAAATAAATAAATAAATAAGAGGCGAGTGGTTTCCAGTATTTACAGAGAAACTAAAATGGGATGTACGGAGTATCTGTCAGTTATAAATGGCAAACATGTGCTGTCATGTCAGATCAAACGACAGAGATGGGGCAGTGGTCGACATGACCACAGCTATCAACTTGAGCGAGACAGCTCAGTGGTTGAGTAATTTCCTCCAATGAGGGTTGTGGCTAATAGAATGGACTGTGTTACTCATCATTTGTGATGACAGCTGGCTGCCGTATCTAATATTCCATACATGGTTATGGTTCTGTATAGTAGTTGATGTATGAGATGAAACTCGAGATTGAAATCTTTTATTTTGGCATGAATCAAGAAGGGGGTTCAGTCTTTCAAATACATTGAGAGCCTTCCCTATAAAACGGGTGGTGAGTGATTAGTCTGCGCCAGATGCCTAGCATTTGCCGATAACACAAGAGCAGGATGGGAAGCCAAAAATCCTGCATTGCATTTATTTCATACGGAGCTGGTAAGATACGTTAGTTGAGATAATTACGACTTGTGGTGAAGTGCTGTAGCCTGTCTCGTATCCCGTGAACATGGTTAGGTATGGAACAAAACATTGAGTTTTCCTAGTGGAAACTTATCTTCTCAAGAAGACTTTCAGTAAATGTGTTCGTAAGTTTCAGTGCCGTGCGATTTTTACTTGTGTGGGAATCTCAAACAAAAGGTATACAGAAACAATCCGCGTACTCTGGAGGCTCTCGAGAACGAAATAACTGCACTGATACGAAATATCAGTGAGGATGAATTACAGTACAGTGAGTGTACCAAAACTTCCTACGTTGGTGCAATGTGTGTTTAGAAAATGAAGGACAGCATTTCCAGCAACTACTCTGATATTGAAAATGAAAATCCACAGCCTGCTTCCAGTCTCCGACCGGGTCAGGAATGGAATGAATGAAGTTCCCATCTAGCGGCGAGGATATGAACTGTGCCGGCTGCCGAGGCCTGACGCACTCCTCTGGGGCAATGATTAAATGAATGACATATGAATTAATGAAGTGATAGTGGAGAGTGTTGCTGGAATGAAATTTTGACAGGGAAAACCGGAGTACCCGGAGAAAAACCTGTCTGCCTCCGTTTTGTCCAGCACAGATTTCACATGGAGTGACCGGGATTTGAACCACGGACCCAGCGGTGAGAGGCCGGCGTGCTGCCGCCTAAGCCACGGAGGCATACTCTGATATTCATGTAAGTAAATATGAGTCGTCCAGTTGCAAAACTCGTTTAATCCACTTGTGAATAAGAATCTTGTCATAAAATTATTTATTGTATTTTATTTTATTTTACTTTATTTTATTTTATTTTGTTTTAAATTGTTTTGATTAATTTTTTGATTTGTTTTTTGTTTATTTTTAATTGTATTTTGTTTTGTGTTATTTTGATTTTGTTTTGTTTATTTTATTTTATTTTGTTTTGTTTTATTTTGATTTTCCAGAAAACAAACACAAAACCAAAACCAAAAAACGAAACGCAAAATTCAAAAAAAAAAAGCAAAAGCAGAAAACAAAAACAAGAAACAGAAAGCAAAAAGCTTAATTCAAAAAAAAAGCAAAAGCAGAAGACAAAAAGCAAGAAACAGAAAGCAAAAAGGAAAATTCAAAAAAAAAAAGCAAAAGCAGAAAGGAAACACAAAGCCAAAACCAAGAAAGAAAAGCAAATTGTAAAATTCAAAAGCAAAAGCACAAAGCAAACACAAAAACAAAAACACAAAGCAAAAGGAAAAAAGTAGAAAACAACAAACACAAAAGATAGGCTACGTGAGGCAGTCCAGAGAAACGTTTCTCATGAAAATGATTCTTATTCAAAAGTGGATTAAACGAGTTTTGTAACTGGACGACTCAGATGGTTGTTAAATACGTTAAAAAGTGTAAATGTGTTAAACTAGTTGGGCGCTACGCTGCTGGTAGCCACAGTGGCCCGGCTGCCATGCATGTCCCGTTCTATGAGGAAAACTCTCACTGTAACATATATACCACGATACGTAGCCTACGTGCCTGGGGGTATTTTTTAGCGGAGGTCTTGTCGATAACGGCACGGATGACGTACGGACGTTGATATTCGTTTGTTTGATGTTGTGACTTTTGTTCTATTGGTCGTGAGTTACGAATGTTCATTCCGGCACCCGGCTTCTATAAAACCCGCAGTAGTTAAAAGGGAAGTAAAACCTTTAGCATTAATTAATTAATTATGACTCATGTATGTATCGATGTGTATAAAGTATACTTTGTATCCATGTTGACTACAAGTAAATTCGTTTAAATTTCTTATCTACTTCCATGTTAAAGACTCAACCTTGTGTTTTAATCTATTTTCATGTTTGTAAGGATATCCGGCAATTCCTTAATTTCAGGCAAAATAAGTTCAAGAAAGTCAGGAAAAAAATATGTTCAAGAAAATGGTATGACCTTTCCTTAATTTCAGGAAAAATATGTTCAAGAAAATGGCATGACCTTTCCTTAATTTCAGGAAAAATATGTTCAAGAAAATGGTATGACCTTTCCTTAATTTCAGGAAAAATATGTTCAAGAAAATGATTTGACTTTTCCTTAATATCAGGCAAAATGAGCTCAAGAAAATAATATGAATTCCTTATATTCAGGCAAAATACGTTCAAGAAAATAATATGACTTTTCCTTAATATCAGGCAAAATAAGCTCAAGAAAATAACATGAATTCCTTTTTTTTTAGGCAAAATAAGATTAAATAAATAATATGAATTCCTTATATTCAGGCAAAATACGTTCAAGAAAATAATATGACTTTTCCTTAGTTGCTTCATTTAAGGGCTTGGGGCATCAAATGCCATCTTCTTCGCATGTAAGGGAATGTGTTGTTGTTGCTTATTTTTGGGGCTGTGACATGGTGGTCATAAGCCCCGTATATTTGAATGTGTGTGAGTGGAATTTTTGTGATGACCTGTGTTATGGTGACAGCTATACTAGTGTGTGTATTTGTAAACTGGGGATAGTTCTTGGAAGGAGGTGGCCGTGGCCTTAAGTTAGGAACCATCCCAGCATTTTCCTGGACTTGAAGTGTGGGGAAAACATGGAAAACCACTCCTAGGATGGCTGAGTTGGGAATAGAAACCACCTCCGCAGTTTTGCCTCACGAGGCTGAGTGTACCTCGTTCCAGCCCTCACCCCAGAATTCAAATGATTTACCAGAGCCGTGAATCGAACCCGAATTTCAGGGGTGACAGCCAAGAGCGCTAGCCGCTACACCACGAGGTGGTCTTTGGGAATGTGCAATCTATCTGATAAACTGCGCTATTGTTTTTTTTTTTTTGCGTATGGCTCTGAGTGCCGGGAGTGTCTGAGGACATGTTCGGCTCGCCAGAGTTTGTAGCTTCTTCTAAGCGGACACCCATGGGGTAAGCTACAAGTACCGTCGTGTGTGGAGTGTTGTCAGGGGAGGAATGTTTGAATGTAAGGACGAGGAGTTGGAAGGTAGCGGCTGTGGCCTATAATTAGGGACCAACCCCGGCATTTGCCTGGAAGGAAGATGGGAAACCACAGAAGGCCATCTTCAAGGTTGCCGGCGGGGGGATTCTAACCTCCTCACCTCCCGGATGTGAGCGACTGCCTGCAGCCACGCCGTAACGACCACGGCTAACTCACCCGGTGCTATTGTTGGTGATTAACCTTAACGTAAATCAAGATCAAACATTGCCATATCCACAAGAGATGTTTGCGAACCAATTAGAGTCCATGGCTGTGTCAAGGGATCACTAACCATGTATTCTGAGCCAGCGTTTACATGTCGTAGGGTGGCCAGTTCCTTTCCATTCCTCCTCCTGCCACAGCCTACTGACTAAATCGCGATGCGATCCCGTATCCATGGGCATGGCAGGCGAAAAGGTTGCCGCTGCGTACGCATCCAGCCTTCATATTGTTAGGTCCCAAGGTTCGGTGGAAGGACTCTACTCGAGGGTGAGGAATTTGTTGGGATATACATTTTTTGTAGGGTCAAGGTTTAACCTTTGCTGTGCATATCAGGAGTGGAATGTGCGGTCATATTATTTGTTTTGCTAGATTAGCGACCTGGAGTGCAATGCCTGTGCTGACGTTCGCAAGGTCTTTGCGGTAGGCTGACCTTACGAAAAATTACAACACGAGAAACTAATAATAATAATAATAATAATAAACAGCCTTGCAGGGAATTGCTCAGTTTTAACTCACCAGGTGAGCAAGTCCTGAGGAGCATTCAGGATCATTCTTTCTGATTGGGCCTTCTATATACTGTAGATGTGTAGCTGACATTGATTTAGTGGTCACTGCATGTAAGTTTCCCTAGGTCTTTCCACTCCTGCCTCATCTTTGCTGTTCTTGTCCATTGTTTTCCTCCCCATTTTACGAACAAGTCTCCCCATCTGATTCTTTTTCTCCCTACGTTTCGTCTTCCTGTTCTTGGGTCCCACATCGTCATTTTGTACGTCCATCGGTTTAGATCTAATCTCGCTACATATCCACCCCATTTCCATTAGAGCTGGTCTGCTGATGTCATAGCGTCTTTCATACCGTTTCTCCTTCTTATATCTTCGTTTCGTATTCTATCTCTCAATGAGACATGATGACGTTATGTTGACCGTTCAATACAAGCTGGATCTCCAACATCAAGTCTAAGAATGGAGTGATCGGTTAAGTCAATATGGCCTGCGGCTTAACAAAGCTATAACAGAATATATGACAACGGATGCTGGAGAAATCGGAACAATCCAAGTCGACGGTGATGATGTGCCTTGAACGACAAAATTCAAGTATCTTGGCTCCACGATAACTGCTGAAGGTCGTCTCACCGAGGAGTTCAACGTAAGAATTAATGCTGCGTGGATGATGTGGCGAACAACGACAGGTGTCATGTGCGATCGCCAGATGAAAGACAACCTAAAATCGAAGATTTACCGCTCTGTCATTCGTCCCGTGGCGCTTTATAGTACCGAATGTTGGCCGACCACGAAGGAAGCAGAACGTCAGCTAAGTGTCATGGAGACCAAGATGCTTAGATGGACAGTAGGCATTACTAGGTTGGCTCACATCCCCGATGAAAGAATAAGGGAGCAATTTGGTATCGCGGCAATCAATGACAAAATGCGTGAGGGTCGTCTGCGATGGTTTGGGCATGTGCTACGGTCAGGAGTGGACACCATTGCAAAGCAGTGCTACACACTACAGGTCGCCGGGAAAAGACCAAAGGGGCGACCGAGACAACGTTGGCCGATACACTGCACAGAGATCTGGAAATCGTCAACCTTCATCCGGACATGGCCCATGACCGAGTAAGGTGGAGACAGCGGATTGAAATAGCGGACCCTGCCACAAGGCGGGACAAACGCTAAAACAAAAGAAGAATGAGACATGAAGTATCTTCCTTTCCATACGAGAAACTAACTTTCCGTTATTGACATTTTTTTTAGGTATGCACGTTGGCTGAAACACGCTGTATATAACAAAATATTCGTTTGGTAAGTTTGAATACAGTCAATTACTGTGAAATCCATGCTTCTCAATAACACTTCACTACTAGGGCGTCTTATTGTGCCTGGCGCCAGGCTGTTAGAAACAATCACCTGGCACTGAATGTGAAGGAAGACACTGGCTGAGAAGGAAGCCTTCGCGTCACGGCGGTTGTCATGACAACGGAATTTCTCGTCGCCTCCGCCGTCGTTACGGGCTGGCTGTAAAAGCCGATGATTTTAATTAATGATAAACTGCTGCTACA